>BTPG01000001.1:127603385-127621853 GCA_036245525.1 Semisulcospira habei | reverse complement strand
TGATAATCGCCACTCGTCAAAAACACCAGTTAGCACCCCTGTTACTTAACCTTTTATTAAAGGGTTGATTGATTGTACATTGCTTAACGTCCCGACAGCAACAAGGCTTTCTCAGGACGTGCCTGCACTGCTTGTGAAAAAAAAAACTAAACAGAAAATTGAATGTATGTCGCCAGCCGGTCAAATACGTTCAATAAACCTACAACATGGGGCCTAAATAAAGCTAAGACCATTTAGCAACACACATCCAATATCAAGAGCTACAGGCAGTGCAGACAGTAGGGAGAATTTTAAAAAGGCAAATACAGGTGAATGGACAAAGGGTAGACAGAAACACATGCCCCAGAATAGAGAGAAAAACCCACCCTGTGAGGCTGACCAGGGTGACCCTGGGAACTAAAAAATACCTAACCCCACCCAAGTCCCCCAGGGCAGACCCGGGTGGGGAATTTTTTTTTTTTTATTAAAGGGCAGGCAAATAGAACACGTTAATGAACACCGCCTACTAGGGGTTACAATTGACAGTCATATTAAGTGGAAGGCTCATACGGACACTCTATGCAGAACGGTAGCCAAAAATCTTTTCATGTTGTCCAAACTGAAATATTACACCGACTCGGATTGATTGATTGATTGTACATTGCTTAACGTCCCGACAGCAACAAGGCTTTCTCAGGACGTGCCTGCACTGCTTGTGAAAAAACAAAACAAAAAAAAAAAACCACAAAAAAACAAACAACAGAACATTGAATGTATGTCGCCAGCCGGTCAAATATGTTAAATAAACCTAACACATGGGGCCTAAATAAAGCTAAGACCATTTAGCAACACACATCCAATATCAAGAGCTACAGGCAGTGCAGACAGTAGGGAGAGTTTTAAAAAGGCAAATACAGGTGAATGGACAAAGGGTAGACAGAAACACATGCCCCAGAATAGAGAGAAAAACCCACCCTGTGGGGCTGACCAGGGACACGCGCAAACTATTCTATAATGCTCACATACGTTCTCATATTGATTACGCGTCAACGGTGTGGGATGGATGCAGTGAAGTCCACTTGAAGAGACTCAACTCGTTACACAGAAGGGCAGCAAAGTTAATCCTTCCTGACCCACGACTCACAACAGAAGAAAAACTCGCCAAAATAGGATTTCTGCCGCTGCAAGACCACTTCAAATACAATAAGGCTATTTTTATGTTCAAAGTGTGGAAACAGAAAATACCAGAATATATCACAACTCTTTTCTCTAAGTCGGAATCTAGGCTTGGTAATATTAGGCAACTTTTCTTAGTCCCCAAAACAAGAATTGATATATACAAATCTAGTTTGTCATTCGCGGGAACGCAGACTTGGAACACGCTTCCTGATTATGTAAAATCCGCTTCCTCTCTAGCCCGTTTCAAAATTAGTCTCTTCAAGTACTTCTCGAAGCAGTCGTAATCATTACGTTGTGAAATATATACTGCCCTGTAACCCTGATTATGTATGCTCCCAATTACAAACTCTGTGTGTGCGTGTGTGATGTGTGTGTGTGTGTCAGTTTAGGTGTGTGAGATTGTCATGGGTTGATTGATTGATTGTACATTGCTTAACGTCCCGACAGCAACAAGGCTTTCTCAGGACGTGCCTGCACTGCTTGTGAAAAAAAAAAATAAACAGAACATTGAATGTATGTCGCCAGCCGGTCAAATACATTAAATAAACCTAACACATGGGGCATAAATAAAGCTAAGACCATTTAGCAACACACATCCAATATCAAGAGCTACAGGCAGTGCAGACAGTAGGGAGAGTTTTAAAAAGGCAAATACAGGTGAATGGACCAAGGGTAGACAGAAACACATGCCCCAGAATAGAGAGAAAAACTCACCCTGTGGGGCTGACCAGGGTGACCCTGGGAACTAAAAAGTACCTAACCCCACCCAAGTCCCCCAGGGCAGACCCGGGTGGGGGGAGATTGTCATGGGACTTTCTTTCCCTAAACTAGCAATGTTTTTGTCAGTTTCATTTACATTTCACTATATACCTAGTTTTTTTGTATTTTGTCTCGTAGTTTTGTAGCAACGGCAGGTTTGAAAAATGGCTATGTCTGTGACGATGTCAATGCCTCAACCGTTGATAAATAAAGCTTCATTGAATCATTGAATCATTGCTTGACTTCTTGTGGCAACAGCACATGTTTCAGGTCTCCACTCTGGATCTGGATCGTCTGCATTTCTGACACCATCAGTGTTTCCGATGATAAGATCGTAGACTGGGGTTTTACGCATAGCACCTTCACCTCTCCTCTCAGGTACGGGGTGTCGACGCTGACATTGGCAAGGGGGATAATCCTCACAGTTCCGTCGGCCAAAATGAGGGTCGTCCACTCCTGTAGCTTCTGGTCTTCAGTTACTAGGTCCTCTCTCACGATAATGCAACTGCAACCGGTATCTCTCAGCACTCTCACTGGTGTGTTTCCGACGAATCCTGACACCACCGGCATGTTCGGCACTTCATTCTCAGGCAGCGCGTTGTTTGAGACTGGTAAAAATATAGCCCCATCTCCTATGGGATGCGTCCATTCTTTCTGAAAGATTCAATCAGCTCCGGTGTCACTCGCGTTTCTACAAAGTCACTGGATGACGTCACATCATTGGCTAATACAGCGGCGGCTCTGTGTTGAGACGTGGTACTGCTTCTGCCTGCTATCCCGCGATCTTGGTTGGATCTTCTGATGTTGTCGCCTCGGGGAACATCTTTAGAAGGACACCGTATCGCCTTCTGACCTTTCTTTCCACAAAGAAAACGTGTCAGGTTCTCCATCGGCTTGTATTTTGGGGTGTCTCTTACATTGTGAATTTCCTCTGCTGCGGCTTACTGGGCCCGAACTTCATGTTGTGGGCGTCAAGGTATCTTTGAGCGAAGTCGGCCAGGGCCTTTAGGGACTGGTCTTTTTGCTCCCTGAGGTGGGCGGCCAGGTCCTTAAAACATGCGTTGAGGACTTGTTCTTTGATGATGAGGTCACACAGGTCCTGGTACTCTTTGTTTAAACCAGCCAGCTCTATCCATTTCTCCAGCTCCAGATTCTCTCAATGAATAGGCCGGGTGTTTCTCCTTCTTCAGGCTTGCAGTTCCGAAATCGTCGCCTGTAACCCTCTTCAGTGAAGTCGTACCGTCTCAGCAGGGCGGCTTTCAACTGCATATGTTTGGCTTCTTCTCTTGGCAAGCGGGTGTAAAATTCAAGTGCTTTGCCAGTTAAAAGTGCGCTCAGCTTGATAGCCCAAGCATAGCTGCCAACCCTGAGGCAACAAAAATCCTGAGTCGCCGGAGACACACTTCACACAACAGCCCGTGGACAGAAAATAAACATACTATATTACGATATATAAAAGATATATATATATATATATATATATATATATATATATATAGAACAAAACCATAATATTATATATAAAATAATATAATAATAGCATATAGGAGGGAGGGAGAGAGGGGCAATACTCACACAATCTAGGGTGTAGTTGTCTTGTCCAAGTGCAGAATTAATAATTCACAAATAAAGCACATGTTTAAAAAAGTCTTTTCAGTCTCTTCATTCATTGCTGTCAAAAGTGATACGAGCATAAACATTTTTTCACAAAATCATAAATCTGAACTGTTTCTCAGTCTTCTCATGGTGGCAATGTACATATTTACAGCAGTCTGAGGTTTGCAAAACTTGCATGTTGAGTATCAACAGTCAAGGCAGTGTCACAGGCTTTCAGTTTCTGCTGTAACAGTCTCCTTCTTCTTAACAATGTTTGCTGTTGCAGACTTGGCTTTCAGGAGCAAGTCTTTGCTAAAAGACTGCTGGTGGCAGGCTCCAACAAGGCTTCCCTTGGCAATCATCATGCAGTTGAGAGTTTGAGAGGTCATGGAACCTCTGAAATCTGTTTTGTTTTTCCTAACTTGGCTGAAGAGCCGTTCACATGCTGCATTGCTGTGTGGAATGCAGAGGACAGACAACATGAAGTGGGCAAGTCTGTCAAATCTGGGCTGTCCAAATCCAAGACTCACCTCTTTTCCCACCATGACCCACCTCTTATCTTCTCTCTCCTCAGCGACAATGTCATTGGGTAATGGATGAGAATACTGCTGCCAGTCTAACCACTGGGACTGAAGTTCATCAACTGAACTATTGAAATTTGTATCTCCTTCCTTTCTCAGGACACATGCTGGCCGTTTGTCAATGAAAAACTTCAGATCACTCCAGCTGCTCTCTGCAGCTCTAGTTGTGTCTGAAGCCTCTGCATGTTTCAAGACATCTGCCTGTGTGAAGTTTGGAAGGGAACTGTCGTTTAGCTTCTTGTGATCTCCTGGCTTGCTGGGTCTGACTGGGAACTTAGCAGTGATGTAGTCACAAGCATTACAATAATAACGCCTGACTGAGTCAAAGAAGTTCTGCTGAGCTTCAGAAGGCAAATCGTGCACAATGTCAGCTGTGCCATTTCCAATGAAAAGTTCTGCATTCTCTTTTTGGTTCTTTCTGCTTCTGTAGTCCAGGGACAGTGGATCAGATGAAGATTTGGCCAATTCAGAAGGAAGAATGAATCCTCCTTGAATGTTTCTGAGCAAGCCAACAAGGATTCTCTGCAGCCTGTGGATCAGTGGGCTTTCACCTTGAAGGACCTTGTTGGTTTTCTCAAAGATTGGGACCACAGCCCGCAGAAAGTTAGCGTATGCCAATTTAGTTAAATCCAATAGGGACTTCAGTACCCTCTCTTCTCTAGGTTCACTATTTGTTTTGTCCATCCTGGCTTTTTTCGCCTGTCCTTTCTCAGCTTCCAAACGTGAACTGCTTGACCTTTTCCTCTGGCTCTTGGAAATTGTGGGTGCAACTGAAGCAGACTTGTCTTTCTTACAGCCAGCACTATCAGTTGTCTCTCCTGCAGAATGCACCAATTTTGAGGAAAATGTCAATTGTTTCTGTACAAGCTGGCTAGAAGGTGCAGTCAACTTCTTTTCAGTTACAGGTTGCACCCCACTAGAGGTTGAAGTCATGCACTTGCTGCTGCCACTTTCACTTTTGCCAGCTGTGGCCGTCACTTTCTTGGGGATCTTGTAGGATTCCAAACGAATGCTTTTGGCTGATGATGATTCACTCTGTGCTACTTCATGTTGAAAGAAGTTCAGTAGAGGAGACCAGTTGGCAATCAGTCTGTCAAGACAATTTCCAAGTGATAACCAACGAGTGCAGACATGTTTCAAGATTTTCTGAGTCTCCACATTTGACATTTCTTGAAACTCTTTGAGAGCATGTTTGCGTTTCTTGGATTTCTCCAGGTAATAAAAAATGTCAATCAGCAGTTCATCAATCTTTACAGGGAGTGCTGATGCAGCCTTTTCAGCAGCCAGATTGATCAGATGACATGGGCAACCAATGCTGAACAAGTTTTCATTTTTCATTCTTAGCTGGCCCAACACACCTGTCTTCGTCCCAACCATCACATTGGCATTGTCTGTCACAAGTGAAATACAATTGCTAGCCCATGTAGAGTCCATGCCAAGTTTCTCAAATTCTTCAAGAAGAAGTTCAGCAATATTCTTCCCTGTGCAGCTCTTGTCTAGGGATGGAACAGAAAGTAAACAATGCCTGATCTGTTCTTGCATGGGACAGTAGAATGTGACGACTATTGGGTAGAGGGTAAGCTCCACTGCTTTGTTGTTGCCTCCGTCAGTTCCAACTGAGAAGGGTCCTGCAACAACAAAAAATAAAACCAAACAAAACAAACATAAGCTTTCTGACCTGAAAGAAAATACAAACTGACCTCCTGATCCCCTCTATTCTGGGGCATGTGTTTCTGTCTACCCTTGGTCCATTCACCTGTATTATCCTTTTTTAAACTCGCCCTACTGTTGCGCTGCCTGCAGCTCTTGACATTGTATGTGTGTTGCTACCTGGTCTTAGGTTTCTTTAGCATATTAGACCGGCTGGCAACACACATTCAACATTCTGTTCAGTTTTTTTTTTTCACAAGCAGTGCAGGATAAGCAATGTACAATCAATCTCTCTCTCTCTCTCCAACCAACATATCACAGCATAATTACTAGTACTATTACAATGTGATGTGAAAGTGTGTTTTTTAGATGCAATTAAATTCATTTGTAGATGAAATGATCCAAACATAACACAAAGTATCTATTTTAGGATTGTTGCCAGTTGGGTGCGCTTTTATGTCTGTGTCCATGAAAATGCATGCTGACAAATTTTATGGATCAGTGCAACTGCAAATACACTTACTGGTTTTCAAAGCTTTGGTAATCTTGGCCTGTGAGTGATCAGAAATGGTCTTTAACAGGCACGCCTGTTTGGTTCGGGCAGCAGCAAACTGGGCAGCTTCTTCTGAATTCGGAAACATAGCTTTGAAGAGAGGTCCAGCATGATCAGCAGCAGCAAATGGAATGTTGTGTTCTAACAGGAAACAGGTGAACAGCATCTGGAAAATAAATTTTAAGAAGTAAGTCAGACTGCCAATTTGCAGTTTCTCTGCTAGTGCAAAACTAGACAGGCAAAGAAAGTGAGCTAGTTTAGCAGCAAGAGAGTATTTGGACAGGGTGGCACGCCTTCAGTAACCACTCACCACCAATACTATTCCCCAACACCCATCCCCTAAGTCTCTCCCTTCAGAACCCCAATGTTGGTTACAAACAATAAAGGATGAATACTAATACTGGTAATAGGCTACCCTACCAACAATTCTTCTTCTTCCGGGTGTTCTATTTATTTTTATTCATTTATTTCTTTAAGATATGTATAATTTATATTTCACATAATTTTCAAATGATTTTCGGAGTGCAGCTTCAAACATCCAGAAAAAAAATGAACTTACCTCAGCATTTGTCGTTTTCAAGTCTGCAGATTTTGACAACACTGCGCTGATCTGAGGTGTGCTGGTGACAGCTTTCTCTTGTCGCTGATTTTCTTGGTGTTTCTTCGTTTTTTCGTGCAAACTGATGTCTTTTTGGCCGCCGTGACCGATGTTTATATCTGCCCGGCACATTTTACAATACGCGAAGTGTTTGCCCTTTCTTGATTCGTCGACATAAGGAAAGGAACGCTTATAGTCTGGGTGGAACTTCACAAATGACCTCTGCTTTTTTGGAGGCATGATTTCGTTCAAAATCGAAAATAATCTGACCAGTTGTAAAAATCGTTGAACATGTGCTCCAGGTAAATTCGAAGGAACCGGAACAAATGCAGAATGGACGGAAATTTGCCGCGCATGCGTAATCAAGACTGGCTGTGGGTCCCCGAAAGCTTAGCGGTACAGCCTAGCGGCAGGCTCTCAACTACAGGCGCTTGACCCCGAGCGGTACGCCAAAATGCCTCGAATTTTAAAACAAAGCTTGAAAATCTGAAAATCGGGAAAAATGTACAAAAAACCGGAAAATCGGGACTTGAAAAAAAATCGGGAAATTCCCGATAAAATCGGGAGGGTTGGCAGCTATGCCCAAGTCTCTTGTCTCCAGTTGTTGCTGCTTGCGAAGTGCTCGAATCGCTCTAGGTAAGCGTCCATCTTATCTGAATTTTCTGTGAAAGGTGGTAGCTTTGGCGCACGGGCTGTTTGCTCTCTGCTGGTTAAGGTTGTTGCTTCAGTAGCTCTCTGTCCTATCTCCATCTGCTTTAGATGAATTTTGTGTTGGCGTTGCCTCTTCTCGCTGTTTCTCTGCCTCTCTTCGCTGTTTCTCTGCCTCTTCTGCTTGAATTTCGAGTTTCCTGATTTCACGTTCTTTAGCTCTTTTTTCTCTCTCCAATCTCTCGTCTCTTTTCTTCTTTCTCCTCTCTCTCTCCAGTCTCTCCTTTTCTTCTCTCTCTCGTTTCTTTTCTTCTTCCTCCTCTCTCTCCAGGCTCTCCTTTTCTTCTCTCTCTCGTTTCTTTTCTTCTTTCTCCTCTCTCCTTTACGAACTCGAGGAGTGGAGCTCCTTCGAGTCCACATTCCTTTCCAATTTTCAGGAATGTCTCCATTTCCGATGTCACCATCTCTGCGTTTCACTGCTGGCTGTTTTCTCCGGCTACCCTTTCCACTGAGCCAACTGAAAAAGTTCCGTCGGAGGTGCCAAAATGTTACGTGTTGAGATATGGTCGTAGTATGATATCACACCAGACGGCAGGCACGTAAGTTTCTTTTAAAGAAACTTTATTCAGCTGCAACCCGTCTCACGTGGCTTAAGGATGTAGACTACACTGGAGTAACAGTTGCAACATTTTTTTTTTTCAGTTTGAAGGTCCCAATGAAAAAACTGCCGGATCACATCTGGAAGTCATTATTGGTACTGATCATAATGCAGGGTGTCATGAAAAAAGACGCAACACAATTTGTATTTTATTATGAAAACCTTAACGTGGATGCAAGATACGAAGAAGAGATCAAACAATCCACAGTAGCATAGATTATGTCATCAGAACTGAATAAAGTGGTAAAAGCTGGGTTAAAGGACCGAAATCGCTTCAACAAGATGGGATGAACCATAACCCGCAAAGTCCCCTCTATATGAGAGCTGTCCTCGCTGTCAAGGGTCTCTACCTTTTGTCTTTGACCTGATTCTGATGTTGAAACTATCTCCTATTTAACAAGACCACGATTTCATCCCAAAGTCTATCATATTGTTTGGAGCTCACATGCGTTTTTCTTTTAGGAACATTCACAGTTGTTCATATTTTTTTAGCTTATCCTTCTGATCCATTTCCTTCCTATCTAAGCCAACCTCTGATAAACACACACGCCAGCACACACAAATAAAGACGGACACACGGTGATTCCCACCATTAGTACGTTCTGTGGGCTGGAGTAGCAACAAGAATTCTGAAGAAAAATACCACTATAAGCCCGACGTCATGGCATCGCTAGTCTCACGCCGCCGTGTACACAGTGACGAAATTGACGTTTCACGTCACTCATCCGAAAGGCACACAGCCTCTTCCAGGGCTGACTGTTTTGTTCCGCACAGCGTCTTCAAGGGCCGACTGTTTGATGGGAGTATATATATATATATATATATATATATATATATATATATATATATATATATATATATATATGATCCAAAACTTGCAAAAATGAATTAATTATTATTCAAAAAGTTGAAGAGGTACAAGGCTGGCTAACGAAATCATCCAATGTCTTTCTCCAAACTAGCTATATCCAAAATACGACAAAAATTAAGGACCCTAATCTGGGTCAACCGACTTTCTATAAACGGTCTTTATGTCTTCAATCAGACATCCAGTTGCAACATGCCTGGAGGCTCTCTTAGCTACCCCTTAAATAAAGTACTTTGCCAAGTTTCAAGCTTGTGCGTACAGCAATATCCGAGATTCTCTTGTCTACACACACAGCCTTTCGCGCCAAATGTACGTTCAGCAGCGAGGTTAGCACAACTAGACATGACGTAATTGTCATCTTGTTACTTCAGTTTCAAGAGGTTTAGGCCTGCTCGCCTTTGACATGGACATGCTATTAAATTCACCTCACAGCGACCCACCCTAAAAGGTCCCTTAGAAGAGACTTAAAAAAGGCGTCCGAAAAGAGGATTGATTGTACATTGTACATTGCTTAACGTCCCGACAGCAACAAGGCTTTCTCAGGACGTGCCTGCACTGCTTGTGAAAAAAAACTAAACAGAAAATTGAATGTATGTCGCCAGCCGGTCAAATACATTAAATAAACCTACAACATGGGGCATAAATAAAGCTAAGACCATTTAGCAACACACATCCAACATCAAGAGCTACAGGCAGTGCAGACAGTAGGGAGAGTTTTAAAAAGGCAAATACAGGTGAATGGACAAAGGGTAGACAGAAACACATGCCCCAGAATAGAGAGAAAAACCCACCCTGTGGGGCTGACCAGGGTGACCCTGGGAACTAAAAAATACCTAACCCCACCCAAGTCCCCCAGGGCAGACCCGGGTGGGGCCCGAAAAGAGGAATTCAGTTACCTTACTCTGGAAGACGTGCTCTGGAATGGAGCTTCAGTGTTTTGCTTTTAGTGCGTTTCAGTAAATAAAACATCAATGAAACATGTTAAAAGCTGATAAATCGGTCTGCTTTATATCTCTGTGAATGTTGTGTGCGAATTTCGGGTTTCTAGCGTTTCAACCGATGTCATTTATCCGATGTCAACAAAAAGATCGCCTGCAAGCGTTGGTAAATCGTACGGTAAATGTCGTCAGTACAAATCAAAAGTGCACACCAAAAACGTCTGAAACGGGCCTATTTGCAGTAAATCTGTCCATTTCCTTGTTAATCAGATCAATTTGTGTCCACCAATTCCTCAAAAACTAGCTTCAAATTTAAACTAATTTCAATATTATGCTGAAGCAAATGACTCCAAAACGTTTTTAGTAATTTAATTTTTAGTAACTGAAGGTGACTAGATTGATACACAAAGCCGCAAATTAAATTTCATAAACTTCGCTCAAGTTTTAATTTTGTTGCACAATTCCTCCTTTTTGAGACCAGTACCAAATAATGACGCTTATACATATTATTTGATCAGTTTCAAATGCTACCATCAGGCACGGAGACGATTCAAAATTTCACTTGCCAAATAGTCTAGCAGCTTACTGCAGAGATAAGTAGTTCGTCAAAAGAGTAACAATGGTTTGCAGGTACGAGACGAAAGTACTAATGCCATATGGTTTATGCATGGCAACAATATTTGTCCTTAGGATGGAGACATTTCTGTAAAAGTGTTTTTCGAAAGCTATTTTTCGATGCGGGGGGAACCAGTCCTCGTACACGGCCCGGATAAGGTGCAAAACATTTTTTGTACATAACATTGAAAATTTATAGCATACAAAGTTACAAGTTTATTCCAGCGAGTAAATTAAAATTATGAGCAAGTAAACATGCATACATATTTACGATAAAATAATTTAAAAAGTAATATTTTTAATGCCGTAAGCATACTCGCGTCGCTAGTTTCAAAATGGCGGTCAGCGAGATGCCTTCGAAAGAAGTCAATCAGACGAGCACGGTTGATGCAGCTTTACTTTGCTCCTGAAGTGAAAGGGAGATTATTTTCGATTTGAACTTTGAAGTACATCTTATCAACGTCAAATGCGTTATTTTTCCTGGTCTTGAAAACAGCCTTTCCCATAGAACTCGGTCTTTTGTGGAGGAAAGCATATCGAAAGTAAACTCCCTTCGTGCATGTTGTGCATCGAGTCTCTTAAACATTCTGCAGACTTTTTGTTTTTGTCCGAATACAACATGCATGTTGTTTGTCTGTTTTCCAGCCTAACGGCTCTAAATATAGATCTGCTCTTTTTTTTATTATTAGTGGAGATGGGATTTTTAACTGGTCAAGCACACTTTTATCCGACTGGTCTTAACCACAAGCCAGGCAGAATGAAATCCATCTCCGAACCGTTTCCATCTAAATCACCATGTTCAGCTAAACACCTAATTATAAAAAGTTTAGTTTTTGCAACCCATTCAACCAATCCGCTCTCACAAGAACTCTTTATGATCAAGCTTCATCAGGACTGCATGAGACAATACAGATAGTAGCCTTCTCCATTATGTTTTATTTATTGATTCATTTATGTATTCACTTATATATTTATTATTTATCCTTTTAATTATGGATGGAAGGAATTCCTTGATGCACATGTGGTATGGTAGTGGCCACCAAGGATTGATTGATTGATTGTACATTGCTTAACGTCCCGACAGCAACAAGGCTTTCTCAGGACGTGCCTGCACTGCTTGTGAAAAAAAACCTAAACAGAACATTGAATGTATGTCGCCAGCCGGTCAAATACATTAAATAAACCTAACACATGGGCCTAAATAAAGCTAAGACCATTTAGCAACACACATCCAATATCAAGAGCTACAGGCAGTGCAGACAGTAGGGAGAGTTTTAAAAAGGCAAATACAGGTGAATGGACAAAGGGTAGACAGAAACACATGCCCCAGAATAAAGAGATAAACCCACCCTGTGGGGCTGTCCAGGGTGACCCTGAGAACTAAAAAATACCTAACCCCACCCGTCCCCCAGGGCAGACCCGGGTGGGGGGCCACCAAGGAGAGGAAATTTGTTTTCAATATGCATACATTTGTGCATGTTCATAATCTATCCTTTACTTAGCATCTGCATGCATATTCATAGGTCCCAGGTATCTCCAACTTATTTTATTTATTATTATTTGTTTGTTTGTGATGTATGTTTGCACATACACATCAGCATACAAGATGAGAACATATATGGTAATAGGTGCATACCACCCACTCGGACTCACCACCCCACATACAAAACCACACAACACCCATTAAAAGACATGCACGTCTGTGCATGTTCATAATATATCCTTTACTTGGTATTCATATGTCCTAGTTCTCGGGGTTTGCCTGTCTCGGATTGGCCTCCGCAGCCACGAACAAGCCTGCAGACGTCGTGGGCAACTCCTATAAAATCTTCGTTCGCGAAGTCAAGCCAAGAGATATGTCCTAGTTATTTAAATTTATTTTATTTGTTTGTAAAGTAGGTTTTGTACATATGCTGATGTTCTCATACACATACATGGTAATACTGCCCACTCCCACTCCACAGAACACCCACCAAAAGACACGTACATCTGTGCATGTTCATAATCTATCCTATACTTGGCATTCATATGTCCCAGGTATCTGGAATTACTTTATCTTATTTATTTAACCGCCATGAGATGGCATTAGTCGCATGCTCTGCATTAAACCCAAACTATGTACTTAAATTATTTATTTATTCACTTTTTTGGGGGGTATGTAATGCAGGTTTTGTACATACACATCAGCATACAAGGAGAAAATATACACATATATAGATGGTTATAGGTGCCATACCACCTGCTCCCAACCCCTAGCTAAATACACACATAAAACTGCAGAACACCTACCAAAAGACATGCACATCTATGTTCATAATTTTAATCTATCCTTTACCTAGCATGCATATGTCCCGGGTATCTTAGACTTACTTTATCTTATTTATTTAAATTATTTATTTTGTTTGTAATGTAGGTTTTGTACAATCACATCAGCATACAGCAGAGGAACAAACACCATGGTGCCCCTGTGCATGTGGCCACCAGTACTATTGTCAGGTCTGTCACACCCAGCCCATCATTTCTTCGAGCTTCTGCCTTCTGGCCGGCGGTTCCGTGCTTTTAAAGCCAGAACCTCTCGATTCAGATGCAGTTTCTTTCCAGAAGCTGTCCTCAGTACATCACCATCCATGGAACGCGATTCCACGATTTGTGACATATGACCTATATCGATATTCGAAACTAAAATCTAAAGTAATGTTATTGTCGAATGACTTTGTTTAATAAAGTACTTCCGGTCATGAAACGCAACAATTAGTTATTTGGGTTTAACGCCGAGCAGGCAACTAAGGCCATCTCACGGCGGGAAGGATGAAACGCAACAAGGATGGTTGTGTGTGTGTCACTGTCTGACAACTTATGTCTACTATCCATTCGATGTTAGCCCTATGCAAGCCGTCAGGGGTTCTTTCTCCGGGTACTCCGGTTCTTCCACCCTCCCCACTTTGGTACCGGTCTCAGGCCAATTATACAAATTTCAAATACAAGCGATCAAAAATCTCTGTAACTTCAGTAGCTGACTGGGCCTTCGTTTGTCTTGTACTGTGTTTGTCTTAAATGGCGTAAATCTGTGTCTGTTTCGTGAGTGTGTGTGTTGGGTTTCTGGCGCGGCGCTTTGAGTCAATTTCCCCAAAATTGAGAAAAAGCGCCTATATAATAACGGTATTATTATTATTATTATTATCTAAACATGGTGTCAGAAGTAAAAGCTTCAGTATTCTTCTAGCTAACGTTTGTGCTTTATATTGACTGTATAATGGCGAAGTGGCCTGAACAATTTGACTTTGCGCGACCAGACATGTGGCCAGAATGGCGTGACAGGTTTCTTCGTTTTCGAACGGCGACAAAGCTGCACAAAGATGACCAAGATGTTCAAATATCCGCATTAATTTATGCGATGGGGAAAGACGCAGATCGCATATACAACTCTCTTCAGTTCGAGGAACCTCAAGAAGGACAGCCAAATCCAAGAAATGTGTTTAATTCTGTGCTGGATAAATTCAACGAACATTTCATTCCGCGGCGCAATGTGATTCATGAAAGGGCTAAATTCTATGCTCGTCAACAGCAGGCTGGAGAGACAGTAGAACAATATGTGCGTACCTTACATGACATGGCTAGTACGTGTGATTTTGGCACAAAAGAAGAGGAAAGCATCAGGGACAGACTAGTAATAGGACTACTAGACACTGAAGTAAGTCAAAAGTTGCAGTTAGAAACAACGCTCAGTCTCAAGCAAGCAGTGGATGCAGCACGTCATTATGAACTGGTTAAAACACAGATCAAAGATCAGAGAACACACGGTGTTGACGCTCTTCATCACACTAGAAGACATACTTCGAAACGCGGGCGAGGTGGACGAGGAAAGATGAACTCTGGATTCAATGGTGCATGTGGAGGTGCAGCCCAGAACACGCAGCATAAGAATTGCGATGCATGTGGGAAAAGTCATCCACCAGGAAGATGCCCTGCAAAAGGAAAACAGTGTAGGAAATGTGCTAAAAGAGGACATTATGCAGTAGTCTGCAAATCACGTCCCACTGTGAACGAAGTAGTGCATGAAAATGATTCCAGTGAAACCTTCAGTCTTGGTTGTATTTAAGAGTGTAGAGTGTTCATGGAGAAGTAGTACCTTTGACTTTTCAGCCAGCAGCGCCTCTTGGGGCAGGCGGGAGCACTGGTCTTCACATGGCACTCAACTCTCACAGCTGGCTCCAGGTCCTTTACCTAGCCACACCCCGGTAACCGCTTCTGCTGGCGGGCGAAACGTTGTGAGGGGCTGACGCGTCTCTCAGTCAGTTGAAATACTTGGAGAGGAGACGGGCGCCGCCAAGTTCGCCTAAGCCCATTGAAAGGACTGATGGACAAGCAACAGAATAAGAATAACATGCCGGATCGGTCGGGGCCCGGATCACCAACGACCGCGCACCCCATTGGAGGTCTCCAGGGTGGGGGCGACAAGTGTGTTACTGGAACCAAACCCACCATCAAGCTGCCCACGCAAGGAATAACTATCGGAACTTGGAACGTTCGCACACTCTACCAGTGCGGCAAAGTGAAGGAACTCACCCACGAGTTGAAGCGCTATCGCTGGGACATTGTAGGACTTGCAGAAGTTCGATGGACAGGCTTCGGAGAAACAACAACAGATGAAGGCCATAAAATCTGGTTCAGCGGAAAAGAAACCAAGCACAAACATGGCGTAGCTTTTATCGTAAGGAAAGAGGTGGCTGGAACTGTCATCAGCTGCACCCCCGTGTCAAGCAGACTAATCTCCATCCGCATCTCCGCCCGACCGCACAACATCACTATCATTCAAGTATACGCTCCAACAGCAGATCATGATGATGAAGAATTAGAAGAATTTTACGAACAACTGGACAACATCATCAAGAAAACACCTAAGAAAGACATTCTGACTGTCCTCGGTGACTGGAATGCAAAGATCGGCCCTGACGCCTACCAACAATGGGCAGGAACAGCTGGCAAGTTTGGCCTTGGAGAAACAAACGACAGAGGCCTGCGACTTTTAGAGTTCGCACAGAGTCACCGTCTCACCGTTGCTAATACCCTCCATCCACACAAGAAGTCAAGAACAGTGACATGGCAATCGCCAGGCCTGGTCCATAACCAGATTGACTTCATCTTGCTGCCTCGACGATTCAAATCCAGCGTTAACAAAGCACAAACGAGGTCCTTTCCTGGCGCTGATATTGGCAGCGACCACAACCTCGTCCTTACTAGCCTCAAGTTGAAGCTGGCATTGAAACGAGATAGCAAGAGCCCTCGCATCAGATTCGACCTCCAGAAGCTAAAAGACCCGGAAGTAGAAGAGCTCTTCCAAGCCCAGGTGGGAGGCAGATTTGCAGCCTTGGCTACTTTGGACTGTGACGTAGACACCCTTGCTGGAAATATAAAAGAGGTGTTACTTTCTACAGCAGAAGAAGTGCTGGGGAAGCAGAGGAAGCGCAAACAGCCCTGGGTCACCGATGACATCCTCGATCTCTGTGATGAGAGGAGAGCCTGGAAGAAAAAGAGAGGCCAAGACCTCACATCAGCAAACAAGTACAGACTTGTCAACAAGAAGATCAGGAAGAGGATGAAAGAAGCCAAAGAAGATTGGATTGAAGACCAGTGTTGTAGCGTGGAAGAGGGCATGGCAAACGGCAACAGCAAGAAGGCTTATGAAACGCTAAGGACCCTCACCAAGACTCAACAGCGAACAGCCACAGTCATCGAAGACAGCAGCGGCCAACTCCTTACGGAAAACACTGCTGTACTAAACAGATGGACTGAGTACTGCCGAGACTTGTATAACTACAAGGCTGAGCCAGACACCAGCATCCTCCAAAACAACCAGGCTGGGGCCAGGAAGGCTGAAGACCTGCCAGTGTTAGCTGAAGAGGTGGATATATATATTATATTGTACATTGCTTAACGTCCCGACAGCAACAAGGCTTTCTCAGGACGTGCCTGCACTGCTTGTGAAAAAAAAACTAAACAGAACATTGAATGTATGTCGCCAGCCGGTCAAATACATTAAATAAACCTAACACATGGGCCTAAATAAAGCTAAGACCATTTAGCAACACACATCCAATATCAAGAGCTACAGGCAGTGCAGACAGTAGAGAGAGTTTTAAAATGGCAAATACAGGTGAATGGACAAAGGGTAGACAGAAACACATGCCCCATAATAGAGAGATAAACCCACCCTGTGGGGCTGACCAGGGTGACCCTGGGAACTAAAAAATACCTAACCCCACCCAAGTCCCCCAGGGCAGACCCGGGTGGGGCCTGAAGAGGTGGAAGCAGCCGTACGCGGCCTGAAGGGAGGAAAGTCTCCAGGTGTAGACAACGTACCTGCTGAACTGTTGAAACATGGAGGAGAAGTAACAACGAAGGTCCTCACTACACTCTGTCAAAAGATCTGGGAGCAAAAGAAATGGCCAGTAGAATGGACACAGTCTCTAGTGATCCCGCTCCCCAAGAAAGGAAACCTGAAACAGTGCCAGAACTACAGAACTATCAGTCTGATAAGTCACCCTAGCAAAGTAATGCTTAGAATCATTCTCAACCGCCTCAAAACTTTCGCCGAGGAACTGCTGGCAGAAGAACAGGCTGGCTTCAGAGTTGGAAGAAGCACTGTAGAGCAGATTTTCAACTGCCGCGTCCTGATCGAGAAACATCTGCAGCATCAGCGCGAACTCTAACACAACTTCATTGATTTCAGGAAAGCATTTGATCGCGTCTGGCACGACGGACTCTGGCAAGTCATGAGATCGTTCAACATAGAGGAGGGACTGATCCAAATGATAGAAGCGCTTTACAAGAACGCCTGCAGCGCGGTTCTACTTAACAATCAGTCAGGCGAGTTCTTCAGGACGACGATCGGTGTCCGTCAAGGATGCCTGCTCTCTCCTGTCCTTTTCAACATATTCCTGGAGAAGATCATGCAGGAAACCCTCCACGACCACCATACTTCAATCTCTATTGGTGGCAGATCCCTGTGCAATCTTCGATTCGCAGACGACATTGACCTCATGGCAGGCAGCAATAGTGAGCTCCAAAACCTGACAGACAAACTTTCAAGTAGCGCAGGGTCTTATGGCATGGAGATCAGTACGGATAAAATCAAAGTGATGATCAACACCACAAGCGACAGCAGCAGCAACATTCACATGAACGGCCAGAAGCTAGAAGAGGTCAATAGCTTCAAGTACTTGGGAGCCACCCTGTCCAAAGACGGTAGTTGCATAGCAGAGATCCGTATCAGGATAGGTACAGCAACATCCGCAATGGCCAGGCTGGACAGGATATGGCGAAGTAACTCCATCAGCTTCACCATCAAGTACAGGCTTTACAAGTCCCTCGTAGTGTCTATTCTACTCTACGGCTGTGAGACTTGGACACTGCTTGCAGACTCAGAAAAGAAAATCCAGGCCTTTGAGAACAAGTGCCTGAGGAAGTTGCTCCGCATCTCGTACCGCGAGCACAAGACCAACGAATATGTACGGAGCATCGTCACTTCCCTGGTGGGCCCACATGAACCCCTTCTGGCAACCGTAAAACGGCGCAAGCTTGCTTGGTTTGGCCACGTTACCCGACACAACACCTTGTCCAAGACTATCCTCCAAGGCACTCTCGAAGGAAGTCGTCGGCGAGGTCGTCAGAGAAAGAGTTGGGTCGCAAACATAAAAGAATGGACCGAACTCGAGATGCCAGACTTGCTTGCCACCGCCCAAAATAGAACTCAGTGGAGAGCACTGTCTGTTGCTGCTGCCTTTCAGTCCCCCCAACGCCCAGTTCGGGCAAGGGACTGATGATGATGATGATGCATTTAAGATAC
>BTPG01000001.1:127596106-127602885 GCA_036245525.1 Semisulcospira habei | reverse complement strand
AGAGAGAGAGAGAGGAGAGAGAGAGAGAGAGAGAGAGAGAGAGAGAGAGAGACTCAGACTCAGACTCAGACAGTTTATTGTTCAGACAAAATGTCCATACAATGGAGTGAGACATTACATAATTTATAGTTCAGGTGTATATAAAAGCCATAAGGCGATGTTTATAACAAAACACACACACACACACACACACACACACACACACACACACACACACACACACACACACACACACATTTCCATTCGATCTACGCCAGCACATAATAGCCACTTTTGACCTACATGTAAAATGCGGTATCCAAATCCAGGCCACAGCCGTGTACCACACAGACCAGGTCGGAGTAAGAACCACAGTTTGCACGTGGAATCATACAAGCATGCTGCTACGGAGTGTAAATGCATGAAATACAAATCTTGCTAAATCGGCAATAGACTGCGGGTTGGTAGTGTCTAGGATACACAATTCTTTCTTTTTGAGTTCCATAAGGTCAAACTTACATAGGTATTTGACACGCAGTTCATCGTAGAATGGACAGTAAAACATAAAGTGAATTTCATCTTCCACAGCCTTGGCACACAATGGACACACTTTCGTTACAGCATTGAGAGTACTATATCTTTGTTTGTTACTTTGCAATTCGGTTATGCCAAGTCTAAATTTAATGTATAGATTTTTGACATAGGTTGGCTTAACCAGTTCAAAATAATTTTCTTGGACAAGTGTATGTTTAAAACTACGATACACAGTAAAACGTTCACTCTCAGAAAGCTTCGATGACCAGTTTTGTTTGGCACAATCAACCATCCTTTGTTTAAACTTGTTTATAAAAGCATTCCTGTTTCCAACACCTTGTGAAATCCATACATGACCAAACCCATTTCGAAAAAGCAAATTCTTTATCTTTGACACCCATGTTTCTTTCCCTTTATCGTCTAAATCCTTAAGCATATGATAAGCCATATTTGCAAATCTAGTAACAGGTAAAGCGCAGAGTCGAAGCCAGTAGGAAACACATCTTACTGACGTTAATACTGACAGTGGATATCGACCAAGTTCACCATAAACCATCAGGTTCGGTGTGCGGAAGTTGACATTAAGAAAACGTTTACATGCAAATGTATGGACTCTTTCAATTTCGGCACACTCGTTTATACCCCAAATTTCTGAGGCATACAACAAAATTGGGACAACCTGCGCATCAAACAGCTTGAAAAAAACATCAGGACTAGCGCAGTTAATTTTCTTCAACATACAGAAAATATCGATTACACATTTTTTTGCCTTAGTCACTAAGTCATCAACGGATGTGTTTAAACTCAAACGTGTGGTAAAGTTTAACCCAAGGTACTTATACATATTGACAACTTCTACCCTCGTTCCCCCGTAAATCCATTTTTCATATTTTGACAAATACCCACCATTTCGAAACACAATTATTTTTGTCTTGTCTAGGTTAACAGACAAACCAAGCTTAGATGCTTCTTTGTATAAATTGTTCAGCTGAGTCTGAAGGCCATTGGGGGTTGATGAAAACAAAGCAATGTCATCTGCAAACATCAACAAAAACAGTTCTGCTGCATCGGCTTTTAGTTGGAAACCATGTTTACCATTTTCAATAATGTACACAGCAAGCTCGTTAATCAAAAAGGAGAACAATGTCGGCGATGCTAAACATCCTTGTTTTAAACCTTGGAAACACTCAAAAAACGCTGTACAATTCAGGCTGTCTCTAACACAAAATTTCACCGAGTCATACATACATTGCCTTCATAGCTGAAAGCATTTTGCCGCGCACTCCAGCCTTCAATAAAATATTCCAAAGCACACCTCTTTTAACAGTATCGAAAGCTTTGCGGAAGTCAACAAAAGCCACATAAACTTTCTTATTTTGTAGAAGTTGTTTTTGAACAATAGCATAAAGTGTAAATATATGGTCCACAGTAGAGTAGGATTTCCTAAACCCGGCTTGTGTTTCAGACAGAATATTATGTTCCTCAGCCCAGTCTGTTAACCTTCTGTTCAAAATGTAGGTATACAGTTTACTAACACAGCTAATCAGAGCAATACCACGATAATTATCTGGATTATTTACATCTCCTTTCTTGTGGAGTGGGAAAATAATAGCTTTAGACCATTCGCTGGGGAACAACCCTTTGTTGAATAGAGCATTAAAATACTTAGTGAGAAAGGAGATGATAGCTGGGTTGGAGACTTTAAGAACTTCATTTATAATTCCATCAGGCCCGGGGGCTTTTCCTGCTTTGGCATGTTTTATAGCAGCAATAACTTCTGCTTCTTCTATGTTGATATCTAGGTCATGAAATAAGGCTTCATCAGACTCAGAGTCTTCTGAAAAATATACATCATCATTATTCTCTTGCTGTGCTATGTTTTCATTTAGAATGCTAGAGAAGTGATCAAACCACTGCTTCTTTGTTATATTGTTTCTTAAACGACGTTTTCTTTTCCACTTCTTTATTTCCTTCCAAAATGCCTGAGAGTTATGTCTATACTCAAGAATTTTGTCAACAGCTTCCCTCTTAAAATTAACTTCTTTAGCTCTAAGTAATCTCTTGTATTGTTTTCTCTCATTAACAAACGTTGCTTTATTTTCCATGGTTTTATTTTTTGTGTATGTACGTAGGGCTTTACGCGTTCGCATTTTTGCATTTCTGCATTCCTGGTCAAACCAGGGGTGACTAGCGGTGTTTGTTTTGTGTGTATTGCCTGTGGAGGAATGAAATTGTTTTGTCATGCAACTAGCAGCGTCTTTGATAGCACATGTGAAAATGTCTAATGCACTATTAATATCATCATCGATCTCAGCAGTAGCAGCTACTAGAGCATCCTGGAATGCAGGAGTAGTTAAACTGTCGCTGAGCGTTTGGGCATTAGCAGGTTCCCAGATAATCTTATCAAATGAAAAACACTGCGTATCGTCATCAGAAACATCGTTGTGGGGTGATACACGTACACAAGACACAGTAAGGACCAGTGGCATGTGTACAGACTCTATCCTCTCGCCAACTTCAAGTTTGTCACACAAACAAATAAAGTCAGGAGATGCAACAAAATAATCATTAATACTACAACCAGTGGGAGAAATAAATGTCAGGTGCTTTGACAGATCAGGGCTACAGAACCCATTCAAAATCATCAGTTCAAAACATGCACACAAATCTAATAGTTTTCTTCCAAATGTATTTACAGTCATATCTTCAGTAAATCGTGAAGGTTCAAATAGAGCGGTATTAGTTAGTAGTGTTTCATCAGGATCAAGCTGAAACAAATATGGATTAGGCTGCAAATCCCCAGTTCTACCATTAAAATCACCACACATTAGGAAATGAATGTCTCCAAATTGCTCGAGGGCACTAGCAAGACACTGTTCTAATTCTTCCAACAGGCAGTCGTACGGTAATTGTCTATAAAATGGTGAATCCTTGGGCGGAACATAGCACGCGACCAAAAGCACATCGCATTCAGTACCAAACAATGATCTGTCAAGTTTGAGAAAAACACTTTGAGCGCATGTCATGTTCACTTGGAAAACAAACTTGGCATACACATTTTTTACTAACACAACAACACCTCCCGAGCTTCTTCCTTGACGTGACAGTTTGACTGCAGGTAAGGAAAAACACGTGAAATCAGACCAGCAGTCAGGCGGGACGAAAGCATTGTCTAAAAATGTTTCAAACAAACACACAATGTCATAATTACTTACATATTGTAGAAAGTCTGGGTCAGATAGCTTGCTCCACAGTCCATCAACATTCCATGACAGAAAGGTAAGTGTATGCAACACATTATCTACTGGCTGCTCTACAACACACGCGCGCATCGGTGACACATCCCGTGCAATTGAGGTGGGAGACGCGGCTTGGCCGACATATCACGGGTCACTGGATTCGTCCCCGACCTCAATTGTAGGGGAACTGTGTGGCCGGCGCCGTTTTGCTGGTTTAGGTGAAGGCTGTAACGGGGATACCAAGTGTGACGCACGTGCCGGTGTTGCGTTGACCTGCTGACCAGTAGCTGCGGCGGCACCGAGTCCTTGGATACGGTTGTCCGGTCTTCTGTCGACGCTGTTGTCTGTCGCATGACGGCGGCCGAAGTTGTCGGTGTCGTGGTTCCGTTGCACTAGGGGTCCAGCGACGACCAGCTTGTTTCCCTTGTAGTACGCCCGCATGCCTTTTTCCCGGTGCAGTCTGATCTGTTCATGTTGCCGGTTGGTTAAGTCACCAGCAACATTAACCCCCTTTTGCTTGAGTGCAGCACGACCCTTGGTCAGGACGTCCATCTTGTCCCTCCATCTCGCGAACTTCACGATCATGGGGCGGGGCTTGTTGTTAGCTCTGGCACGGTTGGCTGCTACAGAAGCAAAGTCCGGTTTGTTCCCCACCCGGTGTGCGCGTACCAAATCGTCCTCAGTCCAGGTTTTATTTGGCACTGTGCCCTGCAGACATTCCAGTACTTTGGTGGCACAGGAATCGAAGGTCTCGCCTGGCGTTTCCACGATTCCAAAGAGTCGCAGATTGTCCCTACGTGAGAACGCCTCTAGCTTGTCTAGTTCTTCCTCGTAGCGTTTCCGCAGATCTTCCATGTCCTCCTGCAAGTCTTCTACAGACTCGGAAACCTCCTCCTGCTTCTCAGTCAGTTCCTTGCAGGTGTCCTCCAGGCTGCGAGCGCGTTGCTTCAAGTCAGCAATGTCGGTGCCAATCGCCTGTATAGAGGTCAGCACATCACAAAGGTCAGCACGAAGAGACCCCAGTTTCTCGTCAATCACCTGTGTCTGCTTGTCGATTATACGCTGAATGTCACTGACAGTAACTAAAGGTGATGTAGTTCCAGAGACCTCGAGTGGATATGCGGATAGAGCTTCTTTGTCTGCCATCTTAGCACAGTTCGATTCACACAACAGTGCTACACAGTAATACACAGTACTACACAGTGCACGTAGCTGGCAGTGTTGTACTAACAGTCACACCGACGATTGTCGTACTCAGTTCAATGGCGATACAGGAAAACCAGTCAGATGGCAGAAATCTGTGGTCGCACAAAGTCCAAATTTACACCTTTATGATCAGCGTAGATAGGCCAAGACACTGGTGGTAAAATCCAAACAGTAGAACTTTGATTAGTCGAGAGAGAGAGAGAGAGAGAGAGAGAGAGAGAGAGAGGAGAGAGATGGAGAGAGAGAGAGATGAGAGAGAGGAGAGAGAGAGGAGAGAGAGAGGAGGAGTGAGGAGAGAGAGAGAGAGAGAGAGAGAGAGAGAGAGAGAAACCACGTCGAATCTAGAGTATTGCGTCGATGTCTGTGTGATGACGAAATTTCTGCTTTTACGTCACCATCACTGTCTGATTTTCTCCAGAAGTCAAGTTTTTTTTACTTTTTAAACTTTTTCTTTATAGAATTATTTTTTTTACTGAAAAAGTTCAAAATATACAAAGCTGGCTGACAAACTCATCCAATGTCTTTCTCCAATCCGGATATATATAAAACTGCAATTGAATATAATGAAAATAATGGACTCTGATGTGGGTGAACCGACTTCCTATAAACGCTCATTTAACTCTTCAATGAGACATCCAATTTCAAAATACTCGGAGGGGCTCCTAGGCACCCCTTGAATGAAACCCTCCCTTAATTTCAAACTTGTACGTACGTAAACTTCGGAGATTTTCTTGTTTACATACATACGCGCGCGCGCGCGCTCACACACACACACACACACACACACACACACACACACACACACACAGACAGACACCATCACACACACACACACACACACACACACACACACACACACACACACACACACACACACACACACACACACACGGCGCTTTGCTTAATTAGACATGACGTAATTTTTATCTTGTTACTTCACTGTCAGAGTTTTAGTCTAACCCGCCTATGATGTCGTGTGTGTTCTTTTGAAATCGCTCTACCGCGTCCCGTCCTAAAATGTCTCTTCTATAAATAATATATAAAAAATATACCCTGCAAAGTATAGACAGCAAAGCGATAAAATAATTCCCTGGAATACCAATACATTCAAAACACTTATAAGGAAGAAGGTATTCTATCTCTATCAGACAAACGCAAATTAAATATTCAACATAATAAATATTACTCGAAACCTCTCCATTGATTAATGCATTAGACGAAACATTTTTAAATGCAAATAAAGATTTCCCAAAGAAAGCACAAAACATACCATACATTGAGCCAGTTAAAAATTGTCAAGGATATCTTTGAAGACTGCAATACAGATATTCATTTTCATTCCAGTGTTACCTGTTACAACTACTATCCAACATGGGAACATCCTAACGCTAAAGAAATTTGATATCAATTATGCAGACATAAGAAAAGATGAGATTAGTAAAAGAAATAATTAAGTAACAAATATCTCACAAATTTCAAAATATTTATTGACGGATCCATTTTAGATTCAGCAGACAGTGGTTCCTTATCCCTGATCTTTAAGTTACTTTTCTGTCTGGGCAAGGGATTCTCTATATTTACATCTGAACTATATGCAATACTCATGGCATTAAAATATATCTATAACATTCATCTAGACAGATGTAACACTTTTGTGTTGATTCCAAATCGGTACTGTACAGCCTGCAAAGCTAGAATTGTAGTACAAGGAACGACTTACTACACAAATTTAAATATATGAGTACCTGTATTATTTCTATAGGAGTGGGTGAAAATTTTCTTTGGGTACCTTCACACTGTGGAGTTTTTTTAAATGAAATA
>BTPG01000001.1:127573606-127591106 GCA_036245525.1 Semisulcospira habei | reverse complement strand
AGGAGACGAATCGACCGTGATAATTTAATGATAGTGCCAGATTAGCTTGGTGGCATCAGGCGCCAAGCTAATCTGGCACTACCCTTGAATTATCATGATTGATCCATCACCTGCTGCATGGCGTCAAGGCTAAATGGGTTAATTAGTGTACTTTACACAGCAAAAACACGTCTGAAAACCATTTCACTGCACAAGCTAATGTAATGTAATGCTCTTAACTTTCTTGGCGAAATGTCCAATTCGTCACTGACAACGACCATGATGGATTAACAAGAAGAAAAAAACAAACGTTACTGTACCCTGGAGAGCAACATGACGGTTTATGAGGGTTCTGTGAACAACAAACAAAAAAGCTTCATTTGGCACAAATGATCTTCAAATTCCTTCTAGTTTATTCTTATAAAGCTGTTAGAGTTGGTAGGGGCAGCAATTTTTTTCCCATCATGTGTCGTTGCTTGTCTAATCACTACACAAGAGGGCAGCTGTGATATTTGTGGTGACAAAATCTGAAATTGAAGCATTTTAGCGTGGTACACGAGCATGATTCACATTTAACGTTGCAAATATGAAGTTCGACATTTTTTCAGCCCCAGCGATTACCACCAGATTTTGATTCTAACGTACCCACTTTCACAAAAGGCACAAAAGGAACTCACACGTTTCTCCCCCTAACATAAACAAAATGTCATCATTTAAGTAATTTAAGTTCATTGCACCACCATTAGAACCAACTCACTTACTCGGCCTACCATGGGGCGGGGATGAAATATGAAAAGCTCTCTCCATACGGATTATTTTAGACATAAGCAGTACACCGGTTTAACCATAAAAAGAACGTCCCGATTCCCCTGTCACATACTTGCACGACATGGTATCGACAAACTTGACATGCTGCGCGACATGCAGCCGGATCACGTTTAGAACGCGTCCTACGCCATGACGCATCGTTTCCGCAAAATGACCCATCACATTTTGAGCAGCGGGTTTCATGACAATGTTTCAATGTCCACGTTACAAATTCAACATAGACAGATACTTCACGTGTCAAAACACCAACGTGATTTATGTCATCTCCTGTGTGAAATGCGGCCAACTCTATGTTGGAGAGACGGAAAGAACCATCAACGACCGTTTCAAAGAACATCTTCAGTCTGTCAAGTGCAGGCCGACCACTCCGTCTCGGACATTCGGGTTAAAGGCCTCTGGCTTATGCAAGCCAGTACTATCTGGGCCAGGAAAGACCGTGAAAAATTTCTGATTAATAAACTGGGCACTGTGGCGCCACTCGGGATGAATATGAAAGATTAACATTTTTTACCTTGCTTGTGTCTGCTAACTGTACCTTTACCTCACTGTGTCGCTTCTGTTTTACTGCTCACTAAGCAGATAGGTGAGGCTGGCGCTGGTTGATATGTACACATCCCTTGGGGACTTTCTCAGCGCTGGCCGAACGATCAGTTGGATCCCTTACCCTTCCCTGTCGGGCGCCCGGTCTCCGACCCACGGAGTGATGCGCGGTTGTGGGGCGGGGCGATCGTGTGCATCCCTTGGGGATGTATGTGGTCGTCTTGTTGCGTGCCTGTGTGCTTTTCTGTGGGTTGGTGGATGCCTGTTGGGTGGGGCTGGCGGCTCTGACTGGTTGTCTTCCCCCCACCCCACCCACCCCCTTTTTTTTTCTTTCCTTCTCTCTCTCTATCTCTCTCCCTCTTTCTCTCTCTCCCCCCCCCCCCTACCCCCCTTAACACTTCTCTCTAGCCCTCTTTCTCTCTTTACGCTTTTTCCTTTACCCTTCTTCCCCTTCCTCCTCCCCCCCCCCCCCCCGCCTCTCTCCCCCCCCTAATATTTTTTTTAATTTTTTTTAATTTTTATTATTATTTTTTTAGTTACCCTTGAAGACGGTTTCACAACTACCTACTCTCCACTTATACCAATATTCTCTTACTGAATTTGATTATTTGCTTTGTTTCAATGACCTATTACTTAATAATAATGAGTACTTATATAGCGCCTAACCTCATATTAGAGCTCTAGGCGCTTAACAAAAACTAATGTACAAAAAATAACTAATTACAAAAATGGAATTTACAAAAAGTACAAAAACAAAATACAACGCACTCTGTAAACAAGCTATAAATTACTTGTTGCGTACCGTGCTAAATGCTGGGGTTTTCCCCCCCGAGGTCCTCCCGTTTTTCCCGGAGGTAGTCCTCAACTTGAAGGTGATATAAAGTTTGCCTTTGGGTTGGTGTTTAGCAGGCTTTGTGTATTAGACACTCAGCCTACTTCGTGCCCCGTTCTCTCTCTCTCTCTCTCTCTCTCTCTCTCTCTCTCTCTCTCTCTCTCTCTCTCTCTCTCTCTCTCTCTCTCTCTCTCTCTCTCTCTCTCTCTCTCTCTCTCTCTCTCTCTCTCCTCTCTCTCTCTCTCTCTCTCTCTCTCTCTCTCTCTCTCTCTCTCTCTCTCTCTCTCTCTCTCTCTCTCTCTCTCTCTCTCTCTCTCTCTCTCTCTCTCTCTCTCTCTCTCTCTCTCTCTCTCTCTCTCTCTCTCTCTCTCTCTCTCTCTCTCTCTCCTCTCTCTCTCTCTCTCTCTCTCTCTCTCTCTCTCTCTCTCTCTCTCTCTCTCTCTCTCTCTCTCTCTCTCTCTCTCTCTCTCTCTGGCCTCACATACACGCATTTACTTTTGCTCGCTCCTGCGCGTGCTTACACACACTCTTGTCTCTCGTGTTCAATTTCTCTCCGAGTCTCTCTCTTATGATTTTTTCATTGACGTCATTTTTACTTTTCCTGCACTTTTGTTCTTCCTTTTCTTTTATTTTATTTTACGTCACCTCCTTCAGTTGCCACATTCCTTCTGCGAATGAAGATAAGTAGCGGCTAATCTCTCTGTTTGTTTGTCTATTTTGACAAAGGTTATTTACCCGAAATATTAATAAATTGTGTTGTACCCGTCTTTTCTAAGCGTGTTTCTTTCTCCGTTGGGTACTTCTTTTAATGTTTCAATGACCCATATATTTCATACTGAGGCAGCGGGCCCTCACACACGTGCTTACACACGAGACCTACCTCGGTATTTTCGCTCTTTCCTGCTGCAATCATTTCTTTCCACTGCACTGATTTTCTTTGTTTATTTTCTTCCAAATCACATCAAACTTGCTTGCGATCCGGCCGACATATGCTCGAAAACGGAAAGTAACTCCACAAACGCAGGCTATCGACATTTTTTACTCATTCGAGACGTGCCGCCTCCAGATACGCGGTTTATGCCGCGTATCCGGAGGCGGCACGTCTCGAATGAGTTAATCACTGTCATAGTTGAACCAGAAAATAACTGACAAAAAGCTGTCTGAGAAGAAGAAACGGCTGTTTCTGCTGCTTTCAGTGCTTCTGTTCTGAGTGGGTACAATTAAAACTGAAGGACATTTTCCTGTCTTTAATCTCAATGCTCAGGAATTCGACCCTCTGCCACAACATTCACCTGTGCGAGTGTGTGTATGTATGTATGTGTGCGTGCGTGCGTGCGTGCGTGTGTGTGTGTGTGTGTGTGTGTGTGTGTGTGTGTGTGTGTGTGTGTGTGTGTGTGTGTGTGTGTTTGTGTGTGTGTGTGTGTGTATGGGATTAACTAAAAACAGTTTAACTTACTTGCTTTATTTTGCCAATGTTTGGCCCATCCAGTTCCAGATATGACCAACTGGATTTGTATTCTGCGTGTCCTTGAATTCGACATGATCATGATTTAGCTCTCTCTCTCTCTTTTTTAACAGAAAAGGCAATAGATATTCATGAAATGAACGTTTCGGTATGGTCTTATATGACAACAAATCACAAGTGCTCAGGTGCATGGATCGGTGAGTGAATCTACGAGTGTACCTTCACACGCTCCGTCAGTCCACGCGCACCTTCCGTTACAGTTCTGGGGACAGCGATCGTCGCATTTTAGTCCAAACCACCCGTCTTGACAACCTGATAAGCACACACACACACACACACACACACACACACACACACACACACACACACACACACACACACACACACACACACACACACACACAGTGAAATGCAAAGGAGACCGTCAATCATGTGTTGATATGATATATATTATATGCTTTCCTAAACGTCCGATCTTTCTCTTGGAAAAGCTCAAAGGGTACTGTGCAATGACCTTGACCTCCAAAAACTATCTGCAATAAGAATACCCCATTTCTTGACAGAGGCTCAGATGCAACAGAACGTTGATCACTTAGATTATCTACTCAAAATGTTTAGCATAAATGGCCTCTAACGACCGTGTGATGCCATCACTGAAGACGATACTTGTTCTTCCTGTAACGGTATCCCCAGCAAACAGCCCAATCAGGAGTGGTTGACCTTTGATGAAAAGAGACTAGGGGCACTTTTGTCAGATTTTCAGCAGTGACGGCAACATTATCTCTAACTTTTACAACTTAGCGGTCCATGTCATTGTTCACATTTTACCAGTGAAAAGCGCAGAGAATGCAAAATATCATGTAAGAATTGTGTGTTTTTTTCCAAAAGTGTTGAAGTCTGTTCATAAGCTGCGGCCTACTCTCAATTGCCAGAACATCTTGTTTTCCTTGAAAATGCCATTGACCATAAAGCCAAGATCACTGTGTCCTACACAGGGAGCAGAACACTCGTGTTCTTCCTCAACAATCATACAGTCCTTGCATTGATCAATGCGACCTTTGGTTCTTCCCTAAACTGAAAAAGAGGCTGGCAGGACAGAGTTTTCGCGCATCCAGGACCTTGTAAAAGCCGACCCTGACCTTTTTTCAAAATACTACATCGTCTTTGAATCTTGCATGAAGTAGCTAAAATTGTGCATAAACAGTAGAGATGCACGTTATTACCTGTATACTGGAATAAAACGGTACGACATTGTTCCGGCACACGGCAACCGGTACGGGTGCCGTGTACCGGTACACTGGGCTATTTTTAGAAATGAACCAAAACAAAGTAGAGAGGAAAAAGTAGTCAGCTGAAGGTAGCCTAACTAGTGTGAGCTGCTTTTGTCTACCGTATTGAAAATACGGTAGACTTGGAAATAGGGCTGGCCTCAGACCGTTCAACACCTAGTACGCGATAACATAGGCGGGCAGGCATCACACTGTAAAAGTGTAGTAACAAGAGAAAATTACATTACGTCTAGCTACGCTAGCATTCCTGTTGAACGCAGGTCTAGAGCCACTTGAAAGCGCCGTGTGTGTGTGTGTGTGTGTGTGTGTGTGTGTGTGTGTGTGTGTGTGTGTGTGTGTGTGTGTGTGTGTGTGTGTGTGTGTGTGTGCGTACACCAAATGACTGAACTGGGTTACTTTCTTTACCATCCTTATGCAATCTGGGTCTGTGTAAAATTTTGGGTGGCCAGATCAGACACCCATTTTTTCTGAGGGTTGTTTTTGTATTATCTTTCATTCAAAATTCAGAAAAAAATATCAAAATACGATGTGCCCATTTTAACAGATTTACTTCATCGTTGTGTTTCAGGGATGCCCTGGGCCTGTGTGTGGACACGGAAGCGGCCGGAGTGTTTTCAGATCAATTTGATTGGTCCAACACCGATGAACGGAGTTCCTTCCCTTGCTTAAACGTCTTTCGTCTCCAACGGACGCACCGGTCATTCTCTCGCATTTGCAGAGGTATTTTATGCAATATTTCTTAGTTAAGAGCACGCCCAAATGTACTTGTTCAGTGCAGTTATTTAACTGAGAGATGCCTCCAATCCCCGTACCCGTTTGGCCCAGAAAAATAAGGCGTCTGCTTTCAAACGTGTCTTCGGCCGCACCGGCCGGGCCTGACCGTTGAGTCTTGTAGTAAATGATAATAGAACCCCACGATTTTAACTAAAGCTTTCTTCTTCAATGAAAGGAATTCGTTCAATAACCCCACTACAAGGTCAATCTGCCACGCGATTTTGTTTCTTCTTTCTTTTTTTTTCTGACGTGTTAACTTGCCACATGCATGCACAGTAACTATCAGTTGACTTTTTTTTTTTTTTAAACAAAAATGGCGCCAGATTTCAATCCTCGTTCGCAAAACTGCCTCGCGATTCGAAGAACGAACGTCCACAAACAGGTCTCGTTTAGGAATGTGCAACTGAAGTATCGCTTTTTACTGTATTGCCAGTTTTTAGTTCTCAGGGTCACCCTGGTCAGCCCCACAGGGTGGGTTTTTCTCTCAATTCTGGGGCATGCATGTGTTTCTGTCTACCCTTTGTCCATTCACCTGTATAAATTTGCCTTTTTAAAACTCTCCCTACTGTCTGCACTGCCTGTAGCTCTTGATATTGGATGTGTGTTGCTAAATGGTCTTAGCTTTATGTCTTGGCCCCATGTGTTAGGTTTATTTAACTCATTCTACCCCAGACACACCACGGCAGGATAAGGATCCACCATGATAGTTCAAGGGTGATGCCAGAATAGCTTGGCGCCTACGGGCGCCAAGCTATTCTGGCATCTCCCTTGAACTATCATGGTCGATCTGTGCCCTGCACTGCAATGCAGTCTTGAGAGGACAGGGGCAAAATTTAAGGATTTTGGTGTTGGGGTAGAATGAGTTAACGTATTTGACCGGCAGGCGACATACATGGCAATGTTCTGTTTAGGTGGGTTTTTTTCACAAGCAGTGCAGGCACGTCCTGAGAAAGCCTAGTGGCTGTCGGGACGTTAAGCAATGTACAATCAATCTGATTCAAAATGTCAGTTGGTTTACATGGTTGTATTGGACATGTTCTCAGCAACACCATTTTGGTCACACCGGCTCAGGACTTTCTGGCACACACCCAGCGCCGGATGGCAGCAGGATGTCCAAACCCATCGGGATCTATGCTGCAGAATCATGGCCCCCCAGCCTCTGCCACAGAGGGTGCGTCTGGTAGGAGGGTGCATGGACGGCAACGGAATGCTCCCAATTACAAACTGGTAAGTAAAGTGATTCTATGATCATCTTCATTTTATTGGCTGGCGTGCGTGCGAAGCAAAAGTGAGTTTATGTTCTGGGCCACTGGTCGTCCGTCCGTCGTCCATGGTAAACTTTAACTCATTCTACCCCAACACCAAAATCCTTAAATTTTGCCCCTGTCCTCTCAAGACCGCATTGCAGCGCAGGACACAGATCGACCATGATAGTTCAAGGGTGATGCCAGAATAGCTTGGCGCCCGTAGGCGCCAAGCTGTTCTGGCATCACCTTTGAACTATCATGGTCGATCCTTATCCCAGGGTGGGATTCTTCCGCGTTTCCGCGGATTTCCGTGGAAATTCTTTCACAATTCCGCTGAAGCATATTTATTTTCCGCGTCTAATAACAACGAAAAAGACGAGAAAAAAAAATCTTCTTAAATGGCAAAAAAGTCTCAAATGGGTTGGATTTGTATGTAGTTTGGTTCACTATCGCCCGACACTTCCGGTAGCTTTAGGTCGCAGTGGAAAATGGCGGTGAAAAAGGATATTGTCCAAGACAGAGTGCCGTTTAGTGTGCATCGGAACATAAACTGGTACGCACATTCCATTTTTATACTGCAGATCAGGAGTGTCATAACAAAGTCCATTTTCGGGTGTGTTTGGTCTCGCTCCCCCTGTCGGTTTTTGGATACTTTGGCGAACGGTGGACACGCGTGCCTATCCCCCCCCCCCCCCCTGTCGTTTGATTTTTCGGCCGCTGAAAATGAAGGACATGAAACCCCCCCCCCCCCCCCCACCAATGTCGTTTGATTTTCCGCGTTTTCTTTCTTACTAGAATCCCACCCCTGTTATCCTGCTGTGGTGTGTCTGGGGGTAGAATGAGTTAACGGTGGCATTTTCTCGGAGACTATTCAAGCCACATTCTTCAAGCTTGGCCCAAGGATACTTTGTGGCAAGACCTTTTTAAACATGCCAATTTGAGTGACCTCTCTCAAAGGGTCACGCAGGGTTGACAAATGTGTGAAAACTGCTTGCATTTTCAGAAAACGTGGATTTTGACTGCTGCAGAAGCCAGCCCTCGTCACCGAGGTCACACATATGTAAATCGGTCATACACGGGATTACTCTTTTTATTCTTGTGCAAGGCCCCTTTAAACCAAAATTGGGCTGTTTCTGTTTCTAAGGCAGCTTTGGTTTTAATCTTTCTTTCTTTCTTTCTCCAGTTGGCAAATGGCGCCTGGGATGGACCCGAGACTGAGAGCAGTGCCAGCGCATCGCAATACGAGGGCAGCGATGACGAGGAGTTTGTTCCTGGCTCGAGCTCACCGGATTCAGAGGGTGTGTCAGCATCAATTGCTGGGATCTCGGACATAGACAGTATTGTATCGACTATGTTAGATTTCATCAAAGTGGCAGGTTTGGGGTGGCCAGGTGTTGGTGACGCTAGTACCAGCAAGGTGCAGTGTGCGTTAGGGGGTGGCAATGAGAATGTGGATAGGCAGGAGGAACATGATGCTGGAAAGAGTGGGGAAAGAGCACTTACAGAAGAAACGGGTGTGCACGTGTCGCAGAGAGGGAAAGGAAAGTACAAATGGGACAAGAAACATGCATGCAAATTGTGTGGCAAGCTTGTCTTGAAAATGAGCACGCACTTACAAGATGTCCATGCAGATGAGGCTGACGTTGCTAAAATTTTGTCGATGAAAAAAGGGACCAAGCAGAGACGTCGAGCATGGATCAGACTACAAGATGAGGGTGATTACATGCATAACGTTGCTGTTCTTGAAAACAAATCCGGATGTTTGATTCCTAAGTATCGCACCAAAACTAGTAAGGTAGACGACCTTCTCGCCTGTAGCCATTGCAAAGGGCTCTATCAAAAAAAGCTGATCTCTGTACACTCAAAACGTTGCTGTCAGAAGCCAGGAGGGTTTCAGATCACTCGGCGAGGGGACGCCGCTCGCCGTGGTCGGCTCATGCTTCCAATACCCTTAGACGTTGAATTTTCCTTCTACCACAAGGTCTTGGCTACCCAGAGAGATGATGAGATAAGCCGTCTCATCAGAACTGACCCCTTGCTTCTTGAGTATGGAAAGAGATTATTTGACCGCAGGGACATTGAAGAACACACGGCTGGACAAATCAGCTCCAGGATGCGGGAGTTAGGGAGACTGTTGAAGATTATCAGAGTGAGGTCAGAAATGAAAATCGCAAGTTTAAATGCTGTGATCAATTCAGCTAGCTTTGATCATGTTGTCCTGGCTGTAAAAGAGCTAGCAGATTTTGATGAGGACACACATCAGTTCAAAAAAGGCAATCTCGCAATGCGCATAGGCCATGCTTTGAAAAAGTGTTCACAGATCAAACAGTCACAGGCATCCAAACAGCTTGGACAGGGTTCAGACGACAGGTGGCGACAGGAGCTCTCTGAGGCGCAGCGGTTTGACTCTGTCTTCAACGGGGACTGGTATGATTGTGTGTCCGCTACAGCAGCCCAGTCGGTCGGGAAAATGACCATGAACAAACCCAAGCTGATCCCATCATGTGAAGATGTGAGGAAGGTCCAACAGCTTCTTGAGACAAGGATGGTTTCGGAAGATTATCCGACAGTGGTTAAAGCAACTCTTTGTGCTGTATCACTTTTCAACCGAAAACGAGGGGGAGAAGTTCAGAGAATGAAGGTGTCAGACTTCCAGAATGCTAAGATTGGATCGATCACCAATCAAGATATCTTGAAAGGTCTCACAGAGGTTGAGAAGAAAATGGTGAATCATTTTCAGCGAGTGGAAATCAGAGGCAAGATTAATAGGAGTGTTCCCGTTTTGCTGACGAAGAAGATGATGACAACTGTGGACAGAATCCTTCAAATGAGGCAATCGGTGCCAGCTCTCGCTGATTCCCAGTACATCTTTGCCACACCTTCTGGTCAGAGGCCTTACAGAGGCCATGATGTTCTGAAGGCCCATGCCCTAGAAGCAGGGGTGTCATACCCAGCCATGTTCACATTTACTCAGTTGCGGAAACAGGTTGCAACTTTGGCTCAGTCAATGGCCATCTCGGAGTTAGACCAGGATCAGCTGGCAGATTTCCTTGGCCATGATATTCGGATACATCGCCATATCTACCGCCAACCTCAAGACGTCCTTCAAAAGGCAAAAGTGGCAAAGATTCTTCTGTCAGTTAACAATGGGATGACAGATTTTGAGAGTTGCATTAGAGCTGAGCTGGGCGATGATGAAGAGATTGACTTTGACAATGAAGACGCATCAGAAACTGGCAGAGAGGTCTCGGGGGGAACAGCACCTGTGAATGAAGCAAGTAGCAAGTCAGCAACACAGGAATCGATGAGCATGACGGAGAAAAGACGTCCAGAGCCTGATGACAATCTAGATAGTTTTGATGATGACAGTACTGCGTCAGCTCCTGTTCGAAAGAAAGCTAGATTTACAAGAAAACCATGGGGGGAAGCTGAAGAGAAAGCTGTTCAAACTCGTTTCAAGACACACCTCGTCATGAACAAACTTCCTGGAAAGGCCGAGATACAGTATGCAATGGCGCTGGAACCTGCACTTAGACATAGGCGCTGGACAAACATTAAGGATTACGTCCGCAACAGACTGAAAAAGTTACAAAAGAAATGAATTGAGCCGCCACTCGCAGCATTTTCGATTTCATACAGATTTATTACATCAGTGTTATTATTGGGGTGGTTTCAGCATGTATAGCCTGCTTTTTTTTTTTTTTTTTTTTTTTTTTTATCTGATGGACGCCTGGATCATTTGTGACCCTCTCTCTCACAAAATCAGTCTTAAGAACTCGCATTTTGGATGTTTTGACATATATGCATTTATGAAAACTACAGTGTTTGCTGATTACTGTGATATATGACTGTATGCTGTAGTGCAAAAATTGTAAAAGCTGTTCTTAAGTGTTTAAAGTTGTTAAAGCCTCCGGCGGCCATTTTGAGAAAACAGCCTGTGAAGTTTCTGTGTGCAGCATAATTGGGGCCAAGGGCAGACTTTTAAAATCATTTTTTACCTATTTAATGGCATTTTTCATGATAAAGATTTTAACCATACGATACTTTGGTGTATGTAGAATACATTTCTCCCAAAAAGTGAAAATGCCCCAGATTGACCCCCCCCACCACATATTATTGCGTGTAGTGCTGATTGGCTCGCTGCGAGTTAAGACTGGTTTCGTGAGAAAGGGTCACATTTTGTATACTGTATAACCTTTGGATTTGCAAAACGAAACAGCCGGCTGGGGACAAAAGACAATATAATAAGATAAGAAAACCATTGACAATGTAAAAATTGATTACAAGAGTGTTATTGGGGGGGGGGGGGGGGGGATCATTTTGTAATATACTGCATGCCATTTTAAAAACTCTGCAAATGAAAGAATCAGAGCATGGAATTTTCCTCTTTTTGGCGGATTTCCGCTTAAATGAAGCTGCCATTCCGCCGAATTTCCGCCGAAAACAAAATCGTAAAGTCACTATTCCAATACCGTGTTTCGTGATCTTTATGTGGCGGATATCCCCAAATCGCGTATTGAAAATTGAGCGAGGCGTTAGCTTTAGCTCGCACAGGTCACTTCCGGTCTTCAGTGGAGTCGTAGTCTGGTCAAAAAATACGGCGAAGAGAAAATACTTAAACGCGGAGACAGAATAGACGTCAGACGATTCTGGAGCCAAGAATATTTGGAGATGGACTTGGCTCGAGAAAAGCGTAAACGACGAGCTCCGCGCTCAGTGTATTCGCAAGTTAGCGGCCTGTGGGCAGGCGTATTGCCGCGAACTGCGCAGAGTTGATATTAACTACGCGGCCGCGTAGCACTTGATGCTCACGTGTCTACAGCGAAACACAAGAAAGCTAAAAGCAGTGCCATTGGAAATATTACTCATGATGGTGAATAAATTTATTACAATGTATTTTTTCCCAGTAAAGTTTGATGAAATTATGTTGAAAAATCTATATAACCTTTCTCCAGCTCAGTGACCATGGTACATAGTATTAAATAAGAGATAAAAGGAATCCATACTTACAGCTGATTAAGCAGAGATTATTAAAGAAAGTATATATATTATATAATTAAACTCAAATTTAAAAAAAAATGGAAAGACATTCAGATGTATTTTGAATAAGCATTTGGATATAAATATTCTGTTGAATACTTTATTTTAGTATAACTTTTAAACCTTTGACACAAAAAATAAAAAGTGCACCCCAAAAATAAGAAAAAAAAGCAAGATTTTTAGGTGGTTAAACTGCTCAGTTTCTCTCTAAAATGCACCAGATTGCACAAATTTTAATGTAAATTTTCAAAAATTTTTCCGGGGGGGCATGCCCCCGGACCCCCCTAGTGAAAAGGGGTTTTCCTCTTTTTTTAGTACGAGTAATTCCATGCTCTGAAGAATGGTTGGTTGTACTGCCATACCATTTTGCAAATGAAAGAATGGCTGGTTGTTTGTTGGAGACGAAAGACGTTAAATAAAGGCTGAAGTTTCAAGTGATTTCTTATGTTGTCAGTTAGTTAATTAATGTCAGTGTTCTGTTCTGTCATTTTAACTCGTTCTACCCCAAGATCGGAATCCCCAAATGTTGACGTCGTCTTCAGAAGACTGCGTTGCAGTGCAGGACACAGATCCACCACGATAGTTCAAGGGTGATGCTAGAATAGCTTGGTGCCCATAGGCGCCAAGCTATTCTGGCATCACCCTTGAACTATCGTGGTGGATCTTAAATTTTGCTGGGGTAGAATAAGTTAAGTGTTCGTTTCTTCGTCTGGGTCTTTTTCTATCTTTGATATTTTTCCACACTTTTTGACCCGCATCATAGTCATACTGAGGCTAAATAGCTTCAAATCTGTTCACTGCCATAATTCTATGCAAGCTACATTACAGTACTTACAGATGAGGACATAGACCAATGGCTTTAGTTCAAGGGTGGTGCCACAATAGCTTGGCGCCTAGAGGCACCAAGCTATTCTGGCACTAACCCTTGGACTATTTCAGTTACACTAGTTGCACACACTGGTGTATTCCGAATGATAAGGGTTAATATTCAAAATGCTCTGTTGCTGTTTGTCTGAAACTCCAGAGTACCCCAAAACGCACAAAAAAAGTCCTTTAATTTCCAGAATACATTATGTTGATTCTCACATCAATGCCATGATAAACTGTTTTGCTTCAAAAGGACAAAACGCAGCAATGTTTAAACGATTTCCTCTGTAAAAATCATAATCGAAAGGTTTCGGGCCAGTGTTTATTGAATTTTGCACCATACTATGTAAAGAATGTTAAAGCACACATACACATTTAAGTTGGGAAAAAAAATTAATGTGAAAAAGAAGTATTCCATGAACTTGACCTTATTACAGACGCCTACTGTTGTGAAGACACCCATTTTGACTGTAATGCCAGTTTCATTTGTGTGAGAGAGACACCCACCCACTTTATTGGCAGAAACCCATTTTTTCGGCATCTAGTGGCTCTGTTTCTAGAAAATGTCTATTTTATTTTAAGTTATAGAGCTTAGTTATAATGTGAGTTCTAAACATTCGCATCAATTCCAGAGCCCTAGAATAAATAGAAATATGGGAACCCATTTTCACATGAAATGCTAGGTAACCCACTCTGATGGTTGCGTCTCCCTGTGTGTGTGTGTGTGTGTGTGTGTGTGTGTGTGTGTGTGTGTGTGTGTGTGTGTGTGTGTGTGTGTGTGTGTGTGTGTGTGTCAGTGTGTGTGTGTGTGTGTGTGTGTGTGCGACAGTGACTAGAGCCCGCGTTTGTGGATGGATAGGCTTGAAACTTTAGAATATCGTCTTTAAAAGAATTATCTCAAGGCATTATTTTTTTATATTATTAATTCACATATTATAGTGAAAATGACCGTTTCACAAAAACCGGTTGTTCCGCATTAGAGTCCGTAATTTGTCTTATTCTTATTAGATGTTTTGCATATAGCTAGATTACAGGAAGACATTGAATGAGTTCGTTAGCCAGCATTGTACCTCTTCAACTTTTTGAATGATAATTAATTCATTTTTGAAAATGTTCGAACCACGTTTCACTCCCACCAAAGAGTCCCGCCTTGAGATGGCCTTAGTTGCCTGCTGGGCGTTAAACGCAAATAACTAACTAACCAAAGAGTCAGCCCTGGAAGAAGATGCGTGGAAGAGACTCTTGCGTGCCTTTCAGGAAGACAGTATGTGGCTAGCAGCTCACGCAATTTCTGCAGAGATAATTAGTTCGTCAAAAGAGTAACAATGGTTTGCAGGTACGAAACGAAAGTACTAATGCCATATGGTTTATGCATAGCAACAATATTTGTCCTTAGGATGGAGACATTTTTGTAGAAGTGTTTTTCGAAAGCTGTTTGTTCGCTGTGAGGGAACCAGTCCTCATACACGGCCCGGATAGCAAGACATTTTTTGTGCAACACATTTGAAACTTTCAAGCATACAAGTTACAAGTTTATTCCAGTGAGTACATTAAAATCATGAGCAAGTAAGCATGCATACATATTTACGAGAAAATAATTTAACAAGTAATATTTTTAATGCCGTAAGCATACTCGCGTCGCTAGTTTCAAAATGGCGTCAGCGAGATGCCTTCGAAAGAAGTCAATCAGACGCGACGGTTGATGCTCCTGAAGTGAAACAGCGATTGTTTTGGATTTGAACTTTGAAGTACATCTTATCAACGTCATATACGTTATTTTCATGGTCCTGAAAACAGCCTGTCCCATAGAACTCGGTCTTTTGTGGGAGAAAAGCATATCGAAAGTAAACTCCCTTCGGGCATGTCGTGCATTGTGTCTGCCGGCCATCTTCAACATTCTGAAGACTTTTTGTCCGGATACAACATGCATGTTGTTCGTCTGTTTTCCAGGCTAACGGCTCTATGTATAGGTCTGCTTTTTTTTTTTTTATTTTTAATTAGAGGTGATGGAATTTTTAACTGGTCAAGCACACTCTTATCCGACTGGTCTTAAGCACAAGCCAGGCAGAGTGAAATCTATCTCCGAACCGTTTCCATCTAAATCACCATGTTCAGCTAAACACCTAATTTTTTTTTTTTTTTTTTTTTGGTTTGTTTTTGCAACCCATTCAACCAATCCGCAATCAAGTACTCACAAGAACTCTTATGATCAAGCATTATCGGGACTGCATGAGACACAATACAGATAGTAGCCCTCTCCATTATATTTCATGTTTTATTTATTTATTTATTATTGATTTATTTATGTATTCGTTTACATATTTATTTATTATTTATCCTTTTAATTATGGATGGAAGGAATTCCTTGATGCACATGATCACTAGTGGTACGGTGATGGCCACCAAGGAGAGGAAATATTTGTTCAATATGTATACAACTGTGCATGTTCATAATCTATCCTCTACTTAGCATGCATATTCATAGGTCGCAGGTATCTCCGACTAATTTATTTATTAATTTATTATTTAATTTATTTATTTATTTGTTTGCTTGTTTGTTTGTGATGTATATTTGCATATACACATCAGCATACAAGATCAGAACATACATGTACACATATATGGTAATACCACCCGCTCCCCACCCCACAAACACACAAAACCACAGAACACCCACCAAAAGAATGTACATCTGTTCATGTTCATAATCTATCCTTTACTTAGCATTCATATGTCCCAGGTATCTTTGACTTAGTTTATCTTATTTATCTAACCGCCGTGAGATGGCCGTAGTCGCCTGCGCGGTGTTAAACCCAAATAACTTTATTTAAATTATTTATTTATGTTTGTTTGTAATGTAGGTTTTGTACATACACATCAGCATACAACATGAAAACATACACATATATAGGTGTCATACCACCCCTCTTTTAACCCCACCCCACATACACACACAAAACCGCAGAACACCCACAAAAGTCATGCACAATTGTATACTGATAGGCATTAGTGGACTGTAAAACCTATATAGAGACTTGAGGTTAAGAAAGTGGCTTATATTGACTGCCTGTATTTTAGCTGCCCACCTACAAATCTCAAGTGTACAGTTAATCACACTGCACATGCAGTTCTGTGAAAAGTACAGGGGCACCAAAACTTAGAGATAAGGCCACACCTGATAACAATAACAGAACTAATATGCATACTCAGCCACTAGTTCTGTAAACAGTACTTTGTAAACAGTACCAGTGGCCAAATGCACACATACACCACTGATCACTTCAAACAATAGGCTGCCCAGTTCACATTGAAAAGTGATACCGTGAACTAGCCTGCACATGCAACCATCAGTTCTGTAAATAGTACTGGTGGCCACATGCACAGGGGCACCAAACTTAAAGCTGAGGCCAAAACCGCCACCTCATACAAAACGCCACCTATAACCACATATCAATGATACAGTCAACCTCCATGTGCGTTAGGCGGGACAGGCTTAAAGTATGGGACTGTAAATCTTACAGCGAAATGTCAAAGCCAGTAAGAAGATAACGTAACAGCAGCAAGTACATGTATTTTGTAAATCACTCAAATAAAACATGAGAACTCATCGATCCCAATGGTGTTTGAGTGGGTGATCAAAACACTGAAAGAAATAGTACGTGTACATTATAAAGTATGTGCCTCCTACCCCCCCCCCCCCACCCCCCCCCACCCCCCACCCTCACCTCCCATCCCCTTAACTAGCTGTTCATCATAAAATATATCTCATTCATTTGATCACTTGACTGACTGATTTATTAAATCATCTCTGTGTCACCTTTCTCCGTTTTCTTTCTCGTTCTAATCCCAATATATATAAGTGTCAGTGCTAATGCCACCTGCTAAGAATCCTTGCAGCGAACTGCAAATGTCTATATGCAGACAAACTGCAAAATACGCAGCAGCAAAATACAGTTCCAGTTTTGTGCAGTAGGCTACTGCTAGCAAGACAGGGTTTAATTTTAAACAAAGTATTGCATGACCTTCCAAGCGAGTTCACATTGTGCTGTGTACTTTTTCAGTGTGAAGTGTACTGTACCATCAGTGATCACTGAGGCTGCATAATATTTAAAAAATGGCACTGGTAGTGATTACACATCAGGACATAGCTTGCCAGTGCAACTAATTGAATTAAATGTTACAGTAATAAATAATTAATTAAGTTCCAAAACTTTGTTCAGCCATGACAGTTAAAACCAAGTGGTGTGGACTCTTTCAATATTACAGCATGCAGCATGTTGCACTTCGGACATAGGTTTCGAAGATAGCGTAGGTTGCGTTTTGTTTTGGTGCTGTGGTGTCGAAATTAAACGGGCAAAGCGATGGTAAAGTGAATTGAAATAAACGAGACAAACCTTTATCAAGACGTAAAAATGCAGAAAGCAACTTTACACGTTTGCTTTTTGGGAAACAAACAAGTTTTTGTAGAACAAATAAAAAAGAACTCGTCGGCACACCGATTAATATAATTAAGTGTGAAAATTTACTTTAAAAATAAATGAAATCCTTTTAAGTGATATATAGTGCATACTACCACTGAATACAGGACCAAATGAGGCCCGTGTAAACTACTGATCCCCAGTGAACATGGCTGGGACAG
>BTPG01000001.1:127556106-127568606 GCA_036245525.1 Semisulcospira habei | reverse complement strand
CCCTTGAATTATCATGGTCGACTTTTTCCAATTCCTGCAACTATTACACAGTCGTTAGGTGACACTTACAAAATTTGGCAAATGCGGCCGTGGTATGAAATGGGTTAAGGCAGCGGATAGACTCTTGATCCTTTCGGGAAGGGGTGTTCAACTTCTAATAAATGTGCATTCGCTCAGGTTAGCTTATGTTGTCAAGTTGAATGGTATTTCTTCTTTCATTTTCTTCCAGTTCGCCTATTAGCTCAATCGCTAAGGGGAGGTTTTGACGTCAATTGTGCCTTTTGACGTTGTCATTTCTGACATTTGCACAGTTGTAGTAATCCATCCAAAGAATGTTTCGACACCTGGGGCATCAAGGACTTATATACATTTGTTTTCATGGCAAACTCATGTCAATATGGTCGTTGAAACGAATTAAGCGAAGGAGTGTTTTTGACCATACTGCATAAACATTTCAAAATATTTTACAGTGAATTTACAGAATCCGTCGTTTCAGTGTTTAGCTGAGGCAGAGATTGCCATTTGCGTAATTTGTTGCTGGTTCGTTTGTGTGTTCGTACGTATGCATTGTCCCGGATTGGCCTCCGCAGCCACGAAAATGCTTGCAGACGACGTGGGCAAGCCCTATAGAATCTTCGTTCGCGATGTCAAGCCAAGACGTATGCATATTTACATATTTTCCGTTTTATTATGCAGTGGTCAGAATTTGTTTTAATTGTTTATGAACTTACGTGTTTGCCTACGAAGAAGCCGATTTACATTTTCATCAACCGTTTTCTTGTTTTGCTTATGTTAAGGCCAGGTCAAAGGTTTGGCTGACAAACTTTAAGGACCAGATATAAATTACATACACAATCTGCTAAAAAAAAGCAGTTCCTGCTTGTGACACAGAACACATAAGTTAGTTAGTTAGTTATTCGGGTTTAACGCCGAGCAGGCAACCAATGCCGTCTCACGGCGGACAGGACATAATAAGAAAATATCATGCATATCAAACAATCGATATTGATTAAGGCCGAGGTCAAATTAAGGTGAAAGTCAATGCATTTTACACGGACAGATTTAACATTGGCATATACTTGCAAACATTTAGACTCACACACTTGAACTTGACACAAGAATATTTGGAGGTAAGATCTTTTTAAAAATATCGATTTTGCTTACTTCTCTGAGAGGTCAGGGCCAGAAAGGTGAAAACAAAATGACATATTTTACGGTTCTATTATCGATTTTTCTTCAAATCGTGCGAGATGATACGCATAAAGTAATTACGGAAAATTTACTATGCAAGAAATACATCGGTTTCTTTACAGTCAAGATCGTCATGTATTCTTGCTAGGACAAAATCTTGGAAACCATCAGGCTGACATGATGATGCTCCTTGATAAACGAAAGTGAAAAATAAAACACCAATATCTAGCCGATGCAATCAAGGTCAAGATCTCGGCGTCAACATTAAATTTTAAGTTTGATATTTTGACCTTTCAAACAATTTGACTGATTTGTTCCAGACTTGGGATAACAAGAAATCACAAGAAAATCAACAGGTTGGTTGCCAGCTCCCGAGTAGAACGAGAATACTCGCTAGCTTACGCGACTTTGAGTGGAGACAAGACTCGACTAGTCACAAAATGACTAGATTCGGATAGTCACAAAATACGGGCAGCTCGGCTAGCGGTTATGCTTAGCCCATGCGATTTTGTTGTGAATAACCTGCAAATTGCGGCAAAAAGCTTAAGCTCAGATTGGCAAGAACTGCCGACGATTGCTTCTTGGTCATACAGTTGAATACAGCCTTTTTGGATTTTGTTGAAATAATGCTGAGAAAAGCGATCTCTCAACGTACAATAAAACTGCATAAGGAAAAGACGCCAAGAAAAGATGACTTTGATATCAATGTCAAGGACTTTGCACTGGTTTTTCCATCTGAAAAGCGATTATTTTGAATCGGTCATGCAGTTTTCATGAAAACCCTGGAAAAATACGGTCACTGTTGGCGCTACTGTTATCTTCACCTTGAAGTGAAGGACTCCCTTTGAAAAACTATAAATAGGTTCGAAGAGTTGTTTGTTGACAACATATTTGTCACTGAAATTATACAATATGGACTTGATCTTCTGTTTAAACACACGGTTTCTAAGTATCATAGTCTGTTTGCTTACGGACTGTTTGCCAACGACAACTAGAATCAAACAAGCAAATTGATCACAGATAGAAATATTCTGCTGAAACATCATTTCAGACGGCTTTGGACATAAAAACACAAGTTGCCATGGTAACCACATTTAAACAGGCTAAACCGCGCTTTTCTTTTTTCACTTTCTGTTATGTAAATAAACAGGTGTTGATTTTTCTTATTTCGCGATTTTCTATTACTGTGCCAAATTTTACAGCTATTGGCCGAACATGTATATTTCTCCCTTACCGACTGGACTAAATCGCAGTGTGTCGAGCTTTTTTCCATCATTGTACAATGTATATTTTGATTTTGTTAAAAATACTGCCTTCATACCGTGCGAATCCTGCATTTTATTTTATTTTGTTTTTCTATTACTGTCAGCATGACTACATATAGACATTAGACATTCTTCCTCATTCCTTGGTTTGTATACAATTCTTCCAGCGCTAGCCTCACCTACCTGGTTTGTGAGTATCTATAACTCGAGGCAAATTTGTATCGTTACATTTTTGTGTAATGTTCTGTGCATCTACTGTGGGAAATCAGGGTATTTACCCGACCACATCTAGTAATGCACCTTCGTGTTTGTGTATGTATGTTTCTCCTGCCTACTTCCTAAGTTCCGGAGAAAGACATGGGTTATAAGCAAGACCTGATGCATCCTTTTTAGGGATGTAGATGATCGTCTTGTTCTATACCTGCGTATTTCTCTATGGGCTGGCGAATGGGTGCCTGATAGGCGGGGGCAGGGGATCTAACTGTTTGTCTGTCCAGCGCTGAGTGATTCCCCTTGGTTTGTATACAATTCTTCCAGCGCTAGCCTCACCTATCTGGTTTGTGAGTTCCTCATTCACTGCCTTTAAATCTGCCCTAAAGACGCACCTGTTCGATACCCCAATGTAGCTCAGTTTTTTGTCATTATGTACCTGTCTGTGTGTGTGTGTGTGTGTGTGTGTGTGTGTGTGTGTGTGTGTGTGTGTGTGTGTGTGTGTGTGTGTGTGTGTGTGTGTATTGCAGAATCCGTTGTTTCTCTGGTTGTATGACCCCCTCCACTCCCACTCTTTTTTTGTAAAGCGCTTAGAGCTTATTTAAGGATAAGCGCTATATAAGTAGCCATTATTATTATTATTATTATTATTATTATTATTATTATTATTATTATTATTATTATTATTATTATTATTATTATTTGCCTCTTACATGTTTTGCTTCATTTTAGAAAGAGAGATTACTGAATGTCTGTAAGCGGGGGCGGATCGGGAGGGGGGATTTTCGATTTTTCGGCCACTGAAAGCAAAGTTTAGCGTCGCGGTGGCCTTTTGTTTCAGGTTGAAGGTCCCGAACAAAAAGTTGCCCCCCCCCTCCCCCCACCTCGGAGGTAACTGATCCGCCCCTGGTCAGCATCCGATATGAGAGACAAAAAAGGATTTAATTGCATGGATATTGAACAGGCTCAGCCAACGTACCGTAACACACTCCACTATCCTGTGCACAATTTCCTTCACAATGCTGGGGACACTGCTCATTGCATGTTGCGCCGTGAAACCCGTCTTTACAACCTGTCACACACACACACACACACACACGCACACACACACACACACACACACACGCACGCACGCACGCACGCACGCACGCACGCACGCACGCACGCACGCACGCACGCACGCACGCACGCACGCACGCACGCACGCACGCACGCACGCACGCACGCACGCACGCACGCACGCACACACACACACACACACACACACACACACACACACACACACACACACACACGGTGATTGACGCAAAGGCCTCGAACTTCCACAGCTGATATGTCAACAGTTCTGTTTGTTTTCTTTCAGACTCTTTACACTTTTTGTTTTCATTGGCATAACTCCGACGGTATTCACCTTTTTCCCTGGTCGAACGTTCTCAGGGCAATGGGAATCCCCTTATCACATCTTACCAAGGACACAAGTGATAAGTAGACTCAACCTATCACATGTTACGATGACAATGTAATCGCTCTTTGTATACTATCATTTCTAGACAGACCGAGCGACTCCCATTCTCAAACTGTTTGATTCATAGTCACCGAGAGCAAAGCTCGAGGTGACTAAGAATCTAACAGTTTGAGAATGGGAGTCGCCGCAAGCCATTCTAGACAGCCTGAAAATCAGATGCCCTTTTTTTTGTGACTGCGAGGCTCACTAGGTCTAGAAAAGAAGGGGGATGGGAGAGAAGGAATGACAGACCTATCAGTTTGAGCCTCCTACTGAAACACACATTGCAAAAAGCAATAGGGACTACCCCCGCGCGCCCCTCAGTCCACTTGACTATATCGAGGCTTCCCCTTATAGCTACTCTGATTGCGTGCACTTTTGGCTTTGGATGACGCCTTTCTTTGAAATTAAAAAGTATATATATGAAGAAAGAATCCATTTCAACCACGTAGTATTGGAGTTGCGCTTTTATTTTCTCTTTCTCAAATGTTCACCCTCGCAGCGGGGGCTTCATCAGGGTGTGTGTGTGTGTGTGTGTGTGTGTGTGTGTGTGTGTGTGTGTGTGTGTGTGTGTGTGTGTGACACATTTATTCCCCTGATGAAGCCCTCGCTGACGTATTAATATTACTTCCTCATCGCTTGGATCTATATTAGGAGTGTGTGGTGCCATCATTCCTGGAGAGGTTTTATTTCATAAACATATACATATATAGTTGTTCGACTTAAGCGTATGGGACTCTATATATATATATATATATATATATATATATATATATATATATATATATATATATATATATATATATATATATATATATATATATATATATATATATATATATATATATATATATATATATATATATATATATATATATATATATAGAGTCCCATACACTTAAGTCGAACAACGTTAAAGTGGAACGAAATATTTTCCCCGGCCAAAGCTGTTCTTGCTACAACTAATATTACAACGGATAACTCGAACTCGCTTAAGTCGAACTTCGGATAAGTCGAACGTGTTTCTCCACTCAAAAGTCGAATAAGTCGAACATTTTTTAAAACAAATACAGGTCCATACGCCGCTGTCAAAGAAAGATGGGTCGAAATCGTTTAAGTCGAACCATTCCCCTCCCTTCCCCCCCCCCCCCCCCCCCCCCCCCCCCCCCTGTCCAAAGCTGCTCTTCTATGACTCATTTTACAACGTATTTCTAAAACGGTGCAGTTTTGGTTAATTAAACTTCGGCCGATGAGTCGAATGTGTTTCTCGTTTTCCAAACTCGGATCAGTCTAACCATTTTTTTCCCCGTAGCCAAGGCTGCTCTTTCTATAACTAATATTTAACTGAAAACGGCTCCGTTAAGTCGAACCGAACTCTTGAACACACAGCGACATCTTCACACCGGCACGTTCTGATCATGATTCGTTGTCGATTGTGTTACACTATAAGTGTATACGGCCAATATCACGGTCGGGTAATTTTATAATTTCCCTTGATATGAAAATAACGAGGGTATAATTTAGTAACACGGGCAGAGCACGGAGAGGGTAATGGCACGGTCCACTTTAGCTACCACAAGCTCACGTAAAGTTGACAAGTGGCCGGCCCTATTAAGCTGGGACTAATGAATGATAATTTCGAGTGGAAATACATCAAGCTCACTTTAGCCGTCACGATGCGGGCAGTAGCGAACTGGGAGCTGGGACTAATTAATACATAATGAGCCCACTGTAGTAGTGAGGAACACAGACTCCTGTTGACAAGGAATAATTATGAGAGTCAGTAATAGGTTCCTGGTCAGCTAAGGGTCAGAGGGCGCTTCACCAAAGCAGATGGGGGATATTGGGGATGACAGTAATGGCTCCTTTGACCTCTAGGGTCAGGGGGCGCTGTCCACCAGAGCAGATGTGGGATATTAGGGACGACAGTAATAGCTCCTTTGACAGATAGGGTCAGGGGACGCTGACCACCATGATAGATGGGGAATATTATGGGTGACAGTAATAGCCCCTTTGACTGATTGAGACAGAGGGGCGATGCCCTCCAGAACGTGTATATATAGTGGGGGGAAACACCAGATAGAGGGAGCGGAGAAGCGAGAGACCGAGCTCCGGTATTTTCGCCATTTTAGTATGCCATGCTAGTAGGTTGGTTGTGCCCAACCTATTAGACCCACGATGACCAAGAAATAAAAGACTCTTCTGGAAACACTCTTGTCTGGCTGCGTCTTCCATCAACAACACCTTGCGTGTGGCTGCGGTAGTGTAACACTACCTATCTTCTTATTTTGGTGCCGTGACCAGGATCTCGGAACGGGAAGAAACAAAGCAACGAAGCAACAGAAAACTAGACTATCAGCACCAAATCGACAGCCAACGACGCAAGGGTGGAAGAGCAGACCAGAAAGAGAAGAGAAGAGTCAAGCCAACAACAAGAAAATAGAAGAGAAGAGTCAAGCCAGCAACCCGAAGAGAAGAGAAGAGTTCGAGCCCACGTCAAGAAAAGCAGAGTTCGAGCCCACTTCAAGACAAGCAGAGTTCGAGCCCACTTCAAGAAAAGCAGAGTTCGAGCCCACTTCAGGAAAAGCAGAGTTCGAGCCCACTTCAGGAAAAGCAGAGTTCGAGCCCACGTCAAGAAAAACAGAGTTCGAGCCCACGAGACGTCCGCGACTCATTCAAGACCAACAGCTGAAAGGATCACGGGGTAAGTGACTTTTTCGTTTAACCCTTGTTGAGTCTTATAGAGGAGCCAGACCAGTTAGCTAGGGTTGTGTAGTTGTTATAATTAAAAGAAACAAAAATGGCAAAGGTGATCCGGCAGGCTATAAACGCTCAAAGCATAGGAGAAATGATAGGGACGTTTGACGGAAAATTTGCGGGTTCTGCTGCAAGCGAACCCACTGCGCAGAACCATAGAAAGAAGAAGAGTCGGTCGGTCAGCATAAATAGGGTACGTAGTTTGACGAGTATTGTTTTCAAAATCGACCATTAGAGATATTGCAGCATAATTGATATGGAAGCTAGAGGAGTCGAGAATAATTTTTTTACAAGTTAAGTTAGTTGACTGGTGTATAGTTGCTAGAGTATAATAGAAGTGCAGTGCAGAGAACAGTTGGAAAGAGTTATATTTTTGTCAGGGTTCAATATTATTGGGACACAGTAAGATGTTCATAAAAATAATTATTGAATTAGCGCTGAAATTTGCAGACATTTTTACAGGACGGTAGATAAAAGGTTTGAATGCTTTTGAGTCATACTGATATGTGTCTGTTGGGTCAGGTGAGACTGGGATAGCCTGTGTATTGGCTTTACCCAAGGTGGTTTGACATTAGGTCCGCAGTCATTGTACTGGTATCGTGTGTTCTGATATGATAAGCGAGTAGCTATCCGGATCTAGGAAATGTCGATGTTGACATCATGAGGTTGACACATAGGCATAAACCTTACTTAAGTCAGGAAGGTAATAAATAAGGTTGTATAAGAGATGTTAGACACGGTACGATGTTCATAAGACAATTATGGAATTGGTGCTGAAATTTGCAGAACTTTAAGAGGGCGGTAGATAGAAGGTTTGACAGCTATGGAGTCATACTGATATGTGTCTGTTGGGTCAGGTGAGAATGGGATAGCCTGTGTTTTGGCTTTGCCCAAGGTGGTTTGACATTAGGTCCGCAGTCGTTGTACTGGTATCAGTGTGTTCTGATGTGATAAGCGAATAGCTATCCGGATCTAGGAAATGTCGATGTTGACATCATGAGGTTGACACATAAAGCAAAAACCTTACTTAAAGTCAGGGAGGTAATAAATAAGGTGGTATAAAAAATGGTAAGACGGATATGGATTTTAAATTTCAAAGGATCGGTGAATTAGACATTTGAATATAGTGTCGTGAATAAAAGAATGAAATTAATAGAACAAGACGGAGGAGGACGTTCCGTTAATGGAGTTAAGAAAGCGCCTAAAGACAAGAGAGAAAAGGTTTCTCTCGGCAGTAAACGTTAGTTGTAACAAGGGCACATCAGAGAGTTCTGATGATGGGGAGATCGACGACAATCGTTCGATTCAGCCTAGTTTACAGACTAATGGCGTTAGGGAACTTCGTGAAGCGATACTGACTCTTCTGCCAAAGAAGGCTTCAAATTAGAAATGCGACTCTCAGACGGGATCTGAGAGAGGACTATTGTAATGTGTAAATCATGAAGCATGATTTGGGTTTTGTCAGAGACAGTGGTATCAGATCACTCAGTTTTAACAGTTTTATCAGATCACTCTGGTGGTATCTTGTATGTTGCAGACAACAACAAGATGAAGTTTTTCTTGAGTCTGATAGTATTGGGGCTAACGCAGGGTTATTAATCACAATGTTGTATTTCAAAAACTTGATGAAGTTACCACGACGAGATCGCGATGGTTGGTAACTTTTGTTATTGATCTACAGCCATATCATAATGCGATCAATAAGCTCTATAAAGACGTGCAAGGTATTACCAACAGCACTTGGAATATCATTGCGCATTATTTTGAAGAAAGGAAACAGTTTGTGAAGAACTTCGCACAGTTAGGTCAGGAACTAAAGATAGTGATGGATACATACAATGGAATTACTGAGAGTTTTGCAGAATACAATAGGTTGTATGGCAGAAAAAGAAGATCACTAATTCCGTTTGTAGGTAGTGCCCTCAATCTCCTTTTCGGTACTGTTTCTGAATCGGACTTGAGAGCCGTGCAAGAAAATGTACAAGTGTTAGCAGATAATCAACAAGAATTGGCACATGTGGTGGCTGAAAGTCTGACCATAATAAATGCTTCGCGGGTTGAGATTTCAGAAAATAGACACCCGATTAATCAGTTGATGGAAGGTGTGACGCAACTTGATCAGAAATTAAGAAACGTAACGCAAGAAATGCAGAAGCAGATATACGAGTTAGAAACCTTTATTTCAACTTATCTTCAAATCGATTTGGTAATCGAAGAAGTCAAACAGATGATACAACGTCTGACGATTTATTCTGAACATCTTCAACTTCAGTTGAATATGTTATCTCTTGGACGTTTAGCTCCGAGTACGATTACTCCGCATAACCTTCGAAAGTTGTTAACGGAGATTGAATTACGTTTAGAGTCACCCCTACACCTACCTGGGGATCCAAAGAAAGAGTTGTGGAAATTTTATCAGTTTCTTACATGTACTACCATTCTTGAAAACTCACGAATTTTAGTGATCGTGCCCATACCACTGCTCGATTTTAATGAGAAATTTGAAATTTATAAGGTACACAATTTACCGGTACCATTAGTAACTGGAGATTCAGGTCGGCCTGCGCCAGAATCAATGACGGCTCAGTATGACTTAGAATCCACAACAATAGCAGTAGACGCGCAACGTACGCGATTCGCGTTCCTTACGGAAGCTGAACTTGAAGCTTGTTCCAAACCCTTGATAGGATTCTGTGCGATTCGAAGTGCAATATATCCTATGAACATTAATCAGTTTTTGTGTTACGGCGCTGTTTTTAAACAATTCAGACGTAATTGCAACACACTGCCAAACAAAGGTCAAGTTGGGTACAGTGTTACCTATGGCACGGTATATAATGGATGGGCTATGGGTCATTAGTAATCATAGTCCACTAAAGATTAGTATTAGTTGTCACGGTAAAGGGGTCACGTACCAACAAATCAACCCACCATTATCGCTAATCCGCCTCAATGAATCATGTACGGCTATTAGTGATAGATTGATGTTAACCCCTTACTACCAACAAGAGAGCCAGTATCAGGTGGAAGACAAATTGATAGGATGGATGGAAAACTATGCATTTTCCAATATAACGTTATGGAAACCATTTCATAGCGCTTTACCAAACTACGATCCCATCTATTTGCCCAAAGAGTTAGATGAAATTAAGGAAATGCCAATGGATCATCTAATTGCTCGACTTCAGAGCATGCGATTGTTAAGCCAAAACAAGAATGGGCGATATGGAAACAGATCATCATTGGTTCTATCGTAGGGACAGTTGTAGTGATCGTAGTTGGGGTATGGTGCATACGATATAAGAAGAAAACTAGCGCATGGTTTGGCTCCATACTATCATGACTCAGGAAGGGTGAACGTGAGGTCACGATGCCCACGTCGGTTTCGGCGGCTGTGCAATCAGCAGACGTGAATGACGTCGCAAGAGCGAAGGACTCTACGCCGATGATGGAGGGAGGAGTGCAGTTACTCCCCGCCTCGAACGTTGTCAAGTTTTACCCATCGTTGGGGTGACAAAGGATCAACGCTGTTGGGATCCAGGATGGATCGTGAAGAATAACGAACACATGTGCAAAGACATAACTGAGTCGACGATTTTGATGTGAACATTTATTGGCGTGATTACGCGGGACAATAATAATTTTTAATAAGGAGTGACCGATTTAAATAAGCGGTCATTCCGAAAATGATGTATTTTATGGATAACATGTTCAATTGTTTAAAATGATTCTGTGGTCTGAATATTATGTAATGGAAAAAAAATCGAATCTTGTGAATTAAGATTCCTTTTTTTTCGGGTAGGTTTGGGAGGAATGTTACACTATAAGTGTATACGGCCAATATCACGGTCGGGTAATTTTATAATTTCCCTTGATATGAAAATAACGAGGGTATAATTTAGTAACACGGGCAGAGCACGGAGAGGGTAATGGCATGGTCCACTTTAGCTATCACAAGCTCACGTAAAGTTGACAAGTGGCCGGCCCTATTAAGCTGGGACTAATGAATGATAATTTCGAGTGGAAATACATCAAGCTCACTTTAGCGGTAACGATGCGGGCAGTAGCGAACTGGGAGCTGGGACTAATTAATACATAATGAGCCCACTGTAGTAGTGAGGAACACAGACTCCTGTTGACAAGGAATAATTATGAGAGTCAGTAATAGGTTCCTGGTCAGCTAAGGGTCAGAGGGCGCTTCACCAAAGCAGATGGGGGATATTGGGGATGACAGTAATGGCTCCTTTGACCTCTAGGGTCAGGGGGTGCTGTCCACCAGAGCAGATGTGGGATATTAGGGACGACAGTAATAGCTCCTTTGACAGATAGGGTCAGGGGACGCTGACCACCATGATAGATGGGGAATATTATGGGTGACAGTAATAGCCCCTTTGACTGATTGAGACAGAGGGGCGATGCCCTCCAGAACGTGTATATATAGTGGGGGGAAACACCAGATAGAGGGAGCGGAGAAGCGAGAGACCGAGCTCCGGTATTTTCGCCATTTTAGTATGCCATGCTAGTAGGTTGGTTGTGCCCAACCTATTAGACCCACGATGACCAAGAAATAAAAGACTCTTCTGGAAACACTCTTGTCTGGCTGCGTCTTTCATCAACAACACCTTGCGTGTGGCTGCGGTAGTGTAACAATTGCTGCACACCTCGAACTTCGGGCCCGTCGAATGTGGTCGTCATTAAACAAAATTGTGTGTGTGTGTGTGTGTGTGTGTGTGTGTGTGTGTGTGTGTGTGTGTGTGTGTGTGTGTGTGTGTGTGTGTGTGTATGCTTGCGTGCGTGCGTGCGTGCGTGCGTGCGTGCGTGCGTGCGTGCGTGCGTGCAAGCGACCTGTTCCTGACAATAGAGGATCAATAGTTGGCAAACTCTGCTTTGTATTCAAATGTTCCCAGTCTGTTTTACAATAATGCTGAACAAACGCTAACAGGTTTTGTAATCTAAATGTAAGTAATGAAAGACTTCTGTGCTCCTCTCAGTTCTCCTTTGTGCATAGGAGAGTTCCAACGACATTTACCAGGGGCACTAGAAAACCTTTGTTACGTGTGCATAGTCACATGGATTGTGACAAGAGTAGAAAAGTCTCCACTGAGGCACGACATTGATAAACCGTTTTATCAGGATAGTTCAGCCATCAAAACCCACCCTTGAGCAGACTGCTTTAATGCCACCATTGCGTCCTATTTCTTGTGTTCTCTTTTTGTTTTGTCATTGATTACTTACTTACTTACTTACTTATGCCTTGCACCCCTACTGGGGCATAGGCCGCCTACAAAGGATCTCCAAGAGTCTCTGTCCCGGGCTTTGTCATTGATTAGTATTGTTATATGTTTACAGCCAAACAAGTAACAATCGTAAGGAACTCAGGACAATAACAGTCGGTCGGTCCGTGTTACGAGTATTCTCTCTTCTTTCGATTACTGACGGTATAGAAATAAGAAGTGTACTCATTTCTGTAATATCATTTTTTGGGGAAAGACGTTTGTTTGACGTTACTAGTATGAAAAGATGGAATACATATTAAATTCTCATCCACATGCAATGAATATTTTAACTTAAAG
>BTPG01000001.1:127508606-127553606 GCA_036245525.1 Semisulcospira habei | reverse complement strand
TTTCGGCCACTGGAAGAAGGTCTGGCGTCGGGGAGGCCTTTTGTGTCAGGCTGAAGGTCCCAAACAAAACGTTGACCCCCCCCCCCTTTCCGAGGTAAATGATCCGCCCAGGGTAAAATTCAGTGTACCCTTATAGAAAAGGGATTGGGAGTATGACAAAATGAATGATTGGTACCAGATGTTAAAGCTTCATTAAAATCGAACAAAAATTACAATTTAGGATATAAAAAACGTATATATATAAATGTTAAAATAGTGAAACCAATTACAATTTAGATTTTAAAAAAAAGTACTTACCCTGACACACTCCACTATACTGGTCACATTTTCCTGCACAGTCCGCGGAACACGGCGTGTCGCATGCCGCTCCATACAACCCGTCGTCACAGCCTGTCACATTTTAACACACACACACACACACACACACACACACACACACACACACACACACACACACACACACACACACACACACACACACACACACACACACACACACGGGCACTTTGACACTGGAATATTTAGGTTTATGGATGTACAATCAACTTCCAAACTCGATTTTAACTTGCTCCCGACGTTACATCGTCATGGTTAATGTCAGTGTTGAGTTTTATAAACGTGACAAGTACAAACCATGCGAGCAGCGTCCAGTGCTCTTGTCACACTCTTGACCATCACAATTAGCGCTGCACGACATGTTACAACGGTCCCCGTAAAAGCCCGTCATGCACTCTGAAAACAACAACAAGAAGAAGCCGACGACATTGCCGGTACAGTGATGATGGTGATGGTGATGATAATGAGGTTCTTCTGAACGCGTCCAAATCCGTCTCCATACCTCCTTATACAGGAATCCGCCTTTGGCACACCCGAGCTTATCTCACATTGTAGAATGATACGCTCAAGTGATATCATAAATTGTGCCATAGCATAATTTGTGATATAACTTGAGTGTAACATTTTACAGTGTAGACTTTCTATCTAAAGGCACACCGAAGGTTTGTAAGAAACTACTGTTAACTCCTGCACTGCCAGTCCTAGACCCTCTGGGTGGCTCGGTGGTAGAGTGTTGGTCTTTCGACCGAAAGGTCCCGGGGTCGAATCCAGCTTGGGTCAAAATTTGTTCAGACCCTATTTCGGTGCCCCGTCTTTGAAATCACCTTCGTGGTGGACAAAAGACGTTAAGCCCTAAACGTTTAACGTTTTCTGACACCCCCCCCCCCCCCCCGAAAAGAACGAATGAAAACAAACACACAAAGAAACAAAAGCCTGAGGCCACGTCCGGGGCTACACCGATCACGGTTTACCTTGTACTTCCCTAAGGAAATGAAAACAAAACATCCAGTTTTTCCAAGGCAATAAAGATTGTTGAAATAAACAGGATCTTATTAATTTGTTAATAAACAAGAAAGGCAAAGCCCTTATGGCTCACGCGTATGACCAATCCACATAATAAGTGTGACATTTGTGACCTTGACCTTTCCAACTGGTCACTGAAATGAGCAGGTGTTCAAGTGTCTAAACATAAGTAAAGGGTTGGCATCGAAATCCGAGTTTTCTCAAAGTGTGTGCATTTTTCACAAGTTTGTCGACCATACATAACCCTTGACCTCTGTGAGGAGTCGACTAAATTAGTATGCACAGAAAGGTGTTCTCATCAGTTACCATGTGATTGAAAAAAATCCAAAAACTTTGATAAAAACTACAATTCTATCAAAAAATGGCATTTTTCAGATACTTGCCAACCTCCTGTGACTATTGACCTTTCCTAGGATTCATTCAATTTAGTATGCATAGAAAGGCATTATCATCAGGTATCTCTATATCAAGTTTGGGTTTGAAATTGAAAATAGTATTTGAGAAAAGACTGTTTTGTCCAAATATGGCTTTTTTTTTACCCCTTTCTGGACCCCCATGACCCTTGACCTTTGCGAGGGGACCAGTAAATTAGTATGCATAGAAAGTTCTTATCATCAGCTATACCTCTCTGCCAAATCTGACTTAAACGTTGGCCAGAACTTTGTTAAAACCTACAATTCTATCAAACACTGGCATTTTTTCACATATTTGCCGACCTCCTGTGACCCTTGAACGTTCCGAGGGGTCATCCAAATTAGTATGCATAGAAAGGTCTTACCATCAGACATCTCTGTACCACGTTTGGGTTTGAAATTAAAAATGGTATTTGAGGAGAAACAATGTGTGTCAACATGTGGCTACTTTTGACCCTTTTCTGGACCCCCTGTGACCTTGACCTTTGCGAGAGTTCACTGAAATTGGTATTTTTAAAAGGTTTTACCATATAGTATCCTTGGGCCAAGTTTGAAGTCTGAGGCTTGAATAGTCTCCGAGAATGTGCCAACGTCAAAGTTTACCACGGACAACAGACGCCGGACGCCGGACAGACGACGGGTGGCCCATTACATAGACCCACTTTTGCTTTTGCACGTGATCAAAAAAAAAGCCTATAACTGTAAATTAACCCATTTAGCCTCGACGCACTACAGCAGGTGGTGGATCGACCATAATTCAAGGGTAGTGCCAGATTAGCTTGGAGCCGGATGGCGCCATGCTAATCTGGGACTATCCTTGAAATATCATGAACGATCTATGGCCTGCTACTGGTACATAGTTGTTAGGTGATATCTCCAAAATGTAGGAAATGCGGCCGTGGCGTTAAATGGGAAAACAGGCTCAATGAACGTACTGTAACATGTTCCGCTATCCTGCATACACCCTCCGCTACAGTTCTGGGGACATTGCTCGTCGCACGTTGATCCCCGCCATCCGACTTTACAACCTGACACACGAACACACACACACACACACACACACACACACACACACACACACACACACACACACACACACACACACACACACACAGACACACACACACGCACACACACACACACACACACACACACACACACACACACACACACACACACACACACACACAAACACACACAATAAACCGAAAAATTGAAAAAGAAAAAGAACAGAAACAAAAATGTAGATATACAGTGAACTTGGGATATATTAACAACTCTGCAGGGGACCAAAGTTTTCATCTTTCTGTTATATCCGAAGTTTGTCATAAGTGAAATATTTACATAGAAAATAATAACAAAGAATGTCGGCCAATTAGTTTCAAGATACACATAGTTAACCCATTTAGCCCCAACACCCTACAGCAGGAGATTGATTGACCATGATAATTCAAGGGTAGTGCCAGATTAGCTTGATGCCTTTATGCGCCAATATAATCTGGCACTACCCTTGAATTATCATGGTCAATCCATCTCCTGCAACGGGAATATAGTCGTTAAGTAACACTTCCAAAATTTGGGAGAAGCACCCGTGGGGCTAAAAGGGTTAATACTGTGACTGAGTCTGGCCACAAAATTAGGAATGCCTACTACAGTCATTTAGACCGGACTGTCCGAAAACTTCAGTAAAATACATCGAATAACACTCTATGTACTCAGTCCATAAAGTTTATCCTTCTTTGACACGTGTATTGATACATTGTACAACAAGCAAATTAATATTCATGAACTTGCTTGATATACTTTCCTTCCCAAAATCCCTTTCGCGCCAAGAAGACTCGATCTTGATGGTATTTGCATTTTCAAAACGGAAACGCGAAATATGCTCCTACCGCAACATTAACAAACTCTCTATGTGTAGAAGTAATTAAATACTTCTTAGTGTGTATGAACGCTCGAATTTTATATCCTATACACACACACGGAGACTGAAAGACGCCCGGAAACGTGCTGAACCGACAACTGAAATTGACGAGATGTCAGCTAGCCATATCGACAACCTGAGAACAAAACTAAATAAACAAACCTGCTGGCATTTTCCGCAATTCTTACTCATTTCCTGCATCCCGTCACTAAGTGCACTTGAGAAACGCACGCTGCCTATCAACACAGTTCGCGCCTAGCCGCCGACCAGGTCGGACGTACCCTCATTACTTGCCGCAGGTCGGATGTACCCTCATTACTTGCCGCCCGTGCCTAGTGACCGACTTTCACTCTTGTACCGCGTTTGTTGAGTGTCGTGTGTACGGTGTGTGCAGTACCTGTAACGTAGGAGTATATTCCACGTGTGGATTATTGGACTGTGTAGTTGTGATTGTGATGTCGGATTTAGAAGAGTTGACATGATTTCGGACGACAACGTCTTAGACGTCGTAGATGAGGAGATTTCGTTTGGCGACGGTGATTTTCCAACACTGGCCCCGCCTGACCGAGTGTCACAGACACGAGAAAAGAGCGAAACGACTAAAACGTTTTGCAGCCCTCTGTAAAGCGGTGTCACTTCTCACCGAGAAGGTTAACACGCTTTGGAAAAAAACAAAAGGCCGCAGGACCGGCACCCAGTCCAGTGGTCCTTCAGCTAAACGCAGACGTTTTTCCGCCTCCAGTGCCAGCACCGCTGTTGGGGAGGCGGAACGGCGAAACGCAGAGGCAGAAAATATAGAAAGGGAACTGCTTGACGCAAAAAGGGGGGGGGGGGGAGGGCATGAGACTGAGGAGACAATAGGAGATGATATTTTTGCCGATATGGAGGCAGCCTTCGCTGTCTCAGAAGAGGTGGGAACCGGTCAAAGAAAGGTTGACAAACCTACTTAATTCCCGTTTTGGTTTCAAGCGGCTGCGGCATAAAAATGAATCTCCAAGAAAAGCTGGAAAATACAAAATTCCCGGAAACTGCAAAAAATGAGTGTGCCCCGCACAAATGAAGCTGTGTTTCGTGTGCTAAAACCCCATACGCGGCAGGCGTACGAATGTACAATACTCAAACTACCTTTTCTAAGGCAGCTGTCGCGGTGACCTTGTGCACCGATAAGCCTCTGACCGAGAGAGTTGCAGCGAAAGTGTTTACCGCGCAAAATTGCCGGCACCTGTGCTCCGCACGTGGCAATGACCTCTGAGTGGCTGGCTCTACCCGCATGGCACAGATTTTTTGAAATCCCCCCAAGAAGCCCGCGAAACAGACAAAATCGGTCAAGATATGCGTAGTCATGGCTGGCATCACAGCCGGCCACTAGCAGGCAGGACCAATGGTGACGACTCTTTTTTTTTTAGGCCGACACAGAAAGGGCTGGAAGCGGGGGCGGGGCGGAAAAGCCTACCCCCGACGGGGAACTTTCCCCAGAAGTTCTAGACGAACACCTGCCACTCCCCACTACAAACGAGGTCAGTACTTTTGGATACAAAATTGAAAATTTGGGAAACCCTTACTTCTGACCAGGAAGTACTGGAAACGGTCATAGGTGTGAAACTTAGTTTCCATCAGTCACCTGACACTAAGCTGTGTAAAGCACAGTTATACTTCAGTAAAGCAGAAAACAAAACGGTGAATGCAGAAGTCAAAGACCTGCTACGAAAAGGGGTCATTAAAGTGTCTTGCAATGAAGCAGATCAGTTTGTCTCTCCCATTTTTCTCAGAGAAAAACGTGACCGGGTTATATTTAACTTTCGGTTTCTGAACAAGGACATCGAGTACCAGAAATTCAAAATGGAAACCATTCATACTGCACTTAATCTTGTCATTACGGACTGCTATTTCGCATCGATTGATCTTCGAAATGCGTACTACTCCGTCCCTCTTCATACCGAATACCAGAAGTACCTAAAAGTTTGCTGGAGAGACAAATTGTATTGTTTTCAAGCAGCGCCAATGGGTCTTGGCCCGATACCCAGGAAGTTTGCGAAACTCACAAAACTAATCCTGGCAAGGCTGCATGATTTGGGACATTCAATCACGTCCTTCATTGACGACAGCCTCTTAAGGCCCCGCCACACATGCCCGATTTTGAGGCCGATTCTAGAGCAGTTTCGAATCGGAGTGTGATCGGACCGGACTAAAAAAAACGTGTGCACTGCCACACATTCCCCGCCTTTTTTTTTAACCGATCAGTTTGAATCGAAGATCAAGGTCGTACCTGTTCAGCGAAATGGCTGCTAGTTTTGACAGTGATGATGATGTGCTTGCATTATCAGCAGTTTTGCATCATATTCGGGGATACAGCTTTTCCGCTCAAAGGCAGCAAAGAAGGAGGGGTGTAAGAAGTATAAAGTCTTACATCGGTGTTTAGGTGATACGGAGTGGTTTTAAAACCTTATCCGAGCGAAAGGGAGTAGGATAAGGGTTTAGGACCACGAGAATGAGAATCCCAGTATCACCTAAGCACCGACGTAAGAATCTTTAACTTCTTCAGCGTTCCCGAGTTTCTGCCTCAGATGTCAAGATTGGTTGTTGAGACTGAAGGTCGTGGTCTGCAGTAGGTCTAAAAAGGAGCCCCAGAGTTTCCCTGACAGCGTCGCTCCATGTGGCCAGTGCTGTATACAGGCGTCTTGGTACAGAGGACAGGACTGCAGTACATGCTCTGGGGTGCTACTGGTCTCTCTACAACTCCAACCGGACAGCTCTCAGGGTTGCGCAGTGGAACGCAGAAGGCATTACACAACCCACCATCTGATGACCAGTTAAAACAGCTCCAGCGCCACCAACAGACCACCATATTCCGCCTAAGGACTGGTCACTGCCGACTGCGTGCACACTTGTACTTGTAAGAATCTATTTCTTACTCATCTTTTTTTGTGTGCATACATCAGATGTGAGTTGGTTTCCGGCACAACACAGCCGCCATTGTGTCTTGGTAAAGAACATGACGTCATTTACCTTTGTAATGTGACGTGAATATTTTGATGTCAGACAAATGTTTCTGCATGATGACGCAATAGCGCAATACATGACGCCAGAGTGCCAGTAGTCATTATGAAATGGCGTCATTGCGCGTGAGCTGACAGTAGGTCAAGTTTCAATATCTCGTGTGTCCGTACCTTTTTCTTGACCAGACTTTCTACAAGATAATTTTGTGCACACGTGGCCGTTCTCGCAGCAAGGCTGTATCACACACGTGTGTGATACAGCCATATGTTTACCGCCGCTCAAAGGCGCAAAGAAGGAGATGTGTAAGAAACAGCGATTCTTACATCGGTGTTTAGATGATAGACTGAGTCTCACTCGAGAGTGGTTTTAAAACCGTATCCAACACGCGAAAGCGAGTAGGATAAGGTTTTAAGACCACGAGAGTGAGATTCTCAGTATCACCTAATACAGATGTGAGAATATATTTCTTACTCATCTTTTTCTTTGCATAAATCCGATGTGAGTTGCTTTTCGGCACGTGGCCGCCATGGTGTCTTGGCAGAGATCTTGACGTATACTTTGTAATGTCACGTCAATACATGATGATGTAATAGCGCAATAATGACGCCAGATGATGATGTAATAGCGCAATAATGACGCCAGAGTGCCAGGCGTCACTATGGAATGTCATTGCGCGTGAGCTGAATGTAGGTCTAGTGTCAATATCGCGTGTGCCCATACCTTTTTGTTGACTGGACTTTCTACAAGACAGTTTTGTGCACACTTGGTCGTTCACGCAGCAGGGCTGTATCACACGTGTGTGATACAGCTTTTTCCGCTCAAAGGCAGCAAAGAAGGTGTGTAAGAAAATGCGAACTCGCGTCAGCAACCTAACTGTACATTCTTTATGAAAAAGTGGCAAGGGCGTGTATACATATATTGCATTTATTTCATAAAGGGTAAGATAAATTAATGAATGATAATGGATTATGTCATCTGAGTACAATTTCAAAATACATATAGTAAATATTGTGAACCTGCACACAAAATCTGAAATGCCTACTAGTACGTTTTTTTCACTAGCAGAGAGCAGATAGGTGAAAACAGAAGAGGTGGAAAAAAATGAGAGGCGACTTTCTGAGTCTAACCTCCTTAAATGCACTTTGAACATGTGAAGTCAACAGTGCGTTTTTGTGGGTTTTTTTTAAACGTTCAACTACAAACCATGAGAACAAAGTCTGGTGTACTACATGACAGACAAAAGGATTTTAAAGAAGCTCAATCAACGTACCGTGACACACTCCACTGTCCTGCGTACAATTCCCTTCACAGTTCTGGGCACACTGCTCATTGCATGTTGGTCCGTGCCACTCGCCTTGACAACCTGTCACACACACACACACACACACACACACACACACACACACACACACACACACACACACACACACACACACACACACACACACACACACACACACACACGTCAGCACACGCTCACAAGCATGCACACAAACACACATACGAGACTGAGAGTTAGAGGGCGGGAAGAGAGAGAGAGAGAGAGAGAGAGAGAGAGAGAGAGAGAGAGAGAGAGAGAGAGAGAGAGAGAGAGAGAGAGAGAGAGAGAGAGAGAGAGAGAGAGAGAGAGAGAGAGAGAGAGAGAGAGACTCAGACAGACAGACAAACTGCCAAAGATTCTTGATAAAAACTTTGACACTGGAGTGGTTTAGGTCTACGGGAAAAATTCAACTTCCAAACTCTATTTCGCATTTGCTCCACATTACATCGTTATGTTTACTGTAAATGTTGAGGGTTTTTTTAAACATGACAAGTACAAACCATGAGAGCAGTGTCCAGTGTCCTTGTCACACACTTGGCCGTTCTGGTCTCCATTACAATTAGTACTGCACGACATGTCGCAAAGGTCACCGTAAAAGCCCGTCAGGCACTCTGAAAACAAAGAAGCCGACGATATCGAGGACATGCTGATGGTGGTCGTGATGATGATGATGATGATGATGATGATGATGATGATACCGTTGCTACTGAACCCGTTTAGTACCCCTACCTCCTTATATAGAAATATGCCGTTAACACTCCAGAGCTCAAGGTATATCACACATTATGTTATTCGACTTTTCCGTCTGAAGAAATGTAAGAAATACCAGATATTAACCCCTTCACTAGCAATCTTAGTTATACCGAAAATAAAAACAATCTAAAAAGAACCAACAACCACAACAACAAATAAACAAGAAAGGCAAGGCCATTATGGCTCACATGTATGACCGATTTACATATGTGTGACCTTTGTGACAAGGGCTGGCTTCTGCTGTAGCAACATCCATGTTTTCTGAAAATGTAAGCATTTTTCACACATCCGTCAACCCCCCTGACCCTTGACCTTTGTGATAATTTAGTATGCATAGGAAGGTCTTATCATCAGCTATCTTTGTACCAAATTTGGTGGAAAAATTTGCATAAATTTGAGAATACCTACAATTTTATCAAAAATCAGCATTTTACACACATTTGCCAGCCTTTTGTGACCCTTGACCTTTCCAAGGGGTCATCCAAATTAGTATGCATAGATAGGTCTTACCATCAGGTATCTCTGTACCAAACTTGGGTTTTAAGTTGTAAATAGTATTTGAGAAAAAAAACATCTTTTGTCAAAATATGGCTATTTTTGACCTATTTCCTGAGCTCTCGTACCCTTGACCTTTCCGAGGGATCAACCAAATTAGTGTGCATAGAAAGGTCTTCCAATCAGGTATATCTGTAGCAAGTTTGAGTTTAAAGTTGTGAATAGTATTTGAGAAAAAAAAATCTTTTGTCAAAATATGGCTATTTCCGGACCTATGTCCTAAGCCCTTGTGACCCGCAACCTTTATGAGGGGTCATCCAAATTAGTATGCATAGATAGGTCTTACCATCAGGTATCTCTGTACCAAGTTTGAGTTTGAAATTGTGAATAGTATTTTGAGAAAAAAAACATCTTTTGTCAAAATATGGCTATTTCGGACCTATTTCCTGAGCCCTTGTGACCTTTGACCTTTCCAAGGGATCAATCAAATTAGTACGTATAGAAAGGTCTTACCATCAGGTATCTTTGTACCAAGTTTGGGTTTGACGTTGTGAATAGTATTTGTGAAAAAATAAATTATGTCAAAATATAGCTATTTTTGTCCTATTTCCTGATCCCCTGTGACCTTGATCTTTGTGAGAGGTCACTCAAATTGGTACGTTTAGAAAGGTCTTACCATAAAGTATCCTTGGGCCAAGTTTGAAGAATGTGGCTTGAATAGTCTCCGAGAAAATGCCAACGTTAAAGTTTACCACGGACGACGGCGGACGGACGGACGACCACTGGCCCAAAACATACTCACTTTTGCTTCGCACGTGAGCCATCAAAAACCGTTAGTTTCCAGGGTTACACCACTCATGTACTTGAGTACAAGTGTACTTTTACACTTATACATCCCTATCGAAATGAACATGAAACAGGCATATTTCCAAGGCAATAAAGAATTGTCGTAACTGTACTTTAAACAGCTCAATGAACGTACCGTGACACGTTCCGTTATTCTGCATACACCTTCCGGTACAGTTCTGGGGACAGTGCTGGTCGCATGTTTCTGCGTGCCACCCGTCTTTACAACCTGTCACACACACACACACACACACACACACACACACACACACACACACACACACACACGCACGCACGCACGCACGCACACGCACGCACGCACGCACGCACACACACACACAAACACACACACGTCACAATGTAGGCTGAAAATACTAAACTGAAATATTGGTGGCCTGCTTTCAAAACTGGTAAACACTGATTTTGTAGAATATATAACATCTTTTGATGTTGTTTGTTTTACAGAAACGTTCGTAGAATAAAGCATAAAACTATTAATTTTCTCAGATTTCAGTGTTTACTGTGCCCCTGCAAAGAAACTCAGCGACCATGGTAGATGTTTAGGAGGAGTTATAGTCTTGGTGCGAAAATGTCTCTGCTCGTTTTTCGAGCAGATTGATGTTCCACATGACCATACGGTGGTGTTAAATATGAAGAAACAGTAACTGAATGTTGACAGAGACATTGTTATGTTTTTACTTACGTACAACCACACGGCTCCACATACTATAACACACAAGACTCAATGAATGGTATAGACTTATTTGAACAGTGCTTGTCAGACATATGGGAAGCACGAGATGACTTCCATGTATTTATGTGCGGAGATTTCAATGCCCGGACTGCTTGTTTAAATAGTTGTTGTGTTCATACAGAAAGAAACAATAACAGTAGAGAAGAAATCTATGAAAGATCATCCGAGGATGAGGTAGAAAATTAGTTGATCTTAGTCAGATGTTTGACTGTTCAATATTAAATGGAGCCGACTTTCTCAACGCTGAGGGTAGTATGACATTCATTTCTCAAATGGGAAGCAGCCTCATCGACTATTTCTGTGCCTCGAACGAACTGTGCTCCCAGAATGTGTTTCTTTCGCTGAACGTGGAAAACAGACTTGAATCTGACCACCCACCACCCATGACTGTACGCATGACACAAACAGACCGAGAGCGCCCACGTGAAAGGAAAGAGTGTGTGGAGAAAATAGTTTGGGACGGGGAAAAGTACCACTATATTTAGATGCACTATATTCCTGGGAATCCCTTTCGAAACTTGCACGAGCTACAGCGGAAATAGAGTGTGACTTTAACCGAGCACTCGGTTTGTTTGTGGAATGTTTACAGTCGGCTGCAGACTGCGTGAAAAAGAAAGTGTTAACAGGGACCCCCAGAAGACAAAACGAATGGTTTGACTATGAGTGCGCACAAATTAAAAAGAAAACGAAGCGCGCCTTTCGTCGGAAGAGAACTGATCATAATCGTCAGCATTTTGTGGAGTCAGGCGCCAGTATTGGAGGTTACTCACAGACAAAAAACGGGCTCACAAAAAAGCAAAAGCAGAACTGTTAGCAAATCAAATAACTAACTCAAAAGTGTTTTGGAAAGAAATAAATACCTGCTTAGGTAATAAAATATAAACAAGCGGCAGCTAGTCAGGCAATTACGAACGATGAATGGTTTAACCATTTTAAAGAGGTGATCAAGTGTGATGAAACCCCCGTTAGATGTATCGGAAACCCCCGATATTGGCGCCTTACCCGGGATAGAGGAGCTCGATGAACCAATTACCGAAGCGGAGGAGGTGCGATCAGCATTGAGACGCTTAAATGTCGGTAAAGCCAGCGGTGCGGACGGCATATCAGCAGAGATGCTTAAATCAGCGTCAGAACTATTGATCAGTTTTCTCACAGCATACTTTAACACTTTATTTTAAAATGGTACATACCCAAGTGTGTATAATAGTACCCATTGGCAAAAAAGGCGATCGCGAGTCCCCTCAGAACTACAGGGGAATCTCCCTGCTTAGCCTGATTGGGAAGTGTTATGCATCCGTCCTTAATGACCGACTGTACTGCTGGCTTGAGGACAACCATGAGATCTCTGAAACACAGGCAGGCTACAGAAAAGGCCATATATTCTCACTGTACGCTGCTACCCAGAAATACTTGAGTAAACCTGCAAAGCTGTATACTTGCTTCGTGGATCTGAAGCGTGCCTATGATTCAGTGAGACATTCAACCCCTTTGAGAGCTTCAATGAAATCAGGCGCTTCAGGCACCTTTGTTAAAGCTGTTATGGCCATGTTCGATTCTTTGAAAGCACGTGTGCGTGTACGAGATGGTCTCACTGACTGTTTTGACTGTCCCAAAGGGTTTAAGACAAGGCTGCGTGGCCAGTACGACATTTTTCTCGCTCGTTATCAACGAGCTAGCTGAACAGTTATCTATGGATGGAAAACATGGCATTCAATTGTGGTCAGTACTGTACACAAACCAAGGGGAATCACTCAGCGCTTGACAGACAAACAGTTAGATCCCCTGCCCCCGCCTATCAGGCACCCATTCGCCAGCCCACAGAGAAATACGCAGGTATAGAACAAGACGATCATCTACATCCCTAAAAAGGATGCATCAGGTCTCGCTTATAACCCATGTCTTTCTCCGGAACTTAGGAAGTAGGCAGGAGAAACATACATACACAAACACGAAGGTGCATTACTATATGTGGTCGGGTAAATACGCTGATTTCCCACAGTAGATGCATTACACAACAATGTAACGATACAAATTTGCCTCGAGTTATAGATACTCACAAACCAGATAGGTGAGGCTAGCGCTGGCAGAATTGTACACAAACCAAGGGGAATTACTCAGCGCTTGACAGACAAACAGTTAGGGGAGAGAAGTGTGCATGATCGACCAGTGATCATCGATCTACTGTGGCCAAAGCACCAAAAAAAAAAAATAATAATAATAATAATAAATAGGAAAGAGGGGTGCGCTAAGAAAGTGACTGGAAGCAATGCATATGAAAGCCCCCCGAAGGGGGGCGTATCACATATCCCACTATTCCAGCCACTCAGTGCATGGAAATTTAAATCTAGGTCCCCTCAAGGGGGGAGGGGGGGTCCAGATATTTAGCCGGTGTGGACAGCTGTTTCGGTCTTGGCGACCTCTTCATCACACCATCGGCAATACTGGAGGAGGCAGGAATTTCTGCCTACCTGCAATGACAGCCACATTTTACTGTGGTGTCTGCAGGGGCATACATTTCATGTCACCACCTAGCGTTAAATTTCCATGCACCCTAAAAGAGAACCTACCAAAAGGGGGGAAGGGGTTGCAGTCGATATTGTAGTAATATCCTGACAGTGCTATTATCTAGTTTATTTTGTAACCTTCCTAAAATATTGGCACTGGCAGTCTCCCCTTTTCTTTTCATTTATTACTACATTATCGACTGCAACCCCTTCCCCCCTTTTGGTAGGTTCTCTTTTAGGGTGCATGGAAATTTAACTCTAGGTGGTGGCATGGAATGTATGCCCCTGCAGACACCACAGTAAAATGTGGCTGTCATTGCAGGTAGGCAGAAATTCCTGCCTACTCCAGTATTGCCGATGGTGTGCTGAAGAGGTCGCCAAGACCGAAACCGGCCACACCGGCTAAATATCTGGACACCCCCCCCCCCCCCCCACTTGGGGGGACCTAGATTTAAATTTCCATGCACTGAGTGGCTGGAACAGTGGGATATGTGATACGCCTCCCTTCGGGGGGCTTCCATATGCATTGCTTCCAGTCACTTTCTTATCTCTTTCCTATCTTTTTTTTTTTTTTTTTTTTTTTTTGGTGCTTTGGCCACAGTAGATCTATGATCACTGGTCGATCATGCACACTTCTCTCCCCTGACAGTGCCTTTACCTACTTTACTTTGTAACCTTCCTAAAATATTGGCACTTTTCTTTTCATTTACACACGCTAAGGTTTGATTAAATACACCTTCCACATGTGATGCCAGCATAGAGTGGTTTTTTTTTATATATAAATTTTTTAAACGTACCAATCATGCGAAAAAAGTCCAGCGTCTTCGTCACACACGTCTTGGTGTTTATTACAATTAGCGTCATTTATTATTGTTCGCGCTGGTTTTTTTTTTTTTTTACACCGGTATTTTATCAATAATACCTGGCCAAAATAGGGACCACCAACGAAATCCATCCCACAAAATCGCAATCGTTAGGCCTCAGAAAATCAAACGACCGGGGTGGGAGGGTGTGTGTGTGTGTTGGGGGGGGGGGGGGGGGGGGGAGGGGAGGAATATAAATCAGAGCAATGTTTCATTCAGGCCTCGGGTAAAAGAACACAATAAACTTAGCTACATTACCGGTTCTTCTTTACATTTTCAAGTACATAACTCTCAGTGTTTAAAGTTTTTTTCCATCATTGAACATACACATTTGTCCTGTTTGTTAATTTATTTGCCTATATCTCTGACTTACTCCATCTGTATACTCCATCTCGCACCCTCCGCTCTTCCTCTGACACACGTAAATTTCGCCTTCCCAATTTCAAATGTAAAAATGTGGCGGTCGTGCCTTCTCCCATCTTGGAACAGCCTCTCCGCCCCTGTCCGTAACTGTCAAACGCTCTCCTCATTCAAATCACTTCTCAAAATCCACCTCTACAACGCTGCCTTTTACTAGTTCGTTTCCCCAGCCATGCATAATTCATCACCACTGTCACGTGTGTGTGTGTGTGTGTGTGTGTGTGTGTGCGTGCGTGCGTGCGTGCGTGCGTGCGTATGTGCGTGCGTGCGCGTATGCTGTGTGTGTGTGTGTGTGTGTGTGTGTGTGTGTGCATGTTAGCTGTTAGCCTTTTCATTGTATCAGCGTTTAGACCTACTTTTAGAATAAGCGCTTAACAAATCTCCTTTATTATTATTATTATTATTATTATTATTATTATTATTATTATTATTCGTTTCTTTCTTTCTCCAATGATCCACTTTACAGCCTGCAAAGTATACTCTCTTTTCTTTCTCTCGACATGATCATGATTTCATGATTCAGCTTATTTTGTGAAGAAGATAAAAACTGCGGAATGTCCGTCAGGGTCCTACATAATAGACAAGGGTTAAGTGCATGGATTGTAAAGAAGCTCGATCAACGTACCGTGACACACTCCATCATCCTGCGTACAAGTTCCTTCACAGTTCGGGGGACACTGCTCATTGCATGTTGGTCCGTGCCACCCGCCTTGACAACCTGTCACACACACACACACACACATGTGATGGGGTGAGCTAAACTTTAAAAGTAAGATTAGCATTTGATGGTGGTGGTTGGACTTAATGACTCGGAGACGTGGTCATGTTGAGCTAAACTTTATTTTCTAACAAAAACTAGAAAGCAGAAACTAGAAAGCAGAAAGCAGTACAGGGTCTCCTGAAAACCCGCGCAGGTTAGGTTGATAAAAAAAACCTGTTTCCTCCACGGTACAGGTGCCAAAAATTAATAAGTGGTCACAAGTACCGGTACTGTGAGTCTTGTGCGTTTGATAAAAAAGAAAGTCCGCCACGCAGGCAGCCCTACTTATAGACGCATGCTGGCTGCTCCGGCCGTCTCCGCGTCGGTGCAAAGTCCACAAGGGTCTGGCAATTGTATAAGTAGCAAATCTGTATTTCTTGCCAGCCCTAAGAACTAGAATATCCTCTGAACTACATAATGCAAAAATATAATCTTTGAATATGAATATTAAGAAGTTTTACCAGCTTTACTCTGGATTTAATTTGAGATTACGGGCTATTAGCGGAAAGTTTATATTTATTCTTAAAGCGGTCTCAGAAGGGCCACAAAAAAAATCAAAAAGGCTACTAAATCGCAATTATCACCCTGATAGGTTACAATTGACCAAAAGACATGTACATAAAAAATATTAACCGGGGCCAAATCTAACCAACTAAATACTAAGCAAGTGGTGTTGCAGTTTGGCTACAATACACAGTCAAAAACTGATATACAAGAACTGCAACACGTACACTGAGCTATCGCGTACACAACACTTAACGCTGCGTTTGCCAAGGTACCGTGAGTGGTGCACGTCATAGCTAGCAGTCAACACGAGTAAAATCCGAGAAGCAATGGTCATAAGTGCTATTGGCCTATGTACACAGATGAACATCTGGTTCACTCTGTTACATTTTCCCATCAGCCTGAACAATACATTGATTGATTGATTGTACATTGCTTAACGTCCCGACAGCAACAAGGCTTTCTCAGGACAATACAGCGACCTCGCTGAATGAATACCAAAACCATAAATCCAAAAACACAAATACAAGAACACATTGGGCCCAATGACGATGTAACAAGAAAACACATTATCAAACAGTACCATCCACATGGTAAACCACAAATATAGCAAAATAGCACTATTGACCAAGGTTCTCTTGTCTGCACTATTATACTGTAGACTTGGACTCACGGTCATTTCCAAACTAAGTTATGCATAGCAGAAAACTGACATAGGATATTATCATTTGAAAAAATACCTACGCAGCAGACTAAGTTCGAAAATGAAATCAACTGCACAGCTGTTGTATACTAGAAAGACACAGATGTACCGATGCCTTGACTTCCAATATTCATTAAAGCATCAAAATTCAAAACATTGCACTACTTGAAAACACAGTACCGGTGCCTTGGATTCCAATCCATTACAAATCAAAATCCGATGCACTGTACTAACTAAAAATCCAATAATTCTAAATTAACCTATCACCTTAAGCAGTCATTCGCCTAAGACAGTCCCTTCAAGTAAAAAAAACAAAGAAGCCCAAAAAAATTCACTCGATAAAAAGTTGTCCTATTTTTCTAGCACTAATACAGCATCCGGTGGCCTGGAGGAATATTGAAGCTTTAATGTGTCTTGTGGACATTTAAAGTTGCCAAGGCACACCTTTCAAGGCCCACTGTCCACACAAAGCGCACATGGCAAACACAATATCGAAATCAACTGTGCAATGTGCATCACATCAACTGCATCTCAACACACACAGTAACCCGACATCAAAAAGATAAACAACATTTCTTGTATAAGGTCATTCGCATAATTATGCCAATGTCCCACAATCAGCATTGATCCTATCGCTAATCGTTACTGATGAAAACAAAGAAATAAGCATCAGTAACCACATGTAGACCAAACATAAGGCTCAAATCATGACAAATATCGACGTTGCAACACAAACATCAGATCCAAACACAATCTCACTACACACAAGACATGTAGTACCTCAAACGAACACCAACACATATATCTAAAGGGAAAACAAACACTTATTTGGTACTCCAGTATATCTCGCGACGAACATGACACCCAAACGCCAAATGACAAACATGAGACAAAGCAGCTTCTGCAGGAATCCACAGTCCAGCAACCAACATAACAAAAGACTCATCTACCAGTACTCAGACAAAGAAACAGTCACAAAAGTCTAACAAAGGATGCAGGTTTACATTATCACAGCATACAACATTGACACGCTCACATGTCGACTTCTTCAGCGAACAACCTAAAATCTAGTACATTCATTCTACCAAACAAAGGACACTTATCAAAAAAAAAAAAAAAAAAAAAAAAAACCCAACCACCGAGAAATCTAACAAATAAAACAATGTGAACTCAAACGCAGCAAGATCATAGCGCAAAACACAAATGTGTACAATACTCAGTTCGATTTGTCACAAGCATACAACACACCCTCACTCAAACTGCATGTGCCATACACACGCAACTGTTTCAACTGGCAGCGGCACACACCAGGAGTTCGACTGTTCTAGTCAAAGTTTCAAATACGGGCCATGAACCCACCACGTACTGTCGTCATAATGTTCATGACAGCAGAACACACCAAGCGCGCAAACCACTGAAACATCAGCATTTGGAACATGACAAACATCGGCAGTGACACCAAGAGTCCCATGTTCACTGATGGCATGCTGAACTGTTGCTGGTTGAACTGTCCATGTTGGTTCCTTGCAATTGGCACGGCGGTGGCCGTGCTGACCACATTCCCAACACACAAGTGGAGGTCTTGACTGAGTTCCGGGCTCAGATTCGCTCTGAGGCTCAGCCTGCACCTCAGCGTCTCGCTTTTCAGGAGCAGATGACGTGGAGTGGCAGGGTGAACATACTAGAGCATTCACTCGGACTGGGATGGAAGAGCGCCTCTCCACCGGTTGCTTTACCTCGGTCTGCTCCTCCGCTGACGACAACCCATGCTGCGCGTCACCATAGGTACAGGTAATCGAGTCCAGCAGGGAATGGGGACATTCGAGACCATCCGAATCCACGTAGTCGTCTAAGTGGTCGACAGCTTGCCCTTCAAAGGCGATGGTCATCCACTCGAAGAAGATTTCTGGCATGAATTCAAAGCATGTGGTGGGGACTTTGTCCATGATAGCTATGACTCGGCGAACCTCTTGAGCGAAGACCTCTACAGGACAGCGATCAGGCCGATTGCCAGCGAAGATGGGTAGGGATGACATGTGGATCAGCCGCCCATTAAGGTCTCTCAGATAACAGGTTGCGCCCTGTGGGTACTCGCTCGCCGTCCTCGCCATGGTGGTTGTCTCGCGGTGTTTTCAATGTCCTCTACAACGGACACGTTTCTGTCCTGTACTGCTTTCTGTCACGTCTCTTTTTGTCCAACCATCCTTCTCGCAGCGCCATTTTGTGATGGGGTGAGCTAAACTTTAAAAGTAAGATTAGTATTTGATGGTGGTGGTTGAACTTAGTGACTCGGAGACGTGGTCATGTTAAGCTAAACTTTATTTTCTAACAAAAACTAGAAAGCTGAAACCAGAAAGCAGAAACCAGTACAGGGTCTCCTGAAAACCCGCGCAGGTTAGGTTGATAAAAAAAAACCTGTTTCCTCCACGGTATAGGTGCCAAAAATTAATAAGTGGTCACAAGTACTGGTACTGTGAGTCTTGCGCGTTTGATAAAAAAGAAAGTCCGCCACGCAGGCAGCTTACTCCATAAGCTAGGAAGGTCTACCGTGCACCCCCCCCCCCCCCCCCAGTACTCAATAAGATGGGTTTTAAAGTGTTCCTTAGTATGTCCTGAGATATTTAAACCATGTTCCCCGAAAATCCTTAGGAACACACCAGAACCAAGCCATTCACGCTCTTCGCAGGTGCTAAAATGAGGTTGAGAAACATTTTCTTTAAATAGATCAGAATTCATTCCAGAAGCCCAGATCAGGCAATATTATGTTAAGGCACACCTTCTGCATCCTCTGCAAAAAACAGAATGAAAAAATATTGAATCTCTGGCTCACAGTGAAGGTATTTGTGCACCCAGTAAACGACCATTTCCGCGAAATCGCAAAAAAAGACAAAAATAATGTGTCAGATGCCTTCAAACATTTTCTATAGCACCGTCAGTCCATTTTCAGGCTTACATCATTAGAACAGGATGTCACAATTATTATAAACTTGACTAGGTGATGCTGTGAGCACTGCGAGAGGTTGATTTTTTTTATCCCTACCCCCAAGTTGTAAAAATACACAAAATTAAGTAGAAAAAAATTACTTAAGTTATTCCACTTCATTTTGACCTCTCTTTACCTATTACGTTTCAATAATGTGAGCAAAAAGTGCAAGAAAATAAGAAAAGTCAGCATCCTTTATGGTACGTTCGTGGTGAATGATAACTTTATCCCATTTAAAATTGCCGAATTGGGAAACGTACGTTGTTTCTGATGCCCTCAGAAATTTTGTATACAACTGATAGGTCTTTTTTAAAGTTATATTGGTTAGGATAGAGTACCATAGTTACTCCCAACCTGATTTTATGATGCTGTGATGCATTTAGGGGCCAGAGTGGCTGAATCTGCTGCCCTACCCCCATTTTACCTGTACGCAAAGGAATGAAAAATGATCATAACAATTGCTCCTGTTTAATATTTTTGTTGCCAGTTTTCTTAACAAAATATGCATATTGAGCATAAACATTGTGATCATTTCATTAATTTCAATGTGACCCATAAATTTAATTGTAATTCTTTTTATTTACGGCATGCTTAACAGGGGCTGCCGCTGAAGCTTCTACTGTCTGCACATTCAGCAGTCTTGTCAAACTCGGGGAAGGTGTACTTCAGGGAGATGTTGTGTCTGATGCTTGTGATGAAGCTCTATGCTCGTGCATAGTGCTCATACATTAGGGTTAGTACGGTACGGGTTTTGTTAACGGTTTGTTTGTGCCGATAGTCCGTGTGGCACTAGACGCACGTGGAATTTCTAAGGAACGGTTAGCACGGATTTTTAGTGAGTTCTGTTTAGTGAGTTCTAGGCAAAAGCTGGGTCTGTCAGAGTAGTAGGAATATTAGTACGGGGCTTTATCGTCAGCTTGGTCGGATGTATGTGAGACAGCTAGCCCGTATTCCAATACTCTGAAGCCTAGATTTCAGAGTTCTTGTAAAGAGTGGAACGACGGACGCCGAGACGTCGAGTCACAGGTGGGACCTACGTGAGGTCATCCCTCCAGCTCATCACTGAGAGTGAGTCTGACCGGGACCAAGACACCCGAGTCAAAGCGAGAACTGCGCTACCGTACGAGAACGAGGACGTCCGTGCCAAAGAGACAGGACGGCAAGAAGAAGCGTACGACGAAGGACTTTCACGCCTAGACGTGAGAAGGACCAACGTAACCAGGCAATAACATCAAACAGGTTGGAGACAGTGAGACTAAAACCTAGCCTGGCAAAGATATTGTGATTTGTGTGTGTGTGTGATAGCGTGAGCGTTTTTTTGGTATATAGTTTGATAGACTTTAAAGCGTTTCTTTTCTTTTATATTGTATAAAGGTTACTTTAGAAAGGGAGCCCGTGTGTTGTGTTTTACCGCATGAATGCGCCCGTCTGAGTCAGTGGCGGTGTATGCGTCTGTTGCGTGAGAGTCTGTACGTGCGACTGTGGGCAAGTCTGCGTGCGTTACAATGCTGTTTTTGGTCTACATTAATGACATCAGTACAACAGTACCAAGGTTCGTCTCGAACATCCTCCATGCAGATGACTTTGCAGTGTGGAGCGCAGCAGAACATAAAGAAATAGCATCCTGCAGAATACAGGATGCTGCCAATAGAGTCAGCAGCTGGACTGAAAGAGGACACCCAAACTGAACTAGACCATCTCTTTCAATCAGACGGAAGAGGTCACCTCAAAACTGGAGACCTTCCAGTACCAAAGACAGACAGGCCAACTTTACTGGCAACAAATAAATTACTGGATTCACGTGGAGGCCTTACATCGAAGCCATGGAAGCTAGAGCTGCAAAAGAAAGTCTCTGATGAAGAAACTGGTGGGGACCACATTGGCGCAAATTACAGCATTCTGGCACAAGCAAACACCTGCTCGGTCAGACCAGTAGTGCGGTACCAAGATACATCGACAACATGAAACACTGCCTGCAAAACCTCAAAAGCCAGGCTTGACAAGATGCAGAACATGGGTCATTCTCATGATGCAGTGACATTCTTAGAGCCATCTGGAGCACCCCAATTTAGGAAATGTAGAACATTGGAGCCACTGGAACGCAGAACAGCTCACACGATGAAGACTTACTAAACACCGACAGCATGGAAGACTACAGGAGCAGACCAAGAACCGTCAGAAACGCCTACGTCTGAACCGCCAACTCAAGGTCCTGCAAAGGGCTAAAACTGACGTCCTGGAACCAAGCCCAAAGATTTGTAAACAGCTCCCTTCGGATACCTGGACATCTCAAAAGAGCCTTCAAGACAACATAAACAATGTTTCAGGACTCTTTGCCAAAGGTCGTGGCACTGCACAAACTTATCTTGCTGGAGGTTATGCACAAGCGCTACCCTCACAGCAGCTGTGATACCGCACAAGATGCCGTGCGGAATGAAGAAAGTGGCATGTACATCTGTTGTGCAGACCACACTACTACCTCCCTCTCCTTACTAGCTGGCGGCAGCAGCTCCAACTATCGTCCAGATCTGCAGGTGCTCAACACAGCAGCAGAGCACTAGCTAGGGAAAGGAAAGCGTGATCCACTGACCTCACCAGGAAGCTTCAAGATAGACTGGATGCCGTGTCTACAAAATAGTGCTGCAGTGGATTCCAGTGCATTCTGGTCTAGCTGGGAATGGAGAGGCTGACAGCCTGGCCAAAGCAGGCGCCAGATTACCTCAAGATCACAACCTCTTGTAAAGAAACCAAGACACTACAACAACAAAGTGATTGGCAACAGCAGAATGGCGGCTGCAGCCCGTGGGCAGACGACATCAACAAGCTGAACAGGGAGAGCCAAAAAACGCTTAGCGAATGGCGGAACTCGGTAGAAGCATAAACAACCAATCAGAATGTTCGGCAGAAAGGCCATGCAGTCACTTTATGATCAGAGCTAAATATAGATCACTTGCAACAAGCGTCAGCATGATCGTTCGCAATGGATTAGTCACAAATTGGGGGAGAGAAAAAAAAAAAGAAATAGTTAAAAATTTGCCAGCACATTGTCATTTTTTACGAACTTTCGCTGACTTTAAGGAAAAGGACTGAAATTGACAGACTTTCCAGGGCCCTGAAAAAACCTTGTCATTTTTTGACAACTTTCACAAATGTTCACAGACTGTAAGGACCCTGCTGGACTCACCTCGTGAGACTGGGTCATGCGGAAACAGCCCTATGCGAATTTGGCGTAGAAAATCAGTCTACTTAGCACATTCTCCAAACATGTCCATACAGAGAAGCGGTCTGCAGGCAGTTCTGACCAGAAGACATGCCCCTGTATACAAAACTCTGAAAACATGCTGCCTAGCTCTTGACAGCTCACTTATTGGCAGACAGAACAATATAAGATTTAAAGACGGCCATAAAAAAAAAAAAAAAAAAAAAAAAAATTGTCCCCACCCGGGTCTGCCCTGGGGGACTTGGGTGGGATTAGGTATTTTTTAGTTCCCAGGGTCACCCTGGTCAGCCCCACAGGGTGGGTTTTTCTCTCTATTCTGGGGCATGTGTTTCTGTCTACCCTTTGTCCATTCACCTGTATTTGCCTTTTTAAAACTCTCCCTACTGTCTGCACTGCCTGTAGCTCTTGATATTGGATGTGTGTTGCTAAATGGTCTTAGCTTTATTTAGGCCCATGTGTTAGGTTTATTTAACGTATTTGACCGGCTGGCGACATACATTCAATGTTCTGTTTCTTTTTTATTTTTTCACAAGCAGTGCAGGCACGTCCTGAGAAAGCCTTGTTGCTGTCGGGACGTTAAGCAATGTACAATCAATCAATCATAAAAAAAATTGAACGTTGCAGAAGGAGGAAGTGGAGGGCTCATGGTGGACATGTGGAAACTAAGTATTTTGATAACATTGTTTTGGCTATTAGGAACCATGAAACTTTATTACGCATATTCATATTTACACATTTCTAGACGAAAATAAATGAAAGGAAAAGGGGAGAACCTTACTAGACCCGCCTTACGCTAGGTAAAATATTGCCTAAAAGACCAGCCAGTTAAAAATAGTTACAATTAAATTGATGGATCACATTGAAATTAATGAAATGATCACAAATGTTTATGCCCAATATGCATACTTTAAAAAAAAACTGGCAACAAAAAATATTTAAACAGAGGAGTATAACGTAAGCAGTTTTTTATGATTATTTTGCGTTACTTTGCGTACTGGTAAAATGGGGGTAGGGCAGCAGATTCAGCCACTGTGGCTCCTAAATGCATCACAGCATCACAAAATCAGGTTGGGAGTAACTGTGGTACTCTATCCTAACCAATAAAACCTTTAAAAAAAAAAGACCTATCGGTTGTATACAAAATTTCTGAGGGCACCGGAAACAACGTACGTTTCCCAATTCGGCAATTTTAAATGGGAAAAAGCTATCATTCACCACAAATGTACCGTACCCCCTTAAGATAACTTATCCGCCCCAATATACCCGTAACATAACTCTAGGAAGTCCCCGAAAACGAACGTGCTAGGGTAAGGGACGTTAAAGCTGAGATTCAGACTTTTTGTTTCCCCCCCCCCCCCTCCGCACGTGTTTTTATATATATTCAGCCCAGGTCCTATATAAGGCACGCAGCAGGGGTAGAATCCAGTCCAGTGCGCACCGTGAACAGAGCATGAGATGTACTGAAGTTACAAGGGAAGTCATATCAGCTTTACACTGACAAATAACCAGCCGGATTTCAGAGCCACACTCCCCTTAGGTGCATAATTATGGAGTGTGACTGTCAAATGTGTCGTCAGTATCATCTGATACAGTATTAGTTTGTGTGTCGGCCTACGTAAAGCTGATAGGGGTTCACTGGTGACGGCAAAGTATCTCACGTTCTGTGTGCACTAGAAATGATTGCTAGCCTCATATAGGCAACAGGCTGACCGAGTTCAAACTGCGCAGACTCTCTAAGCGGTTTGACCTACTTAGGGGCAATGTATATCAGAGCCCGAGCTAAAAGCTTAAAAAAAAACAAACACACACACACACACACACACACACACAAACAACAACAACAACACAAAAAAAAAAAACACGTGCGGCCCGGGACGGAACAAACAGACTCAACCTCGGCTTTATTGCGGATACTGACACAGGGAGACAGGACACTGAAGGTCACATTCCTCAGCTGTGGTGGGTCATGGCTACTCGTCACTACCCATCTCTTGTGCTGAAGGTCACATTCAGCAGTAATCCGTGACGTAACACATTTACCCCACAACCCTTCCTGAAAGGATCAAGAGTCGATCCGCTGCATTAACCCATTTAATACTACGGCCGCATTTCCCAAATTGTAATGCTGTAGTGAGTTGGCTGGTTGTACATTGCTTAACCAACAGACTCACTACAGCAGGAGACATTTCGTTTATGATAATTCAAGGGTTGTGCCATATTAGCTTCGCGCCATCAGGCGCCAAGCTAATCTGGCACAACCCTTGAATTATCATGGTCGACTTTTTCCAATTCCTGCAACTATTACACAGTCGTTAGGTGACACTTACAAAATTTGGCAAATGCGGCCGTGGTATGAAATGGGTTAAGGCAGCGGATAGACTCTTGATCCTTTCGGGAAGGGGTGTTCAACTTCTAATAAATGTGCATTCGCTCAGGTTAGCTTATGTTGTCAAGTTGAATGGTATTTCTTCTTTCATTTTCTTCCAGTTCGCCTATTAGCTCAATCGCTAAGGGGAGGTTTTGACGTCAATTGTGCCTTTTGACGTTGTCATTTCTGACATTTGCACAGTTGTAGTAATCCATCCAAAGAATGTTTCGACACCTGGGGCATCAAAGACTTATATACATTTGTTTCCATGGCAAACTCATGTCAATATGGTCGTTGAAACGAATTAAGCGAAGTAGTGTTTTTGACCATACTGCATAAACATTTCAAAATATTTTACAGTGAATTTACAGAATCCGTCGTTTCAGTGTTTAGCTGAGGCAGAGATTGCCATTTGCGTAATTTGTTGCTGGTTCGTTTGTGTGTTCGTACGTATGCATATTTACATATTTTCCGTTTTATTATGCAGTGGTCAGAATTTGTTTTAATTGTTTATGAACTTACGTGTTTGCCTACGAAGAAACCGATTTACATTTTCAGCAACAGTTTTCTTGTTTTACTTATGTTAAGGCCAGGTCAAAGGTTTGGCTGACAAACTTTCAGGACCAGATATAAATTACATACATAATCTGCTCAAAAAAGCAGTTCCTGCTTGTGACACAGAACATATAAGTGAGTTAGTTAGTTATTCGGGTTTAACGCCGAGCAGGCAACCAATGCCGTCTCACGGCGGACAGGACATAATAAGAAAATATCATACATATCAAACAATCGATATTGATTAAGTCCGAGGTCACATTAAGGTGAATGTCAATGCATTTTACACGGAGAGATTTAACATTGGCATATACTTGCAAACATTTAGACTCACACACTTGAACTTGACACAAGAATATTTGGAGGTAAGATCTTTTTAAAAATATCGATTTTGCTTACTTCTCTGAGAGGTCAGGGCCAGAAAGGTGAAAACAAAATGACATATTTTACGGTTCTATTATCGATTTTTCTTCAAATCGTGCGAGATGATACGCATCAATTAATTACGGAAAATTTACTATGCAAGAAATACATCGGTTTCTTTACAGTCAAGATCGTCATGTATTCTTGCTAGGACAAAATCTTGGAAACCATCAGGCTGACATGATGATGCTCCTTGATAAACGAAAGTGAAAAATAAAACACCAATATCTAGCCGATGCAATCAAGGTCAAGATCTCGGCGTCAACATTAAATTTTAAGTTTGATATTTTGACCTTTCAAACAATTTGACTGATTTGTTCCAGACTTGGGATAACAAGAAATCACAAGAAAATCAACAGGTTGGTTGCCAGCTCCCGAGTAGAACGAGAATACTCGCTAGCTTACGCGACTTTGAGTGGAGACAAGACTCGACTAGTCACAAAATGACTAGATTCGGATAGTCACAAAATACGGGCAGCTCGGCTAGCGGTTATGCTTAGCCCATGCGATTTTGTTGTGAATAACCTGCAAATTGCGGCAAAAAGCTTAAGCTCAGATTGGCAAGAACTGCCGACGATTGCTTCTTGGTCATACAGTTGAATACAGCCTTTTTGGATTTTGTTGAAATAATGCTGAGAAAAGCGATCTCTCAACGTACAATGAAACTGCATAAGGAAAAGACGCCAAGAAAAGATGACTTTGATATCAATGTCAAGGACTTTGCACTGGTTTTTCCATCTGAAAAGCGATTATTTTGAATCGGTCATGTAGTTTTCATGAAAACCCTGGAAAAATACGGTCACTGTTGGCGCTACTGTTATCTTCACCTTGAAGTGAAGGACTCCCTTTGAAAAACTATAAAATAGGTTCGAAGAGTTGTTTGTTGACAACATATTTGTCACTGAAATTATACAATATGGACTTGATCTTCTGGTTAAACACACAGTTTCTAAGTATCATAGTCTGTTTGCTTATGGACTGTTTGCCAATGACAACTAGAATCAAACAAGCAAATTGATCACAGATAGAAATATTCTGCTGAGACATCATTTCAGACGGCTTTGGACATAAAAACACGAGTTCCCATGGTAACTACATTTAAACAGGCTAAACCGCGCTTTTCTTTTTTCACTTTCTGTTATGTAAATAAACAGGTGTGGATTTTTCTTATTTCGCGATTTTCTATTACTATGCCAAATTTTAGAGCTATTGGCCGAACATGTATATTTCTCCCTTACCGACTGGACTAAATCACAGTGTGTCGAGCTTTTTTCCATCATTGTACAATGTATATTTTGATTTTGTTAAAAATACTGCTTTCATACAATGTACCATGCGAATCCTGCATTTTATTTTATTTTGTTATTTCTATTACTGTCAACATGACTACATTATAGACATTAGACATTCTTCCTCATTCCTTGGTTTGTATACAATTCTTCCAGCGCTAGCCGCACCTATCTGGTTTGTGAGTATCTATAACTCGAGGCAAATTTGTATCGTTACATTTTTGTGTAATGTTCTGTGCATATACTGTGGGAAATCAGGGTACTTACCCGACCACATCTAGTAATGCACCTTCGTGTTTGTGTATGTATGTTTCTCCTGCCTACTTCCTAAGTTCCGGAGAAAGACATGGGTTATAAGCAAGACCTGATGCATCCTTTTTAGGGATGTAGATGATCATCTTGTTCTATACCTGCATATTTCTCTATGGGCTGGCAAATGGGTACCTGATAGGCGGGGGCAGGGGATCTAACTGTTTGTCTGTCCAGCGCTGAGTGATTCCCCTTGGTTTGTATACAATTCTTCCAGCGCTAGCCTCACCTATCTGGTTTGTGAGTTCCTCATTCACTGCCTTTAAATCTGCCCTAAAGACCCACCTGTTCGATACCCCAATGTAGCTCAGTTCTTTGTCATTATGTACCTCTGTGTGTGTGTGTGTGTGTGTGTGTGTGTGTGTGTGTGTGTGTGTGTTTGTGTGTGTGTGTGTGTGTGTGTGTGTGTGTGTGTGTGTGTGTGTGTGTGTGTGTGTGTGTGTGTAATCTCTTAACCCACTCAGTGTTACGTGCATCATGCATGAGTTCCTTAGAATACTGATAGCTGAAAAGTCTCTCTGATAATTGTTTGTTAAAGTTCTCAACAATTGCTTGTGATCTGTGCACACCTGGTATGCCCCGCCGAACTAGCACTCCATGCTTTGCAAATAATTGAGTAACAGCGTCCTTGAATTCAGATTCATCATTGACTTGCACAAGCCTGGGGAATTTTAAAGGGCCTTGGCTATATATCTTTGTTAACACAGTGGTTACATTCTTATCAGTTATGGGTTCGGCGTCCTTGTACTGTAAAGCTATGTCAATAACAGTTAATACATACTTGTATCGTTTCTTTCTAATCGTATCATGTGGCAGAAACAGAAGATCCACTTGATGGGTGTCATTAGGGATAGTATTTACAAAATGAGGTCTTGTTATTTTTCTTGGAGCAGGAAGACATATTTGCCAAATTGCCTGTTTTTGAGCCACTGTTTTATTTGTTCATGTGTAACATCACCACCCACAGCCGCATGTAATTTCTCTATTGCAGTATTCCCTTTCCAATAGCAAATAGGGGAGTAATATATTTTTGATAGTTTAGCTGCAACGTCGCTCATTTTTTCTAGCAATAAAAACTCAAGTAAAATATACAAATGTCATTCCCAATAGAACAAATATTATTTCTCCATTTCTTTGTTCTGGGCTTGGTTGGTAATAGTCACTAAGTTTTGGTTGTGGGATGGTCATGTCTTCGCCAGAACAAGAAAATATCGACATTAGAAAATGTATGCTGTGCGTGGCCTTCAAGTCTGAGTTTTTCATTGATAAAATCAAGTTTCTCAATTCTTTGCTTTTCATACTCCTGCTGGGCTTGAGCTAGTATTTCAGATGCCTCATTGTGATGCTTCATTTCTTCTGCAGATTCCTCTCTTCCCAGTTTTGAAAAGAGATAGTTTGATCCACTGAAAGCAAGTGCATTAACAACGGCCCCGCCAATCATAATAGCTATAGTAGCCATACTTTTTTTTATTTACATAGAAACATTTTCTGGAATAATTCCTTGCTTGATGAGAAAGTCTTTTGTAGCAATTGACGCTGTTACAACAGCTACTAATTTAGCACTGTCTTCGAAGTCTAATCTACTCAAGTCTGCCGATTTCATTTTGAAAAGACTTTTCCCCAGCATAGAATAAGCAACTGTTAGCCCGCTTATTATGGCAGAGTGATAGACGAGGTTCATTATGTTCTTTGTGTCGCTCATTTTCTTATGCCACAAAAATTAAAATAATAAATTTATTTACTGCATGTAAAATCGGTCCAAAGGTTTTAAGTTTCTGGTAATGTGGAGACTTCTTTTTTTGTTTTTGGAGTGTTTGATTTTTTGGACACTGTTCAAGCTTGCGAATTGTATTTTTTGTATAATTGGTAACCTACGTAACCAAATCCGACAACAAATCCAGCAATTATATATTTTGTTGTTTCAGGTTTAGACTCAGTTGTTTGTCTCTCACTTTGTTGAGGTGGTGAAGGTGTTGGTCCTGACGGTAGTGACACTGGTGCTGTTGGTGATGGGTCAGATATATGAACCTTTCCTATTGATGCTTGAAGCTGTAATTTTTGTTGTCTGTTCCATTCGGCTAATTTTTTTCCAGCATCAACCCTACCTTGGTTTTTAACCTTAGTCACCATTTGAACCTGTGTCAAGACAGGACTCTGAGGTGGACTCGTCTGGGTCTCATCCATTTTCTTCTGCTTTAAAATTTATTTTCAAAAAATCAATATGACTCCCAGTAACAAGCAAGGTTACCACAGGTGCAAGGTAATTGCCAAACTTGTAAAACATGAGGCATGATAATTTGCCGATTGAACTTGAAACTATGGGGTTGCTTTCGAGATCGTTTGATAAGCTGTCAGTATCAACAGGTAGGAAGTGATTCACAGCTTTTGTATATAGACTGACAGGAGATCTACTCAAATCATGGGTCATTAGTGAAGCAATGTGATTTTCATATTTAGCATGAAGTTTGATTAGCTCCTCAGCCATGAGTGATTCTATATCTTCTGTCATGTATTGTTTACAAAGAAAAGCTTTTGATTTTCCTGAAACAATTACAGAGAGAAGGCACTGTTTTTTAGAGTCTAAGTCTTTGTTTTCTACAGTACAGATATCGCTTAGAAGAAGTAATTCATCTTGGTTCATTTTATAATGTAATATATTATTTTATTTTGTTTAAAGAAGTCAATGACAGCATTAATTTTTAGGTTGGGGTGGGGGATCTGCCTTAATAATCGCGGGTTGACAGCTGATCAAAAAAACGTAGCTTAAATGATTTTTGGAATGGAACTAATATGGCTAGGCAGATAAAGCTGTTGGAGGTATTTGGTCGAGTGGGTTTGTCTGAATACCGAGAGGATCAAATAAATCTATTGATTATTAAATGGGTGGGTTTGTATTCTCTCATTTCCATCTCTCTACTTGGCCTCGTACCAGTCTTGTGTCTTCGAGGTCCTCTTCCCAAAGGTGGCCAAGGCTGTGCAGTGTACATGCTGTCCTGCAGGGTTTCCCGCTTCTCTGTGGCAGAGTCAGAGTCACAGGGCTGTGAGGTTTCAAGTTCTTTATGGAAGACCTCTGCACACTGTTCCTAGAGGTCGGGGTGGGACATTTTGCTAACACCGATGCGAGGTCTCCATAGCTGCTTGGAGTGATGAAACTTCTTCGGTGTCAGCCTCATCTTGCAACACACCAAAGAATGGGATTTGTCGCAGTCCGCGCTATGATAGGAGCGTGTGTGGAGAACGTTCTTCAAGTTGGCGCGCCTGATCAGGATCAGGTCCACTGCTTGGAGCGCGGGTGTCTCCAAGAGACCTTGTGTTGAGTCTTGGTTTAGAAGTAGGAGTTGGTGATGCACAGGTCGTGGTAGGTGCACATCTCGAGCAGCCATTGCCCATTCTCGTTCATCTTGCCCACACCAAACTGGCCGAGGCAGGAAGGCCAGGAGTCGTGGTCTGCACTAACTCTGGCATTGAAGTCGCCATGGATAACAATCTGTTCCGTGCTTGGGACGCTCCTGATGATAGTTGCGATGTTCTCGTAGAACTCATCTTTGGCGCCTGGCGTGGCGAACAGTGTCGGTGCGTACGTGCTGACAAGGTTAACGGGGCCCTCGATGGTGTTGAGGCGAAGAGTGAGGAGTCGCTCTGAGCCCTTACTACCGGGTTCAACCATACTCAGCATGTAGTTCCTCACTGCAAAGCGTACTCCGTACTCTCTCCGCTCGTCAGAACTCTTCCCCTGCCAATCCTTCTCCTTTAATGTGCCAGCGTCCTCTAGCCGAGTTTCCTGAAGGGCGGCTATGTCTACACTGAGTCTCTTTAGCTCGTCATACAGCGGTTTTCCTGGCATCGCTGATGTCGTCAAGGTTTTCGGAAAGTCCAGTCAACATTGTCCGGACATTCCAACTTCCCAGTTTTAGAGCTGGCCTCTTTATTCCCAGTTTTAGAGTTGGCCTCTTTCTTTCTCTACTGTTGTTGCCTGGTGCGAGGTTGCGATCTGCTGTTCGGATGGTTCCTAATCTCCATGCACCCAATGAAGAAAGCAGACCGTGGCGGGACAGCACCTTACTGGCTGGAGGCTGCCCAGCTTGAGGCGGGCGGTAGCTGTCCAGTGAGATCAGAGAATCTCTCCCGCCGTCGGGAGCAACCCCTGGCGCCGCGCTCTACGCCAGTTGAGCGATGGCTTATAGCCGGTATCTGCTGCTCCCCGTGTTGTGTCTACGCCAAAGGCAAAGCTGGAGTGTCCTCTCCAGGTTGTAGTTGTGGATGAACGCTGTTCGGATGCAAACCTGGGCGGTGTGATATGGAAGACAGGCTGTTGCCCATGCAGCACGTCCTCCCTATCCACGACGCTGATGGATCCAAAGGAACGGCAGAGCCATTACAGTTTGGCACCGGCGCCGTCACAGAAGCTGCCAGAACGAAGTTGAATGCAACGACGGACTGCTTTAAGGGCTCCGACCCCGGATTTTTCCACGAGGTTTACTTCTGAAGCCTTTTCCATGTCAGGATATTAGAGTTTTACTTTTCCTAGATGGGCTGCCATCCAAGCCCATCTGCCCAAGACTGTGGTGGGCGGGGACGCCTAACTCCCCGAACAAGTCCTAAGGACTTGCCACTGCCCACACACACACACACACACACACACACACACACACACATACACACACACACACACACACACACACACACACACACACACACACACACGCACACACACACACACACACACACACATACGGCGCTTTGGCGCCAGATCTGCATTCACACATTGCTAGCGGTAGCTAGACGTGACGTAATTTTATTTTGTTACTACACTTTCACAATGTGACGCCAGCCCGCCTATTTTATCGCGTACTAGGTGTTGAACGGGATGAGGCCAGCCACATTTCAAAGTCTACCGTATTTTCAATACGGTAGACAAAAACGACTAATCAGGCATTACGATTTTAGGGGATTACTTTTGTTACCGCTGAGCTAGCTCGCAGACCAAGCGCATACCAAGGAACAGCGCTTGGAGTCCTTGCTATGTGTAGGAGTGGTGACGCACAAATGCCTGCCAAAGGAGGAAGAAAATAAGGCCTATTATTAATGCTACACTGTGTCCAAAGCTGTTCTGCTACCTGAAAGTACGTCGCAACTTTAAAGCAAAGCGTCACCGTTTGACGACCCACTCGGGACATGACGCCATCTTGGTTTTGAAAATTTGCGGTGGAAATTACTTCAGGTGAAATCATGAGACCGGTCATGTGATCCCCAGTCTAAGAATAGTTACGCGCGCGCAAATGGAAATCAGTTCGTGCATGCGGAAACGGAAGAGCAGACGACAATAAAGATAATGCTTTTTTTTTAAAAATACATCTGACTGTCTGTTGTTTACCATAGTACGTGTGTGTATGTGTGTGTAATGGCCTCTTGTGCCTACTGTGGAAGTAGCTCGTAGACCAAGCACATACCAAGGAACTTGTAGGAGTCGTGGCGCGGCGCTAAAGGACAGAAATATTCAAAAAAAAAAAGAACGGAAGAAACAGGGAAGCAAACTACCTGGAGCTCCTATGTCACCATAAACTCACGTAGAAGGTTTTACTAAATGCACAAGCCACTGTCAGCTACCGCGACGTGAAAGATTTCAGACCTCCAGACATTTTGTCCACAAGAAATTGAAGAATTTGGGCGGATAAATAGATTCCACACCATTAGCATATATGATGACAACAAGAAAACATTTATGTCACTCGATAGCAATATGAGGTCATATTCTTGTTCATAATTTCTTTGACGCCTCATTCTTGCAGTACATATGAAAACACTATACTCCTTGGGAAGGCTCTTTCCGGGAAGAAAAAGAAAAATACTAAGTAATTTTGCACCACCAGCTAATACTTTTACCATGACAACTCTGCGGCGGAGATACAAGCATCACTTGTTCAAAATTGGAGATTTCTTCCGGTCTATCGACGAAAACAACCTACCCCAAACAATGGACCCGCTCCCATTATAGTGTGCGCCATGACACCTACAGTCAATTTAGACCTTCCGAGCGCGTGAGGATCCAAAATATCTTGTGTGCCACTGATTTTCAGCGGTTGGTTCGGGGCTGTGCACATTTTGATGGAAACGTTTGCAGGTGTTCATAAAAATAAAAATTCTAGTATTAATAGAATTTTGTCATATTTTGCTGGTCTCTTGTGACCCTTGGCCTCTGCCACAGATTTGTTGAATTTCCTCGACCTTTGACTTTATGTTATATCACGTAAATCAGTATGCACGGAACATTCTTATCATCAGTTACTTGAATGCACAGTTTGATTGAAACGTTACCAGAAGTGCTCATTAAAAGAACACATTCGGTAAATTTTCACACATCTGCTGACCTCTTGTGACCTTTGACATTTTGGTGGAGTCTCCCAATTCAATTTGGTGGAAATGAAAAAAAAAACTTGGTCTCAAATTATCTGAAAAGCCCCTCGTAGTTTAAATAAAAGCATGTAAAGCAGGATGTTACGTTTGTGGTTGTGTTTTCCTGTGAGAGCGTACATGTGTTATTCGTAGGTAACGATATGTTGTTTATTTGAGCTATCACGGTTATGATTTTGTACCTCTTTAGTAAGAATTTCTTTTGTTCGTGAGTAGAGCCGTTTTCGTTTTGTTAAGTTTAGTCCGGAACGTTGTAGAAGGGTCGCACTGTCTAGTGGCCTCGTAAGTGTCACGTCGGTTAGTTGACATCTGACATCGCTACATTTTCGCTACTTTTCCTGTGCGCGTGTAGTGAGCAGCTTTTTATTTTGTTTGGTGAATGTTCTCGTACCTTTTTGAGCTATCATAGATAGGGATACCATACTTTTATGTGTCTTTATTATATGTTAGAATTTAGAGCTGAAGTGAGCAGCCGTATTTTTGTAGCCTGTTATATTGTTTCTGGAAAGTTTATGTTAATGAGCTTCGGCTGCGTGTTTCGTTCTGCCGGTTGTTGAGTTCATGATTTCCGTAGAAGATTCTAGATTTTGATAGTGTATATAAGGAGGGCGCTGGGAAAGCCCGTTAGTACATTGTCTTGCTTTGTCAGTTGTAGAGATACGCAGTTTATTGCGAGAGGCGCTGTGTATGAGAAACTTTGAGTCGTAGTGAGGACATCGCAGAAGAGACTTTGTATTCAGTAGTTTGTGCATTTGAGAGTGCATTACTGTGTAGATATCGCATCGCTGAATTAAATATTGTTGGAACTGTTACTCCAGTATTGTCTACATCCTTAAGCCACGTGTGACGGATTGCAGCTGAACGAGGTTTATTTTAAAGAACTCTACGTGTGTGTGTCTGGTGTGTTTATCATACTTCGACTACAACTCCACCACGTAACACAGGAGTCTCAGAAACCAATTCCATTAAATAAATTTGCAAAAAATGACGTCATAGATGACGTAAATTACAGTACTGACGTCAAAATACCTGCAAGTGTCCACGTTCCACTCAATCATCATACATTATATTATAAACCTTGATCTGTTGTGATCGGTCCAACTCCTTCGGCTGGTGCGTGGACCCGTGAATGCTTCGCGGAGTTTTGAGTTAGCTAAGTGTAGCCGTTAGATATATGTCGTTTAAGATTGCACCAATTGTTTGAATACGAATGCTGAAGATATGATTTTAGTTTGACATAATTTAGTTGACAAAAGACTTTCTAAGCTCGACGATTTAGGCTCCGCGTCTGCTGCTGCCTCCGCCAAGCTTTTGTACATGTGTTCAACGTGTTTCGCGAGTGTAGACTGCTAGCATAGTCAAGCGCGCTGTATTGTGAACCCGCAAACGGGTAGCTGCACTTTCCGGTTTCTGTTATTTTTACAAAATGGTATGATTACCGATAAACGCAATCGATAATATTCACTTGCTGCTTGTTTTCTAATGTAAAACACAACACTACACTCACTTATCGCGTGCATCACTGTGACAACAGTGTCAATGTGGCGGTGTGCCAGCTACATATGTACGTCAGTGATTATGTTGACACAATTTACAGTTATGTGCCCTTTATATTTTTTTTCAATAAAAATATACACAGAAATATCCTCTATTTTCATTGTTATTTATTTGATGAAATTTATTTACTTCATCCCAAATTTAGTACTTATATCACACACTTCTAAATTTCCCATCTGAGAAGCATGTTGGTATCACCAGAGAGGAATGTCTCTGTCCGATATATAAATACGAATAAAAAAATTACAAAACAAAATTAAGTACGGTCTCATGCTTTAAAAACAGTTTTAGAATATACACATAAACTTAGCACAATACGTAACCCGCCCATGCGTTCCGAACACCCAGTTACTGGTAGTCGTAGTCGTAGTATGATACAGTCACACCAGAAGCACGCACGTCGGGTTCTTGTAAAGAAACTTCACTTAACTGCAACTCGTCACACGTGGCACAAGGTTGTAGACCACACTGGAGTAACAGTTCCAACAATATTTTATTGCAGCGATGCTATCTCCGCACAATGCATCTACAAATGCTTCAACACTGATACACTGTCTCCTCTACAATGCATCAACACTTTTGACACATGCGTCTCTCATACAATGTACACACATATTTCCTAACACCGTCTTTTATACTATTACAGATTTCCAGAACAATCCAGCAAATTCACACAACTCAACCAATCAGAAAAGAAAAGGTAACAAAAACTCATTAATATTCACGAAAAAGAACACTAGAACTTACTAGCTTTCGACTAACATTTAGGCGTATTCAATACAATGTTACGAAATGTTCCCAACAACTTTGACGTCATATTTGAGGTCACTAGAATAACCGCGCCGTTTCGAGAACGTTCTAGGTCAAACGAGGTCGGACTTGTGTGCCACAGTGGTTGATTTTGTATCCTTACCCCCAAGTTGTAAAAATACACAAAATTAATTAGAAAAAATTACTAAAGTTATTCAGTTTCATTTTGACCTCTCTTTACCTATTAAGTTTCAATAATGTGAGCATAAAGTGCAAGAAAATAAGGAAAGTCAGCATCCTTTACGGTACATTCAGGGTGAATGATAGCTTTTTCCCATTTAAAAATGCCGAATTGGGAAACGTACCTTGTTTCCGGTGCCCTCAGAAATTTTGTATACAACCGATAGGTCTTTGTTAGGTTTTATTGGTTAGGATAGAGTACCACAGTTACTCCCAACCTGATTTTGTGATGCTATGATACAATTAGGGGCCACAGTGGCTGAATCTGCTGCCCTACCCCCATTTTACCAGTAAGCAAAGTAACGCAAAATAATCATAAAAATTGCTTACGTCATACTCCTCTGTTTAAATATTTTTTGTTGCCAGTTTTTCTTTTTAAAAGTATGCATATTGAGCATAAAAAGTTGTGATCATTTCATTAATTTCAATGTAACCCATCAATTTAATTGTAACTATTTTAGACCCCACCCGGGTCTGCCCTGGGGGACTTGGGTGGGGTTGACTACTTTTTAGTTCCCAGGGTCACCCTGGTCAGCTCCACAGGGTGAGTTTCCCTTCTACTCTGGGGCATGTGTTTCTGTCTACCCTTGGTACATTCACCTGTATTTGCCTTTTTAAAACTCTCCCAACTGTCTGCACTTCCTGTAGCTCTTGATATTCGATGTGTGTTGCTAAATGGTCTTAGCTTTATTTAGGCCCCATGGCGTAGGTTTATTTAACGTATTGGACCGGCTGGCGACATACATTCAATATTCTGTTTAGTTGTTGTTTTTTTTTTCAGAAGCAGTGCAGGCACGTCCTGAGAAAGCCTTGTTGCTGTCAGGACGTTAAGCAATGTACAATCAATCAATGTAACTATTTTTAACTGGCTGGTCTTTTAGGTGATATTTTACCTAGCGTAAGGTGGGTCTAGTAATGTCTCCCCTTTTCCTTTCATTTATTTTTTATCTAGAAATGTGTAAATATGAATATGCGTAATAAAGTTTCATAGTTCCTAATAGCCAAAACAATGTTATCAAAATACTTAGTTTCCACATGTCGACCAGGAGATCTCCACTTCCACCTTCTGCAACGTTAATTTTTTTGATGGCCGTCTTTAAATCTTATATTGTTCTGGCTGCCAATAAGTGAGCTGTCAAGAGCTAGGCAGCATGTTTTCAGAGTTTGGTGTACAGGGGCGTGTCTTCTGGTTAGAACTGCCAGCAGACCGCTTCTCTGTATGGACATGTTTGGAGAATGTGCTAAGGAGACTGATTTTCGACGCCAAATTCGCATAGGGCTGTTTCCGCATGACCCAGTCTCACGAGGTGAGTCCAGCAGGGTCCTTACAGTCTGTGAACATTTGTGAAAGTTGATAAAAAAATGACAAGGCTTTTTCAGGGCCCTGGAAAGTCTGTCAATTTCATTCCTTTTCCTTAAGGTCTGTGAAAGTTTGTAAAAAAATGACAACGTGCTGGCAAACTTTTGTCTACTTCTTTTTTTCTCCACCAATTTGTGACTATTCCATTGCAAACGATCATGTGACGCTTGTTGCAAGTGATATATATTTAGCTCTGATCATAAAGTGACTAAATGGTCTTTCTGCCGAACATTCTGATTGGTTGTTTACGCTTCTACTGAAGTCCGCCATTCGCTAAGCATTCTTTTATTTTGGTATCTCTTCATGCATTAGGCACGGAAGCTTCAAATAATTGCTGATACAGAGTGATCTGATTAAAGTGTGTAAACCTTCAGGCTTCAGTTTGGGTTTGTGAAACGTTCCTGCTTTTCTGTATGGACCCAGTCCAGAGTAATCAGTGCGTAGATGAAAAGATGGTGGCCTGGCTCTCCCTGTTCAGCTTGTTGATGTCATCTGCCCACGGGCTGCAGCCGCCATTCTGCTGTTGCCAATCACTTTGTTGTTGTAGTGTCTCCATTCCCAGCTAGTCCAGAATGCACTGGAATCCACTGCAGCACTATTTTGTTGACAGGGCATCCAGTCTATCTTGAAGCTTCCTGGTGAGATCACTGGATCAAGCTGCTGCCTTTCCCTAGCTTTTATAGTGCTCTGCTGCTGTGTTCAGCACCTGCAGATCTGTACGATAGTTGGAGCTGCTGCCGCCAGCTGGTAAGGAGAGGGAGGTAGTGCGGTCTGCACAACAGATGTACACGCCACTTCCTTCATTCCGCATGGCAGCTGCTGTGAGGGTAGCGCTTGTGCACAACCTCCAGCAAGATGGCTGTGTACAGTGCCGCGACCTTTGGCAAAGAGTCCTGGAACATTGTTTATGTTGTCTTGAAGGTTCTTTCGAGATGTCCAGGTATCTGAAGGGAGCTGTTCACACATCTTTGGGCTTGGTTCCAGGCCGTCAGTGTTAGCCCTTTGCAGGACCTTCAGTTGGCGGTTCAGTCTTGGGCATTTCTGACGGTTCTTGGTCTGCTCCTGTAGTCTCCCATGCTGTCGATGTTTAGTAAGTCTCTTCATCGTGTGTGCTGTGCTGCATTCCAGTGGCTCCAATGTCCTCCATTTCCTAAATTGGGGTGCTCCAGATGGCTCTAAGAATGTCACTGCATCATGAGAATGACCCATGTTCTGCATCTTGTCAAGCCTGGCTTTTTGGGTTTTTGCAGGCAGTGTTTCATGTTGTCGATGTATCGTGGTACCGCACAACTGGTCTGACCGAGCAGGTGTTTGCTTGTGCCAGGATGCTGTAATTTGCGCCAATGTGGTCCCCACCAGTTTCTTCATCAGAGACTTTTTTTTGCAGCTCTAGCTTCCATGGCTTCAATGTGAGGCCTCCACGTGAAGCCAGTAATTTATTTGTTGCCAGTAAAGTTGGCCTGTCTGTCTTTGGTACTGGAAGGTTTCCAATTTTGAGGTGACCTCTTCCGTCTGATTGAAAGAGATGGTCTAGCTCAGTTTGAGTTGCCTCTTTCAGTCCAACTGCTGACTCCATTGGCAGCATCCTGGATTCTAGAGGATGCTATTTCTTTATGTTCTGCTGCGCTCCACACTGCAAAGTCATCCGCATGGAGGATGTTCGAGACGAACCTTGGTACTGTTGTACTGATGTCATTAATGTAGACCAAAAACAACATCAGACACAACATCTCCCTGAGGTACACCTTTCCCGAGTTTGACAAGAGTGCTGAATGTGCAGACGGTAGAAGCTTCAGCGGCAGCCCTTGTTAAACATGCCTTAAATAAAAAGAATTACAATTAAATTGATGGGTCACGTTGAAATTAATGAAATGATCACAAATGTTTATGCTCAATATGCATATTTTGTTAAGAAAACTGGCAACAAAAATATTTCATCAGAGGAGCAATTATTATGATCATTTTTTGTTCCTTTGCGTACAGGCAAAATGGGGGTAGGGCAGCAGATTCAGCCACTGTGGCCCCTAAATGCATCAAAGCATCATAAAATCAGGTTGTGAGTAACTGTGGTACTCTATCCTAACCAATAAAACCTAAAAAAAAGACCTATCAGTTGTATACAAAATTTCTAAGGGCATCAGAAACAAGGTATGTTTCCCAATTCGGCAATTTTAAATGGGAAAAAGCTATCGTTCACCCCGAAAATACCGTAAAGGATGCCGACTTTCCTTATTTTCTTGCACTTTATGCTCACATTATTGAAACTTTATAGGTAAAGAGAGGTCAAAATAAAATGGAATAACTTAAGCATTTTTTTCTAATTAATTTTGTGTATTTTTAAAACTTGGGGGTAGGGATACAAAATCAACCACTGTGGCACTCACAGTAATCACAGCATCACCTAGTCAAGTTTATAATAATTGTGACATCCTGTTTTAATGATGTAAACCTGAAAATGGACTGTCAGTGCTATAAAAAATGTCTGAAGGCATCTGACACATTATTTTTGTCTTTTTTTGCGATTTCGCAGAAATGGTCGTTTACTGGGTGCACAAATACCTTCACTGTGACCCAGAGATTCAATATTTTTTCATTCTGTTTTTTTGCAGAGGATGCAGAACGTGTGCCTTGACATAATATTGCCTGATTTGGGCTTCTGGAATGAATTCTGGTTTATTTAGAGGAAAATGTTTCTCAACCTCATTTTAGCACCTGCGAAGAGCGTGAATGGGGGTACCCTTGCGCCATCGGCTATATCTCTGGTGTGTTCCTAAGGATTTTCGGGGAACATGGCTTAAACATCTCAGGACATACTAAGGAACACTTTGAAACCCATCTTATTGAGTACTGGGGGGGGGGGGGGGGTGCACGGTAGAATTCCTAGCTTATGGACTAAAACAGCTGTCCACACCAGCTAAATATCTGGACCCCTCTTGGGGGGACCTAGATTTAAATTTCCATGCACTGAGTGGCTGGAACAGTGGGATATGTGATACGCCCCCCTTTGGGGGGGCTTCCATATGCATTGCTTTCAGTCACTTTTTTAGTGCCTCCTCTCTTTTCTATCTCTTTTTTTGTGTGTGTGCTTTGGCCACAGTAGATCTATGATCACTGGTCGATCATGCACACTTCTCTCCCCTGACAGTGCTATTATCTACTTTACTTTGTAACCTTCCTTAAATATTAGCACTGGCAGTCTCCCCTTTTCTTTTCATTTAGGCGAAGTTGTTCTGAAGTAATATATCAAATTAAAATTAAAACAACAACAACAAGAAAACAACAAACAAGATGGGATGAACCATAAACCAACAAAGTCCCTTCTATATCAGAGATGTCCTCGCTGTCAATGGTCTCTACCTTTTGTCTTTGACCTGATTCTGATGTTGAATTATCTCCTATTGAATAAGTCTCGCTGAAGATAATATTATTATTCTAGGTTACTATTATCCAAATCTGCAATGTTTTCAAGCAATCTTTCCATGGCAGACTTTAATACACTATCGAAGGCAATATATTCTAGCAGTATGTTGTCTTCGCTACCATTTAAAGCATAGTTTATACTTTTACCCCAACATGCAACGTTCTTAAGCGATCTTTCCATGGTAGGCGTCAATTGCTAACATTCGCCAATACAACGGGTTATTTATGTTGTCTTGCCCAACTAAGACTTTTCTACCCTTCTTTTCACAATACATGTGAGTAGGCACACGTACGAGAGGTTTTCCACTGCCATTTGGTTGTAACGGCAGGAAGAACAGAAGGGTCTTTCATTTTACGACATTCAATTTTTGTAATTTAAGTTAGCCCCTAAGTGATATTAAGAACATTTGTAAAGGAGATATTGCGATTTCTAACGCTTTAATTCCTGGGGTAGGTCGATTTAATCATTTTGGGGCCAGGGACATGTCTGTTACTGTAAGTATGCAACACATGTGCAGGGCATGTAGGAAAGTTTGTCGACGTGTAATGTTTCATCGCCCTAGCTTGAAGGTTCCGTAGTGACGTAAAACACAAGTACACAGCACAGACTTCAAAGAACACGCTGGCATCATGGAAGGATTTGCGTCATTGCCTTACGCAAAGTGATAGAAATATATCTTACATCGGTGTTTAGGTGATACTGAGAATCTCACTCGAGTGGTTTTAAAGCCTACGAGCGAAAGCAAGTAGGATAAAGTTTTAAGACAACGAGAGTGAGATTCTCAGTATCACCTAAAGACAGATGTAAGAATCTATTTCTATTACGTTGCTTAAGGCAATGACGTAGAGTCGGGATTTTACACGCACACGCCTAACCACAACATGGCCGCTATTGTGTCTTTGGCAAAAAACATGACGTCACTTACTTTGTAATGTGACGAGGATATTTTGGATGTCTGACAAATGTTCCTACTTGATGACGTAATAGCGCAATACATGACACCAGAAAGCCAGTCGTCACTATGAAAGTGGCGTCCATTTGAGCGGCTGAAAGTAGGTCAAGTTTCAACATCGTGTGTGCCCGAACCTTTTTGTTGACCAGATTTTCTACAAGACAATATTGTGCACACGTGTCCGTTCACGCACCAGGGCTGTATCACAAACGTGTGATACAGCCATGCTGTATTACATGTGTGTGATACAGCTTTTCCGCTCAATGGCATCAAAGGTGTGCAAGAAAGCATGAAACATGTCGACAAATGCGGTCATTCAATGCTACTTGGTTTTTTGGCGAACACACAGAGAAACGACGTGCCAAATGTGTAACGATACTTCGGTCTGATAATTATGAGACCGGCCTTGAGCAGCACTTTGCTTTTTTACGTCTGTGCCGGCAGGTGCAGAAAAAATGATAGGATGAACAATAACCCACAAAGTCTCTTCTATATGAAAACTGTCCTCACTCAAGCGGACAGCTAGTTCAGAGAACAGACTGGTGCCTGGGATAGCAGGGGTATCGGCATTCTCGTTAAGTTCCAGACTCCACCATTGTGTACGGTCACGCACAGCGTCTAAAATTATTCTTCTTCTTCCCACCACCAATACAGCCTCTAATTCGTGCTGTTATTTTAACAAAAACAATTATAAAGATTTTATATTTTGGGAAATATATATAGTATCAATTGCTCACCAGTCAGTTAGTGGCAGTTTGCAGATTCCGCAACTCGAAAAACTGAAAAATCCTTGTAATGATTAAATTACGAAATCCTAGTCTGGATTTGCAGTATCTTGTGCCATTTAAAATTCAGCTAATAAGTAAATATGTGGTAATTTGGTTTCATGTTTGTATAAAGAGCGTTTTGTGTGATGGTCCACCTTTGCATTGGGTCCGACTGTCAAATCGGTGTAACTATTATGTAATTTTGTACATGACATTTTTCAAACGTGTAATCTTTTTTACGCCGTCATTTATTTAATACCACAAAATACACGAAAATTTTCACTCATATGGGGATGTTCCATGCAGTTTCGTCTGTTTTATTGTAAAGTTTCCAAGTCCTGTGGCATTATTGACTCATTGTCATTTGGTGGCGTCAGGATTTGGGAACATTTTGGGGAAATGTAGCTTGTGTGTAGCGAATGAAGGTTGCCGAATGTCCGCCTGGGTCCTACATGACAGACAAAAAGGTTTAACTTGTATGTGTGTTAAACAGGTTCAATCAACGTACCGTGACAAACTCCACTGTCATGTGAACACATTTTTCCACAGTTGTGGATGCAATGGCGCCTGTCAGTCCGTGTAAAGTTGACTTTCCTAACTTTATGTTCATAAAGTACACGTGCATTGTATAGTCTTTTTCCTTGTATGCTTTCTGCATGGATATTTTTCTGTGGCATGCGCATCTTGTTTACGTTAATTTATTGTTTACATTATTAAGATTATTATGTGCATTTACTGACAGGTGTACCTTGTGTAGTAGATGTCGGTGGCGAGGTGGATGACACCGACGTATTGCCTGCAAAAAAAGATAAGGAAGACAAACACAGAAACGTCAGCATCGCTAGAACATCATTTCCTTCTTTCACATATGGAAAAAAAAATCATAATTTGCTCGGAAATACATGTACTTTGTTTTCCCCAGCAGTCATTGTACCGACAGAGCTAAAATCGATTCCAGCGTTTTGACAAAATAGACACAAAATGTTCTGCTACAACACTCAAAAGCGTTCGGATTAATGACACACACTTCAGCCAAAGTCTTATCTTACCATACATTAGCCAGATTCAGATAAAGAGAGAAAAGAAAGCACATCACATCAATGTGTCTGACACCGAAGACAATATATTCTAACATTGTTGTATTCGCTACGATGTAAACATAGTATGTACCTTTACCCCACACTGCAACGTTTTAAAGCGATCTTTCCATGGTAGGCGTTGATTGCTAAAATTCGCAGATACAACGGGTTATCAATGTTGTCCTGTCTCAGCTAAGACTTTTCTACCCTTCTTTTCACAATCCATGTGAGTAGGCACACGTACCAGAGATTTTCCACTGCCTTTTGAGAGTAAGGGAAGGAAATCTCCAGCGTACAACGGAGAAGATGAGCAGAAAGGTTTTTCATTTTACTGTTAGCCCTTAAGACCTTCCTACTATAAAGGAAATATTGCGATCTATTAGCCATAACTGCCTGCAGTAGGTCGCTTTCATCATTCTTGTGGGCAGCCCTTTATCTCTACAGTGTAACATCATAAACTTTAACTCGTTAAGTCATTCGAGTCCTGCCGCCTCCGGAGGCGGCACGTCTCGAATGAGTTAAAAAGTGACATTCCCCCTCTGGTCTGGCTGTGACCCGGCCATGGGGGTACCTCCCTGAAAACACCCCCCAGATTGGGCCTCACTTGATTTTGCTTCTCTGATACCTGCAAAGTTCAAATCCGACTAATGCCACTCTGGCATCATTGAGGAATTGTAAATATTCAAGATGGCGGCCAAAA
>BTPG01000001.1:127390740-127503106 GCA_036245525.1 Semisulcospira habei | reverse complement strand
AAGGTTGTTAACTCGGGGCCGCTTATTGTAAGTCTTGTTCCAAGCTTTGCCCCAGACAACAATAGCAGAGAAAAACTGAAAGTTGAAAATTATGAGAAACGGAGATATCTTCTTACAACTAGAAAGGGTAGATCAGATACTTCTGTTGTGTTTATGCCAGCAAGCTTAGTCATGGCTAGAGAAGTGACAATAGTATTTGAAATTATCATGAAATCTGTTGCTACTGCTAAAGAGGCTCAAATTGCACAAGGAATTAAACTTACATGGGATGAAACAGTAACAGAATCATCAAAGGTCTTTATTGCTATTACAAAAAATAATGATGTTATTAATGTTTCGAGCAGTATTCCAGCTGTCAAGGTGGTGGTTGACAAAACAACTTTTGTTCGTCTAACTTACATAAACCTTGAACACATTGATCTTGTTGCATTTTATTATGCCAGCAAATTATATACTTTTGAAGAGTTGCAAAATGTAATTGCTGATTAAATAAAAAAAATATTTGTCAATAAAAAAAATGGTAAACTTCTATCCGCAACTACCAACGCTTGATCCGACTGAAACAAATGTGACGACTAAAACAACACTTGCGCCTGATCCACATATGCCAATTGCTTCAGATAAAACATTACAGGCAGATGCATTCAGATTAATAAATATTACAGAAGCTTTGAAATATTTGGAGAGTGAGGAGGCTAAGTACTCACGGTGCAAAAGGAGGTATAAGTCAGTATTTAATTCTGTTCAAAACACTTCTATGGCTATTGGTGCAGTTTCAGCTTCATGTTCTGTAGGGGGTATTGTTCTGTTCGCCACAGGAATTGGGAGTTTGGCTGGAATAGCAGTTGAGGCTGTTAGCGTTGCTACATGCCTGGCTTGTTTTGGTTTGGAGGCCTTGAACAAGAGGTTTCACACAAAATTACAGAAACATGAAGCATTGAGTACGCTGGCTGGTGCAAAGCTGAGCAGTATGAAACTTATTATCAGTAAGGCATTGAACGATAATTTTATTGATGACGAAGAATTTAAGCGAGTCCAGGATGATTTAAATAATTACAAGAAACAGAAATCTGAAATACAGAATAAAATGCGTAGTCAATCTCCCGTCAATGTTGAAGAACTGAAGGCCAGTTTTTTAGCAGAGGGAAAAAGGATAGGGGTACAGGAAACCACAGAAAAACTACACAATCTTTTAAACAAATAAAAATCAGATTTGGTAATCAATCAATATTTTTGTCATATGCTTCGCAGAGAGATGACATGTCATTTACACCACTTGTGCCTGATTATTTAACCCCATCAGCACCACCACCTGAGTATTACTGAGAAAAAAAAGTTTTTTTATTGTCCTTGTATCTTGATAAATCTGTCTCAGTGTCTTGGGACTTGAGTCAAGTTGTTGTAAGAACTTAGGGTAAGTACTTGTAAGAACTTAGGGTAAGTACTTGTAAGAACTTAGGGTAAGTAATTAATAAGTTCTTATGGCAACACACTTAAAGGTTACCTCTGCAGGTTCCTAAAAGTTAGTTGCAACTTGTTAATAAGTATTAAGTTTCACTTGGCATCACTTGATCAGGTAAATGATTAGGTGTTGACAGAGACAATAGTTATAGAGAGAGAACAATAGAGACCCGAAAGATAATCAGATCAATAGAGCCGCATCAGTCATGCTTGTCAGTTTTTAAAAATCAAAGGGTTGATTCAGAATTAACGGGGGTAAAATTGGGGCCAAAAATATGATATTAAAAAATGATGTAAATTAATGACTGATGCGGCTCTATTGAATTCATTGTCTATCGGGACTCTATTGTTCTCTCTCTCCCCCCACCCCCTCCCCCCGAAGAGGGGCGTATCGCATATTGACTAGATTTCCAGCGCCTTGATGCATGAAAATTTAGATCTAGGTCCCCCAAGGGGGTCCAGATTGTTTCGGTCTTGGCGACCTCGTCAGCACACCATTCGGCATACTCAGTGGTGGAAGGCAGGAACTTTTGCCTACCTGCAAAGACAATCTAGAGCTAAATTTCCATGCACCCTAAGAGAGAACAAACTAAAAGAAGGGGGGGGGGGGGGGGAGGAAAGGGGTAGCAGTCGATATTGTAGTAGTAAATGAAAAGAAAAGGGGAGACTGCCAGTGCTAATTTAGGAAGACTACAAAGTAAAGTAGGTAAAAGCACTGTCAGGGGAGAGAATTGTGCTCTATCGACCAATGATCATAGATCAAGTTTGATCAAAACACACAACAACAACAGCAAAAAGATAGGAAAGAAGGGTGCGCTAAGTTGTCACGTAACGGATGTGACATGTTGTTTTATTTTTTCGCCAAGTCGTTTGTTTTGTTTTTTTTGTTAATAAATGTAGGTCGCCGACTTCTGTAAATAGCCTTAGGTTAGGGAAGTTAATAAAAGTAGTGTGAGCGTAAGCGTAAAGCCCGTGCAGCAAGCTTAACGGTGAGCGAGTACAGCGGTTGCACGCTTCCGCCGGGTAGCGTTAACCGAGGAGTGTTCAGAGTAAAGTTAAACTGCGAGGTAGCAGAGGGATAGTACAGTCAGTCAGCGGAGTTAGCTAGCGCCACTGACCTATATTTACTTGACCTCTGACTTCAACAATTTTCGCTTTGAGTTCCTTCGCGCATCTTAGCCGCGCACTTTTGCATTGCCCTTTCCGGTACCAATGTGAAAAGACACGTCGAAGTACGAGTGCATACGAAGTTATTTGGACTGTTTTGACTATTTCGGCACGATGTCGAAGCGACAACACGGTGGGAGTCGTTGCAAAAACCATCTTTGTTACTATGTTTAATCAAAAGAAGTTAACATAATGAGACAGCTGACTAAAAGAAGAGAAGAAATAGCTATCAAATTGAAAGAGAAGTGTATTTATTTGCATATGTGGCTTGAAGCATTCTCAGAAGATTATGAATTAAATTTTATAAAATAGTTTGCGCTTTCATTGATGCTTTAAAATTTATTTTTTAATGAAGGAAATTTTAAGCAATTAGTTTAGCAGATAATATATTTTAATTTTCCATTGCACCATTTAGAAACTAATGCATGTATATTATATTTATTACTAATATTATTAAAAAAGAATATCTTAATTTTTAAGTGGTGTAATGGAATGTTGAAATATATTACCTGCTAAAATAAATGCACGTAATTTCCTTCATTAAAAATGAAACATATTCTTTTTCAACACGCTCCATCAGATCTTAATAATAAAAAAAAATGCATCAAGTTAGTGCCAATTTCTGATTACAGCTGTGCGGTAATGTAGTCACAGTGACAGTGGTGACACTCTTTCTTGAATTTTAGATCTACGAACGTTGTTTGTATCGAATAATAACATTTTTCCATTAAAAAACATTTTTTTTGACAGCCCAGGTTTTTTTTTGTGTGCAATTGGGAAACCCTCCATAATCTGCCCCTGACTGTATCTCAATAATGAATATTTTCCTGGATGGCGAATCTCCAAGGAAAAAACAAAATTAAGTGTTTGTTACAGCTATTATGTCAAGACAATTTTGGGTACTTTGGTATTTGAATGTGTTTGTTTAGGGGTTTTGTTAATTTTTTTCCTTTTCATTCCTAATTTAAAGCTAATGTTAGATGATTTGGCCCCAAAAAGCTTGTTTGAGGTTATTCAACCCACCATATTTTTTATTGTGGTCCCTACGCCTTTTTGTGCAGTGGGCTGGAAAGGGTTTTTTTCCCCTTTTTTAAGCCCACATTTTTCCAGTTTCGGAGATGTACAAACATATTTTTATAAATTTCTGACCTGTACGTACATATTTTCCCAGATATCTGGAGATATACACATATAGCCCTCATATTTTCTTTTCAGCTCAGTGAACATTGTTTTTCTTACTATGTTCTAAGCGCTAACACTGTACCACATAAACGTTTTTCGATATGAAAACTCTGTTAGATGTCAAACAAGTTCATTTAGCGTTGATATAAAAGAAAACCGAAGACCTTACCTCGACGATTGAATAAAAAATGCCCGTTTCAAACGGGATACACGCATTCCTTTCTCTGTCTTCCATGATAGTCGAAATGCAACCGGAAAAACCTAGGCAAAATCGCAAGCCGGCGCATGCGCACAAACCCGAAGCGAACTTCGCAATAGGCTTTGAGAAGGTACACGCGCTCAGTCAGACATCCAGTAATGTAGTATCCATGGCTAGCGCAGTGAAAGTCTGGGTCAGGGTGCGGCCTTGTTTGGAGCCCTTGACAAGCTGTGTGAGGGTTGTGTTACCCTCCCTGCAAGACCACGGCCAGTGTTCCTGGGTGTGGGTGTCCGAGAGACTAGTGACCACGGCTGCTACTCAACAGAAGACCCCTCCGGTTCGTGTTCGTCTTGTTTGTCTCGTCCTGCCGGAGGACTCACCAGTGACAGGTAATTGTTCATGCCATTTTTCTCAGTTAGCTGCTGTGCTCTCGGGTGTGTGAATGTGTACATAGGTTCGGAAGGGTATGTTCGTCTAGTTTTTTAGTGATGTTTTAATCAAGTCTTTAACCATGTTTTTTAGGTTGGGTTGTAATGTGGGGGGTGTCGGATTTAGTTGTTTATGTTCGGCTGTCGCCGAGTGAGTATATTTAAAGGGCCATGTTGTCAAAATGAATTGAAGTGGGTATCCTTTCAAATATATTTGTATTAAGTCCTAGATGTAATGTAATAAGATTGGCACGTGGGGTGGTTGCTGGTGATTATTTGATATCTTTGTATGTACATGTGGATATTTTGATAATGTTGGTTTTAGCAGTGGCAATGTTATTATACAAAAGTGGTTGTGCTAGCTTAATGTTAGTGTAATGGAATAGTGCAGGCCTGGTAAATGTGGAATGTATATAGGAATCTTTTTTATCCACGATTGTATATTTAATATGGCCAAGGCGGGTATTAGGGTGAGATGAGACAACTCACGTGGTTTGTGAGTAGATGCGTGTTGGGCCAGAATTAACTGTGTTGGCACTTTGACTGACAATGCGCCCTTTTCCAGTGCACTTCGAAGATTTCGTCGTTCTTCGATCTCTTCATCTTCCATGACCAACGGTGACGCATCATCGGGAGTCGGAACGCCTTCGCTAGCCAGTCCTGTTGGACAAGTACTTTGACGTTGGGCTACAGCAGGCTGATTCTACGTTCTGCGCGTCGGTCACAGGCGTGCGTGGGCAAACGCGGCTACGGTGCTCTGCGGTGTAGGGGTAGTACTCTTACGTTACGAGCCACCCTGTCTAGTGTGGGACAGAGGACACTGTACAGGGACAAAGTACCCGCCTTGTATAGCCATTGCCGATTTTCACCTGTTAGTCATTTTCACCTGTTAGTCATTTTCGCCTGTTAGTCATTTTCACTTGTTAGTCATTGTTATCTGTTAATCTTTTTCATGTGTTAATACGTTATATGAGTGCATGTGTGGGTATGTGTGAGGGTGTGGGGCGTTAGCGGGTTGGGGTGGGGGTTAGAGTAAGTAATACAAGATTTGTTTGTTGTTTATCACTGGGGTTGTGTGATTTATTTAGAGTGGGTGGGCTTCTCGAGCGTTAGCGCTTACATTGTCCACGGCGCCCTGACTGTCAGGCGTGTCGTGACATAAGTGACTGAAAGTAGTGAATATGGAAAGGGGGGGGGGGGGGTGGGGGGTGGCGTATCGCATATTCACTAGATTTCCAGCCCCTTAATGCATGTTTGTTTGATGGTTGTTTTTTGTGTGTTGTTGTTGTTGGGTTTTTTTTTTTTTTTTGTGCTTCGATCAAACTCGATCTATGATCATTGGTCGATACTTCACAATTCTCTCCCCTGACAGCGCTTTTACCCTACTTTACTTTGTAATCTTCCTAAAATATTAGCACTGGCAGTCTCCCCTTTTCTTTTCATTTTTTAGGCCTTCCTATACCTCACGCTAAAATGATGGTGCTGCCATATAAGGTCTACAAATAGTAGAAGTAAGTGACACAAATAGTACACATATACAAATGTCCAGAGGAAGTAAAACAGTCAAAATGACTTGCTTTAAAAGTTTGAATATAACACTGGATATTGGGGATAATGGATAAATGTATACATATTTTATACCTATAAAAAATAAAAGCTGCGAAACAGACAAAAATGAGGTCAACCGACATTAAAATTGGGATGGGCATGGGTGTGAAAATGTTTTCAACCGACCGTATAACAGACGTCTTGCTGGAACCGTGACCCAGTCAGAAAGGACGCTATCTGACACAGTACTTATTCTCCCACTCTAGCCAGGGGTCAGTGGGTCGTGTGATATCAGTCTGATTCGTCTTTGGATGGGTGATACTAAAGCGCTTGCATGCAATGATACGTGCGTGCCGAGGAATCAGCGCACACATCATCCACACAAATGCCTTTACGAAAGCGTAAATCGTTTTGTCTGGATGCGTGCTTTGCTTTGGTGAATAATATCATGTTCTGTTCTACAACCACATTGTACACCCACACTGATCATTCCCACAGATGGACAGGGAGACAGAAAATGAATACTGCTGAAATCGTGCAAGAAAAACATGCAATTATGTATTCCACTTCCGTGGAGTTTATTTACTACTTATTCATTTTAGCTACTCTTTTTCTACTATATTTGTTACCTAATCTCAGTTATGAAAACCACGCAAAATCGCGTAATCTTTGTTTCTTAACCATTATTCGGCGCTGAATGCGTCACAAAACAGGAAGGTTGGCCCCCCCCGCTCAGGTATCCTCTTTTCGCCAACCTTCCTGTTCAGCGCCATAAATAATATAGGAGTAGGACTAAGAAAAACATGGCCAGGACAGTGCGTATTATTAATGGTAATATGGTAGAAACACGGATGATAGTAAGCGTTGGCGTTGTTTACAAAAAATCTCACATGGATCCATAAGTAGGAACCAGCTACCTTGCAGGGATTATAGTTCTGCACAAATTAATATGACCTTACCGTGTGATATTGCCGGAGGTAAAAACACACTTATCCCCCGTGCTGAAACCGTAACTCTGACAATGGACCACCCCATTCCTGGCATGAAATGGCAATCAAACTTAGCGCGCGTTCGCCTCTCGACCAATCAAAACGTTGTACAACCATGTGCTTCGGAGTCCCAAGCGGAAAGTACGCCAAACAGCCGATGTTTATGCTTGCGGGGCATGGAAGATTGTCGATGTTTCCATTATTTTAGCCAATTTCGGCGGCATTGGAGTTGCCTGGAAAGCACTGTTATGGGGAGTGGAAATCAAACTCCTGATATCCCAGTCGATTCTTGGCTTGACTTCGCGAACGAAGATTCTATAGGGCTTGCCCACGTCGTCTGCAGGCATTTTCGTGGCTGCGGAGGCCAATCCGGGACAGGCAGGTTCGACCGCAGTGGCTGCAGGGGAAGGTCTGGTCAGGGTTCTGAGTTACGGCAACTCGGTTTTTTCTCCTGAGCCGTTTGTCCTTAAGGTTAGCTCTGCGAGAGTCCTCAAAGGAGACGGCTGCCTTGTAGATGGTGGAGCGCCAGGTGTCACGGTCCGCAGCAAGCGAAGACCACTGGCGGTGGTCGATTTGGCAAGCACTAAGTGACTTCTTGAGACCGTCTTTGTATCTCTTCTTTGGTGCCCCTCTGTCACGGTGTCCAGTAGCAAGCTCGCCGAACAGAGTGATCTTGGGTAGGCGATGATCCTCCATCCTGGAGACGTGCCCCGCCCAGCGAAGCTGTGTCCGCAGCAACAAAGCCTCGATGCTCATAGTTTCTGCCTGTTCAAGGACCTCGACGTTGGTGACATAGTCACTCCAGTGAATGCCCAGGATGGTACGCAGGCAGCGCTGGTGAAAGCGTTCGAGGAGTCGTAGTTGGTTGCGGTAGAGGGCCCAGGACTCGGAACCGTACAGCAGGGTGGTGAGGACGACAGCTCTGTACACACTGATCTTGGTGCCCGTTTTCAGCTGTTGATTGTGCCACACCCGCTTGAAAAGTCGCCCAAAAGCGCTGTTCGCTTTTGCCAGCCTGCTGTCAAGCTCCTTGTCCAGCTTGGCATCTGACGTGATGATGCAGCCAAGGTAGGTAAACTGGTGTACTGACTTCAGTTCAGACTCGCCGATGGTGATGTGGGGAGGGCGATGCTCTACCTTGGGTGCCGGCTGATGTAGTACCTCTGTCTTTTTCAGACTGACCTCGAGTCCAAAGAGCTGGGCAACATCTGCAAAGCAGTCGATTACCAGGTGTAGATTTATCACAACTGGCAGACACGAAAGAATGGATACATGAGCTTGCGGTCAGAAACATGGTCAGCTGAACTCTGAGAGAATCACATCACTACTTGTGCTCGAAAGTAAAATATCTCCTTTTCCGTGTTCCACCATAGTATTCAGACTGACTCGATAGATTGTACTTATATTTGGTCTGCTAAATTGGATCGTAGATCTGTCAGTTGTGTGTGAAGCATTCGTGCTAAATTGGATCGTAGATCAATCAATCAATCAACTTTATTGTTCCAAATACATGTTGTCAAGTACAGGAAAATTGGTCTCACCACCTCAGGTGCAACTCACACAATAGTTTACAAACAACAAACGGACTCGGGAAGGGTGAAGCCCGTCGCAAAGGCGTCTCGTGGCCGGCGCGAACGGCCCCACTGAACCCTACCATAGTATCTCTTGAACACGTCATATAATGTTTTAAAACTTTCTGCTTGGCTGAGACTAGTTGCACAAATGAGAAATACGCATAAACAACAATTAAAATAAACGAATTATACTTTCAAAATTGCTACCTAGGGGCCCGTCGCTATAAGAACAGCGCCGACTATTAGTCAGTCGCTCCGGCATAAACAGTCGCCACCATAATTATAACTTAACTAGTATATAACTTCATAGTAATTTTTAAAGCAATAGTAGTAGAACTACAGCATTAACGTGAAATCAGTCCAAATGGTTTCTAAAGAGTACACACATGCACACGTTGCTGTAAAAAACACATTCACTGTGTCGAGGAGGTGTCTGTCATCACAGCATTCGATTGAAATGTTGGGGCCTGAAGCAAAGGGGCCCGATGATAGTAGCTTTGAATAATGCAAATCCGCTGCGCCACCGCCAACTAAGCTCAAGACAGAATACAAGGGAGGAAACGACAGGCACACAAATCGACGAAGCACTGTGATTCCAGAGCAGTTTTCAACCCTCAAAGCAACTATCCGCCTAAAACCTCGAACTGAACAGACTCGTACATATTTTGCCACAAATATATACCAACCTTGTCCTCCGATCAAAACTGATAACAGTATCAAGGCTTTTTGCACAGTCAAGCTTCATTCATAGCAGACGTCGAGTCAGGGTTTTAGATGCCGCCGGAAAAACGCCGCATGCTCATTTTTTTTTATTGGTTTATGTAAATTAGCAGATCCAATGAAATTAAAACAAGCGGTGCGACTTACTGTCGACATGAACTTGTGACCCGGGCTGCACGCAGCAGTCACTTTAGTAGTCCAAGAGCTAGCCCGGTCTACCGTGCACCCCCCCCCTTTCAGTACTAAATAAGATGGGGTTCAAAGTGTACCTTAGTATGTCCTAAGATGTTTAAGACATGATCCCTTAAAATCCTTAGGAACACACCAGAGATATAGTCGATGGCGCAAGGGTACCACCATTCACGCTCTTCACGGATGCTAAAATGAGCTTGAGAAATATTTTCCTCTAAATAAATCTGAATTCATTCCAGAAGCCCAAAATCAGGCAATATTATGTTAAGGCACACCTTCTGCGTCTTCTGCAAAAAAACAGAATGAAAAAATATTGAATCTGTGGCTCACCCAGAAGGTATTTGTTCACCCAGTAAATGGCCATTTCCACAAAATCGCAAAAAGACAAAAATAATGTGTCAGATGCCTTCAGACATTTTCTATAGCACTGGCAGTCCATTTTCAGGCATACACCATTAAAACAGGATGTCACAATTATTATAAACTTGACTAGGTGATGTTGTGATCACTATGAGTGCCACATTGGTTGATTTTGTATCCCAACCCCAAAGTTGTAAAAATACAAAAAAAAAAAAAAAAAAAAAAAAAAAAAAAAAATATTAGAAAAAATTACTAAAGTTATTTCATTTCATTTTGACATTTCTTTACCTATTAAGTTTCAATAATTTGAGCATAAAGTGCAAGAAAATGAAAGTCGGCATCCTTTACGATACGTGTGTGGTGAATGATAGCCTTTTCCCATTTAAAATTGCCAAATTGGGAAACGTACGTTGTCTCCGATGTCCTCAGAAATTTTGTATACAACTGATAGGTCTTTTTTAGGTTTTAATGTTTAGGATAGAGTACCACAGTTACCTATATAAGATTTAAAGACGGCCATCAAGACATTAAACGTTGCAGAAGAAGAAAGCAAAAAAAAAAAAAAAAAAAAAAAAAATGGGGGTGGAAGTGGGGATCTCATGGTGGACATGTGGAAACTAAGTATTTTCTTAACATTCTTTTGGCTGTTAGGAACAATGAAACGGTATTATGCATATTCATATTTACACCTTTCTAGACGAAAATAAATGAGGAGAAAAGTCCATACTAGACCCGCCTTACGCTAGGTAAAATATCTCCTCAAAGACCAGCTAGTTTCACTCATTCAGTCTATCATTTTTGCTTTTTTTTTCTCTCCACTAAACAAATAGCAAACAAATTGATTGGTCACATTTTGATCAGAATACATTCGACGTTCCACATATTTTACGGACATTAAAGGGATCGGAGAAACGACACCTCCCTGAGATACATCTTCCCTGAATTTGACAAGACTGCTGTGTTTGCCGTCGACTTCAATCATGCAATTATGTTGAAGAGGAAGTCTTTCAGCCATCGGTACATCATGCCTCCAACTCCAGTCGGTAGAAGTTTTAGCAGCAGCCCCTGTTTACAGACTCCCCCACCACCCCCCCCCCCCCTGCCCCCTTATGTTCTTAATCAAAAATAGTTACAATTAAGTTGATGGGTCACATTGAAATTAATGAAATGATCACACATTTTTATACTCAATATGCATACTTTGTTAAGAAAATTGGAAAAAAAATTTAAACAGAAGAGTTTGACATAAGCAATTTTTTTGATAATTTTGCGTTCCTTTGCGTACTGGTAAAATGGGGGTAGGGCAGCAGATTCAGCCACTGTGGACCCTAAATGCATCATAAAATCAGATTGGGAGTAACTGTGGTACTCTACCCTTACCAATAAAACCTTTTAAAAAAAAAAGACCTATCAGTTGTATACAAAATTTCTGAGGGCATGGAAAACTTTTTTTTTACGATTTCGCAGAAATGGCCATTTACTGGGTGCACAAATACGCGAGCAGAAAAAAGGGTTGTATGTAACATTTGTCGACCTAACAAAAGCGTTCGACACTGTGAGCAGGCAAGGCATGTGGCAGATCCTGGAGCGACTTGGCTGTCCCCCAAAGTTCCTCAGCATGATCGTCCAGCTGCACGAGGACCAGCAAGGCCAGGTCAGACTCAACAATGACCTCTCAGAACCATTACCCATTCTCAACGGTGTGAAGCAGGGCTGTGTGCTGGCACCGACCCTCTTCACCATCTTTTTTAGCATGATGTTGAAGCAGGCCACAGTGGACCTCGACGATGACGATACATCAGGTATCGTCTCGATGGCAGTCTGTTCAACCTCAGACGACTACAGGCCCACACCAAAACCCTAGACCAACTGATTCGTGAGCTGCTCTTTGCTGACGACGCTGCCCTCGTTGCACACACAAAGAGAGCCCTGCAGCGTATCACATCCTGCTTCGCAGACGCTGCCCAGCTCTTTGGACTCGAGGTCAGTCTGAAAAAGACAGAGGTCCTCCATCAGCCGGCACCCAAGGTAGAGCATCGCCCTCCCCACATCACCATCGGCGATTCTAAACTGAACTCAGTGCACCAGTTTACCTACCTTGGCTGCATCATCACATCAGACGCCAAGCTGGACAAGGAGCTGGACAGCAGGCTGTCAAAAGCGAACAGTGCTTTCGGGCGTCTATATAAGCGGGTGTGGCACATCGGCAAGCTTACCACTGGTCACCGAGACAGAGGGGCACCAAAGAACAGATACATAAACTGTCTCAAGAAGTCACTTAGTGCCTGCCAAATCGACCACCGCCAGTGGTCTTCACTTGCTGCGGACCGTGACACCTGGCGCTCCACCATTTACAAGGCAGCCGTCTCCTTTGAGGACTCTCGCAGAGGTAGCCTTAAAGACAAGCGGCTCAGGAGAAAAAAGCAGAGATGCCGCAACTCAGAACCCTGGCCAGACCTCCCTCTGCAGCCACTTTGGTCGAACCTGCCTGTCCCGGACTGGCCTCCGCAGCCACGAACAGGCCTGCAGACGTTGTGGGCAACCCCTATAAAATCTTCATTCGCGAAGTCAAGCCAAGAGATGTACTCGGTGGGACCAGGTCGTCCCTATTTGCTGGCTGTTGTGGGTGTCAGCAACACGGCGCCGATTCAGTCGCCGGGTCGTTGGAGGCCGGAGACTGGGGTTGGTTTGCCTGCGGCCGATGGCGGCCCGGGCGCGTGCAGTGAGTCTCAGAGGAGGTAAGTGCTGAAAGATCCCGCGTGCATTCGTTATGTTTGTTCAGAAGAATTGTTACGTGTGTACTATGTGTTAGAGGTAGCGGGGGAGAGGGGAGGGGGAAGGACGGGGTTAAGGGATGAGTTGCGTAGGGGTATTTGAGTTGTGGATTATGTTAAGTTGGTTTGTGCTTATGCAGTGGGGTGTAAGGGGCTCTGGATAGAGGTAGTACCTTTGCTGTTCGGCAGCTGCGTCCTACATAGGACGGACGGGCATCACTGGTCCTCATCCATCTCCTTAATCTCTCACGTGCTGGCTCCAAGCGCCACACCCTGGCAAACCACCTCAGCTGGTGGGCTAAACCACGTGAGGGGGTGGTGTTCACATTGCACCACTAGGCGGATGAGCTGTTTCTGACAGCCAACGGCTAGAGGACGGAGGAGATCAGGTTGGATCCAACGGCCAAATGTGGGGGAGTAAACCCTTCAAATCAGGAGTGGAGCCCCGAAGGCAGACAGCTGCCTGTATTCACGCACTGTTCTGGCAGCTCCTGCAGCCAAACTGGTGCCAAACGTACTGCTTTGCATTCCTTTGGATACATCAGCGAGGCCGAGAGGGGGATCTTGACGACTGGGCATCCCAGGATCTCCATACACTTCGCCCAGGCTTGCGCACTGGAGAGGTCACTCCAGTGACTGACCCAGCAAGCGCATACTCCATTGTCTTTCGAGACAGGATGCCGAACATGCAGTCTTGCGACAAAGTCCGAGCCAGCAACTCGTGGCAAGTTGAAGGCACATATGTATCACGGGAGTGAGGCCTGGAACTGAAACCCAACCATGCCATATACCCTGACATTGTCGGAGTAGACTGACTGAGAACAGCCCCCGTCCCATTTGCCAAATGGCATACAGGAAACGACATGCACTCATGACATTATCTATGCATGTTAATGTAACAGAGAAATAGAGTTCGCCATTGATGTGTGATGTGAGTGATACCATGCTGACAGTTCGTAATCACAGCCTATAGAAGAGCATCCCGCTTCCTGGTTATCGATGTAAATAACGAAAAGTATAAGCAGGATTTAAGGGTTTAGAAGTAAATGTACTGACAGTTACGTCTGTATTCCTGAAGCTGAAATAGGCCGACGGCAGTTTCAAATACACTTGTTTGTTAAATCTCAGGACCTATGTACCTTTATGTTTCACAACCACTCAACTTTTTCGTCTGAAACATCGTACTTGTGGGCGAAGTATTTGCATTTTCTTCCGAAAAAGGCTTAAGTTGAGACGCATTTATTTATTTATTTATTATTTATTTATGTTTATTTATTTATTTTGCCCTTTTCTCTGACCACCTTCTCTTTATTTTACACTTTTTAATCAGCTTGCGTAGCTCAGTCTAAAATTTTACAATAAATTCCAAGGTCTCCATGTAAGTAAAGATTGTATCATACATAGTTAGCAGAGAGAAAAGTGTGAGCAGGGAGGTTTTTAGCTCCAGAGGAGCCATCGCCCGATTGCAGTGGTTGGTTGTTGTCTCTCTTCCTGTCATAAGTACTGAACTGAAAATCAACTCAGTCTGAGGAAGACAGCTGCATATTTCTAGATGCAATAACTCATGAACTGTGACTTGAAATGAACCCTCATGAGAATTACTCACGTGCCTCATTCATTTCAGAACGTTTTGCTGCTTCTACAAGGCAGACGCGGATTCAACAGTGTTATGTGGTGGAGTTGTAGTCGAAGTATGATAAACACATCAGACACACACACATAGAGTTCTTTAAACTAAACCTCGTTCAGCTGCAATCCGTCACACGTGGCTTAAGGATGTAGACAATACTGGAGTAACAGTTCCAACAATATTTAATTCAGCGATGCGATATCCACACAGTAATGCACAAACTACTGATACAAAGTCTCTTCTGCAATGTCCACACTGCGACACAAAGTTTCTCATACACAGCGTCTCTCGCAATAAACTGCGTGTCTCTACAACTGACAAAGCAAGACAATGTACGAACGGGCTTTCCCAGCGCCCTCCTTATACTTACTTACTTACGCCTGTCACCCCTACCCGGGTATAGGCCGTCGACGAGAGACCTCCAGCAACTCCTGTCCTGTGCTTCTCCTTCGATTCTACTCCAGGTGGTTCCCAGTCTCTTGATGTCTGCTTGGAGGTCTCGACGCCAGGAGTTTCTCGGCCTACCTCTTTTCCTCTTTCCCTGGGGGTTCCATGACAATGCCTGCCTAGTGATACTGGAAGCTGGCTTTCTCAGACTGTGACCGATCCATCCCCATCTTCTTCGCCCAATTTCATTCTCTGCTGTTATCTGCTCTGTTCTCTCCCAGAGTCTGACGTTGCTGATCTTCTCTGGCCAGTGGATTTTCAAAATTCTTCTAAGGCAACTGTTCATGAAGGTCTGTACTCTGTTGACTGTGGTTTTTGTCAATCTCCATGTCTCTGCTCCATATAGGAGAACTGCTTTTTACATTGGAGTTGAAAATCCGGACTTTGGTGTGTTGTGACAGCTCTCTGGAACTCCACACTTTTTTCAACTGGAGAAAGGCTGCTCTGGCTTTACCGATTCGTGCTCGGACATCTGCATCAGTGCCGCCTTTTTTGTCTATGATGCTCCCGAGATAGGTGAAGGACTCCACCTCCTCCAGCGGGGTGCCAGCAAGCAAGACTGGTTCTTCCCTGGTTGCGTTCAGCCTCATTGTCTTTGTTTTCTGTTTGTGAATGGTGAGGCCCACTTGGGACGAGATGTCAGCAAGCCTCGTGGTCTTGTCCTGCATTTGTTGATGAGTGTGGGACAGTAATGCCAAGTCGTCTGCAAAATCGAGGTCGTCAAGCTGTGTCCATAGTGTCCACTGTATTCCACTTCGTCTGTGCTCTGTGGTCATCTTCATGACCCAGTCTATGGCCAGTAGGAAGAGGAACGGAGACAGCAGACACCCCTGCCTGACACCAGTTCTGACCTGGAGCTCCCTGGTGAACTGCCCTTCGTGGATCACGCGACATGTCATGCCATCATAGCTGCTCTTGATCAGGCGGACGAGCTTTGTGGGTACACCGTAGTGTCGTAGGAGTTTCCACAGAGTCTCTCGGTCCACGCTGTCAAATGCTTTCTCATAATCCACAAAGTTGACGTACAGCGGGGAGCTCCACTCCAGAGACTGTTCCACGATGATGCGGAGAGTGGCGATCTGGTCTGTACATGATCGGTTCTTCCTGAATCCTGCTTGCTGGTCTCTCAGCTGGGGGTCAACGGAGCTCTTCATTCTCTCTAGGATGATCCTGTTGAAGACCTTTCCTGGTACTGACAGCAAGGTGATTCCTCTGTAGTTGGAACACTTGCTGAGGTTGCCTTTCTTGGGAAGCTTGATTAGGTACCCCTCCTTCCAGTCAGCTGGCATCACCTCCTCTTCCCAGATCTTTCCAAACAGTGGGTACAGCATCTCAACTGTTGTCTCTAGGTCTGCTTTCAGAGACTCCGCTGGGATGCCATCTGGCCCTGCTGCTTTGCCATTCTTCAAAAATGCCACTGCTTTTCTGATCTCTTCCCGGCTGGGTCTGTCACAGCTGATGGGTAGGTCGGTCTCTGCCGGCTGGATGTCGGGGGGGGGTCGGGTGGGCTAGGTCTGTTCAGTAACTCTTCAAAATACTCGGCCCATCTGTCGAGTTGGTCTGCTCTGTCTGCAATAGGCTTGCCTTCTTTGTCTTTTACTGGTCTTTCTGTATGGCCATACTTACCCGACAATCTTCTGGTAATGTCGTAGAGCTGTTTCATGTTGCCGCTGCCTGCTGCCTTTTCTGCCTCTGCTGCCAGGCTGTCTGTGTAGGCCCTCTTGTCTGCCCTGATACTCCTCTTCACCTCGCGGTTGGCTTCCGAGTATTCCCCCTGTGCCCTTACTTTGGCTGCTCTCGTGCGACTGTTGTTGACCGCTGCTTTCTTCTGCTTCCTCGCTTCTATCTTCTTCAAGGTCTGTGCCGACAGCCAGTCCTTGTGGTGGTGTTTCCTGAACCCTACAGTGTCTTTGCAGGTTGAGTTCAGCGCCTCTCTAACTGCCTTCCACTGCTGCTCTGTGGTGACCGCCTCCTCTTCATTTACTAGCTCCTGTAGCGCTTGAAACCGGTTGGACAGCACCAGTTTGAACTCTTCTCTAACTCCAGTTTCTCTCAGGAGGCCTACATTATAGCGCGGTCTTCTTGTTGTCTCTGTGCGGCTTTTCTTTAGCTTGAGCTTCATTCTTAAGGTAAGCAGATGGTGGTCTGAGGCGACATCTGCTCCCCTCCTCACTCGAACATCTTGAAGGGATCTTCTAAATTTCTTGCTAATGCAGATATGGTCTATTTGGTTCTCTGTTGTATGGTCAGGTGAGACCCAAGTTGCTTTGTGTATTCTTCTGTGTGGGAAGATGCTGCCTCCAATGACAATTTGGTTTAGAGCACAAAAGTCTACAAACCTCTCCCCGTTCTCACTCATCTCCGAGCCTAGTCCCTGTCTCCCCATCACCTCTTCGTATCCGGTGTTGTCCTCCCCTATTTTGGCATTAAAATCGCCCATGACGATGGTGATGTCTCGCTCCGCACATTTGTCCACGGCACTCTGGAGTCGGTCGTAGAACTCTTGTTTCTCTTCCTCGTCACTGTCATTGGTGGGCGCATAACACTGGATGACGTTCAGCTTGAGCTTTTTCTTGGTTCTAAAGGCTGCTGTTATAATTCTTGGCCCAAGAGGTTCCCAGCCCATCAGCGCTCTCTGTGCCACTGGTGACAGCATGAGTGCTACTCCTTCTGTATGGGGGGCATTCATGACCTGAATACAGAATCATCTCCCCACTTAACAGCCTTTTCTGGCCAGACTGCGTCCATCTGGCTTCACTGATGCCTAGCAGGGAAAGGTTGTACTTTTGCATTTCCCCTGCTATCTGGGCGGCCTTGCCGCTCTGGTACATGGTCTTGATGTTCCATGTGCCCATGGTTGTATCCCTGGATAGAGAGAGGCGGCTCGGTCCTGTGGCTTCCGAAGACTTCCGGCTTTCACCACAGGACGTCATAAGTCTTCTAGTAGAAGAACCTTCCTCCTCCAGGAAAGGAATTACTGTTAGTCTTTTCGTCGGCGTTTTTGTAGCTATTTCCTTTTTTGAAGGGTGGGGAAGCTACCCCCACGCCCAACCCCCTTACCAGGAGGACCAGGGGTTTTCTGTCGGGGTCACCTTCCCTTAGACCATGTTGGTTCACGGCACCTTATTTCATTCGGTGCACCCCTCTCACGAGGGACCCCCTATCCACCACCCAAGGGACGCGCCTCAACGCCGTATGGTCCCAGCGCGAGGGCCCTCCTTATATATATTACTAAATTCTAGAAACATCTACGGAAATCATACGACGCAACCAATCAGAACGAAACACGCAGCCGAAGCTCATTAAAATAAACTTTCCAGAAAAACTATAACAGGCTACAAAAGCTGCTCACTTCAGCTCTAAATTCTAGCGTATAATTAAGTCACATAAAAGTATGGTATCCCTATCACCACGTTCTATGATAGCTCAAAAAGGTACGAGAACATTCCCAAAACAAAATAAAGGCTGCTCAATCCATGCGCACAAGAAAACAAAAAGTAGCGAAAAATGTAGCGAAGTGTTGCCAACTACCCGACGTGACACGTATGAGGCCACCAGACAGTGCGACCTTTCTAGAACGTTCCGGACTAAACTTAACAAAACGAAATCAGCTCTACTCACGAATAAAAGAAAATCTTACTAAAAAAGCACGTGAATCGTAACCGTGATAGCTCAAATAAACATCGGATCAACACCTACGATCAACACACGCACGCTCTCACAGGATAACACAACTACAATAGAGAAGGAAGAATGTATCTTGCAAAAGCACCAAATTTATTTATGCCGCATTGATCACAAAAATCACGACATTTTGACAATGTCCCATCCATTCATTACGCGACCGCCACCCCATCTTTAATTTACCCCAGTGATTTCAAATAAACGCAAGTTTGTCAATGCGGCATTAATAAATTTGGTTCTTTTGTAAGACACATTCTTCCTTCTCTATAAGCATTGACCTCAGCACCCGAGCTAAACAGTATATCAACGATGTATGCGTGTTCATTCTGAAATGAGTAGTTTATTGATCACGGCGGCTTGCCACTAGCCTAAGCCCCGTGTGCCACGCGTTGTGGAAATTCCTGATAAACGATCGTAGCGCTGCCATACACACGCGCGCTCTTACGCCAGTAAAAAATCAATGATATACACACTGACTAGGTCTATTTTCTCAATTAAAATAAGGTGGCAACCAAATCTGCTTAATAAATAGCCTTATACACACAGTGACTGCACACGCAACAACAGGCAAAACAACATGAAGCAATTACTTCCCTTTGACATCATAATTTATGCCTGCTTTCCGCTTTCGTCGCTCATTACTGAGAAAAGATATAAAATTACTATCATTTCTAATTAAAAACACTGCATCAACCCACTAAAACAACACTAATTTGTCTAATAACAATGTTTTTAGCCCCGGCCCGGCTCAATCGGCTGTATTATTAGCCTGGTAAACACGCTACATACCTGTAAAAATCGATCATCTAGTTCCAGTCGCGGTCGTTTCACCACTATCGATTATAGTTATAAGCCCAAAAATAACTGCCTCTTTCAGCCACCGCCGGTGGCTGGGGTGATTTCGGCCGCATGTCACACATCTAAGAGAAAATCTGGGGGCAATTTATTCTTACGTGTGTGATATGGGTTCGAATCTCCTCGGGGTCTCAAATTCTTTCGTTTCGTAAAATAACTCGTCTTTGAGGCCCCATCTGGGGAGGGACGAATCCCTAATAATTAGACCAAAAATAAGTCCAGACAAATAAATAATTAGCTCTAGGACCTACAGTAAACAAATTACCAGGCCCGGCAAATAAATAAAATAAATTGTGCGCGCACGGGTAAAAAGGGGGGAAAGGGGTGGATAAGGGGGGAAAGGGGAAGGGAAAGGGGGATAAGGGGGTAAGGGGTGGGGTGTGTGTGTGTGTCTGTCTGTCTGTCTGTCCATCCTTCCTTCCCTTGTCCCGTCTGGGCGACGGAACGCCAATCCAATCCCCAATGCCTCTTCAAGAGAGGCATATGTGACCCTCTCTTGAAAAGGCCCATTGGGGATTGGATAACAGACGGAACTTTTGTTAAAAAGTTTATTTTAATAACCCATGGCTTTAATCTGTGGCTATCACTTATGCCGTAATGCTAGACGGAACACAGAGTTAAATGATTCTGTGAATGTATACGTTGTCAGTTAAATACCACTGAAATGCGGGTTTGTGTATGTTTGTGTGCATGTGTGAGTGCATGTGTGTCTGTTTGTTTTTATGCGCGTATGTCATATAGAGATAGAAGAAAAGACATTCCAAGAACATTTTTACCATTGTCTATGTCTATGTGCCAATACCCCAAAACATAATTATTTAAATAATAATCACATACACACACACACAAACAAACACACAAACAAAAGAAAAAAAAAAAAAAAAACATTGTTATATGCACTTGATAACAAATTTTTTAAGTAACCTACAGATACTTGATAACAAATTTCCAAAGTCAGTTATAACTGTCAAATAACTTTTTAAGTTCCTATAAATTAGTTATAAGTGACTTAAAATAAAAACTTATAAGAACTTAAACATAACAAATTGTAAGTTCCTGACTTAAGTCACAACTTACTCGGACAGATTTGACAAGATACAAGGGCAACAAAAAAACTTTTTTTTAGTAATAGTCGGGTGGTGGAGCTGATGGGGTTAAATAGTTAGGCACAAGCGACATGGCATCTCTTTGCAAAGTGTAATGAAAAAATAATAAACGATTACCAAATCTGATCTTTATTTGTTTAAAAGATTTTGTAATTTTTCCGTGGTTTCCTGAATTCCGATCTGTTTTCCCCTCTCTAAAAAACTGGCCTTTAGTTCTTCAACATTCACGGGGGATTGACTACGCATTTTATTTTGTATTTCAGCCTTTTGTTGTTTATAATTATTTAAATCATCCTGCACTCTCTTAAATTCATCGTCATCAATAAAATTGTCCTGCAATGCTTTACTTATAATAAGTTTCATACTACTAAGTTTGGCACCAGCGAGCATACTCAATGCTTCATGTTTCTGTAATTTCGTATGAAATCTTTTGTTAAGTCCTTCCAAACCAAAGCATACCAGTCCTGTGGCAATGCTTGCTCCTTCAAGACCAACGCCAATTAAACTTCCGATTCCTGTGGCAATCAGTTGATTGATTGATTGTACATTGCTTAACGTCCCGACAGCAACAAGGCTTTCTCAGGACGTGCCTGCACTGCTTGTGAAAAAAAAAAAAAACAGAACATTGAATGTATGTCGCCAGCCAAAATACGTTAAATAAACCTAACACATAAATAAAGCTAAGACCATTTAGCAACACACATCCAATATCAAGAGCTACAGGCAGTGCAGACAGTAGGGAGAGTTTTTAAAAGGCAAATACAGGTGAATGGACAAAGGGTAGACAGAAACACATGCCCCAGAATAGAGAGAAAAACCCACCCTGTGGGGCTGACCAGGGTGACCCTGGGAACTAAAAAATACCTAACCCCACCCAAGTCCCCCAGGGCAGACCCGGGTGGGGTCCTGTGGCAATCAGTGCTATACCCCCTACAGAACATCCAGCTGAAACTGCACCAATAGCCATAGATGTGTTTTGAACAGAATTAAAAACGGTCTTATACTGTCTCTTACACCGTGAGTATTTTGCCTCCTCACTCTCCAAATATTTAATTGCATCTGTAATATTTATTAATCTGAATGCGTCTGCCCATTTTATCAGGTGCAATTGGCACATGCTGATCAGACACAGTCTCAGTCGTTGGTAGCTGCGGATACAAGTTCACCATTTTTTATTAACAAATTTTTTAAAATTTAATCAGTGATTACATTTTGCAACTCTTCAAAAGTATACAATTTGCTAGCATAATAAAATGAAACAAGATCAATGTGTTCCAGTTTTATATAACTCAAACGAACAAAAGTTGTTTTGTCGACCACCGCCGAAACTGCGGGTATACTGCTTGAAACTTCTATATCTGTGCCTTTTTTAATAGCAATAAAGACCTTTGTTAACTCTGCCACTGTGTCATTCCACGCAAGTTTGATTCCCTGTGCTATATCTGCCTCTTTTACAGAAGCAACAGATCTCATGATAATTTCAAATACTATTGTCGCTTCTTTTGCCATGGCAAAGTTTGCTGGTGAAAACACAACTTCTGTATCTGTTCTATTTTTTCTATGCGTAAGAAGATACCGTCTTTTTTCATACTCTTGCACCTTTAGTTTTTCTCTGCTATTGTTGTCTGGGGCAAAGCTTGGAACAAGACTCACAATCAATGGTCCAGAGTTAACAACTTTCCTAAACACTAATGCACCTTCATCATCAGTATATACATAAGGACTAATAAATTCAAACTTTATGTCCCAGTCAATTGTTGGCGCAAGCGGTGGCGGTGCAGGCACAGGTGAAACCACCCATTTATTACCCACATGTATTAAGTTGTAAGGCGCATTATTTACAGGTGGAGTAGGAACAGTGAGGGTGTAGGGGGCTCTGGATAGAGGTAGCACCTTTGCTGTTCGGCAGCTGCGTCCTACATAGGACGGACGGGCATCACTGGTCCTCATCCATCTCCTTAATCTCTCACGTGCTGGCTCCAAGCGCCACACCCTGGCAAACCACCTCAGCTGGTGGGCTAAACCACGTGAGGGGGTGGTGTTCACATTGCACCACTAGGCGGATGAGCTGTTTCTGACAGCCAACGGCTAGAGGACGGAGGAGATCAGGTTGGATCCAACGGCCAAATGTGGGGGAGTAAACCCTTCAAATCAGGAGTGGAGCCCCGAAGGCAGACAGCTGCCTGTATTCACGCACTGTTCTGGCAGCTCCTGCAGCCAAACTGGTGCCAAACGTACTGCTTTGCATTCCTTTGGATACATCAGCGAGGCCGAGAGGGGGATCTTGACGACTGGGCAACCCAGGACCTCCATACACTTCGCCCAGGCTTGCGCCCTGGAGAGGTCACTCCAGTGACTGACCCAGCAAGCGCATATACTCCATTGTCTTCCGAGACAGGATGCCAAACCAGGAACAGTGACATCACGCAGCTGGCCAAGTTTAGGAATTGGTCTCTCTGTTCCGTCCTTCATGTCATCGATTACTTTCCGCTTGTACATGCCAGTCGAATCAAGTTCAAAACCATACACCTCCCCCACTTCCCCCTCCTTTTCAAAATCCTGTACATCAGCCAAATCTTTCAACTCTGTTACCGGACATGCAACTGGCATGATTCTTGGCTTTGGACCAGCACTCATTTTTATAAACAAAAATAAAATTATTTAACTTCCAACACTACACTAAAATCATGCATTAGAACTGGTTTGCCATCCTGATTAGTTACAGATATACACAGTGACTAAAAGAAACTGGAACCTAATTTCTTAAACTGAGCAGGAAATCTAACAACCACACTTTCACAATAGGGTGCAGTTCCAGCTGGCACACATCTCAAACAAAGTCGAAGGCTTTCCATTGTGTACATTCTCAGTTGTGTTTAGTTCTTTTAAGTGAATATTTAATACCGTGTCTACTGACAAATTGACAGGGCGTTTTCCAGTTATTTTAAGTTTAATACCAAACATATATTCATCTAAATCATCTGATCTATACCAATCTTCGTCAAAATAAATCCAAGTAAATATGCAAATCTATCTGAGATCCTTAACCAATTTTGTGTCGGAAATTCTAATGTAACAAGTAAGTTAGCCGGATTTAAAGTTGCTCTAATTTTAAATTTACTTTGAAACCATTCATCTATAGTACAAAAGTCATAATACCCAGGTGGTATAGCTTCAGTCACACCATCAAGATTTACATAATAATTTTTGTCTTCTATATTAAACCACTTTACAGTGTAAAACATTTCATGGATAGCTACAGCCTTGCTACCATCATGATTATCAATCCCATTAGTTAACCACACTGGTTTGCTTGTGTCAAGATTTGTTAAGGTAATAAACATTTTTATTATCTCATAAAAAAGAACATGATGGAATTTAAATCACCAACAAGTGTCACTACAAACGCATTTCAATTTAATGTAGATGCCAAATACAATGTCGCACCAACTTATGAACAGAAAATAATTCAACTAAATCAACTTGATATTGCTGTAAGTGAACAAGATTTATTTCAAGTGAAAATACCCAACCTGTTTGACCATTACCTAAACCCTCCAATAACAGACGATGCTACTGCAAGAAAGTTTAATTGATTGTACATTGCTTAACGTCCCGACAGCAACAAGGCTTTCTCAGGACGTGCCTGCACTGCTTGTGAAAAAAAAACAACAACAGAACATTGAATGTATGTCGCCAGCCGGTCAAATACATTAAATAAACCTAACACATGGGGCCTAAATAAAGCTAAGACCATTTAGCAACACACATCCAATATCAAGAGCTACAGGCAGTGCAGACAGTAGGGAGAGTTTGAAAAAGGCAAATACAGGTGAATGGACAAAGGGTAGACAGAAACACATACCCCAGAATAGAGAGAAAAACCCACCCTGTGAGGCTGACCAGGGTGACCCTGGGAACTAAAAAATACCTAACCCCACCCAAGTCCCCCAGGGCAGACCCGGGTGGGGTTACTGCAAGAAAGTGGACATCAAGACCACTACAGATGTTTCAAAACCATCTTAACTTTGCCATACTGTGTTCAACTACAGGGTGCGGTGTTTCATTTACAGACCACTTGAATCACTCAAACAAACTGATTAGGTCTGTCTACCATTTCCACACGTATTACCAATTAAGACGAATACTGTCAGAACTCCATACACCACTACCAACTGAATCCAGTTTCAACAGGTTTAACAACCCCATGGATATGAAAGCATTTGAACGCATCTGTAATGAGTTTAACATCAGTACCAGGTATGGCTTCACACAAAACCTAGATGATCACAACGGCATGGGTACATTGTATTATGCTATGAGTCACAGGAATACCCACAAAATTACTACCCCGGTTACACTTCATTCTCATCAAAATCACAAGTCTGGTTAGGATCAATAGAACAGAAACAGTCTAATGCATGGACCACATTTGTTTTAGACAAAAGTGATGGGTTTACTCAAGCAGGAGTCGAGCGCGTAAATGAGTCTATCAGAACATATGTCTGGTGTATACTAGGTGCACAATCACTAACAAAATCAAACATCTTAAATGGGAGTGGAAAATTTGAAGCACAAAAACAGTTTCTTGCAAACCTAGAGGATTCAATTAATTCAGTAGTAGATCTCCCATCAAGCATACAACGCTATCAAGACTACTTAGATATGCCAGATCGAAAGTTGACTTTGTAGTTGGCATTGGGTTATACATGTTACCATCAGACCTACAATTACAAATGGGGACAATAACAAATTATAATAATGAAATTATTGTTGCTGGGCGTGATCAGAAATTAGGACTCAATAAATCTGTAAACACACATTTACAGTCAATAACAATGCCAGCCCTGGTCCCAGTATCATCACCACCCGTACAGGCAGTAATGCCAGCCCTGGTAATGTCAGTAACAGACCCAACCCCGGCACCAACACCTGCACCGGCGCCAGCACCAGCCCCAGCACCAGCACCAACCCCAGTAAACACACATGAGTCAGAGAGAACTGCATTGGTAATAGGCCTCACAGGACTAGGTATATTACTTCTTTACCTGTTTCATTAAATAACCCACCATCAACCCTGCTACTGACATCAAAAATATCAACACATGCTCCGCCATAAACCCGACTATGTTTGCTGCAGTACTAATAAGCCAACTGACAACTGTGCCAATTATGCCAGGCAAAGCATCCATTGCTTTCACAGCCACTTTCTTAAGCAAGTCTGATATATGTGATAATTGTTTTTTTACCCACGACAGTAAATCTTTTGGGTCTGACGGAACCGGTGGGGTTGGAGGTGCTGGGGCTGGCGGTGTTGGACCGCCCCCACCCATTACAGCCAACACAACAGTACTGATAATAAATCCAAGAGCAGTAATTAAACTAGCAATAGTGATACCCTGCTCTCTGAAAAGTGTTTTCAATCTCTCAGCCAATGTTGTGTCTTCGTGAAGTATTTTCTGAATAGTTTCTCTAATCCTGTTGACCTGTGTTTTCAGTTTTTCTCTTTTAATACTAATTGCTTCTAACTGTCCTGATCTTTCTATATACAAATCATTTAATCTGTGTTGTATTCTTTGTTTTATTTCTGTGTCAAGATTCTCCTCATCTGCAGTTGCTAATTTGTATTTTTCTCTTTCTATTTGATTATCAAGCTCACCCAGTTTGGCTACATTATTTACCATCTCACCTCTGATTGTCTGCAATGATTTATCCAACCCCATAATCTCTCGCATTGACAAAGGTGGGTCATCTATTGTTTTCATTACGTCATCAGTAAATGAAGTTTCTTGTATCACAGTGTTTGCTATTTCTGGCAGCCTTTTTACCTCAGTCATTTCAATTTCTTGTCCTGTTGGTAATATTGTTTGCGTGTCGTGAAGCACAGTAACAAGTCTAGGGGGTAACTTTTTACTAGTACCAACACCAAGGTAACGCTGCAGTGCTGCCTCACCACCTACATCAGTTTTAATTGTACTTAAAGATCTAAACTTAGCAGGGTTATTTTTATGAGTTAGATTCACTTTTCCTCTGTATTTACAAATAAGTGTCCTTTATCATATTCAAACTGATTAGGATCTATTACATCTCGACGTGCACCAACACTGTCATAAAACAAGTTTACTTTGTCTTTTAACAGTTCGTGATACATACTAGTACTAGAAGTAGTTACAGTCATATCTGTTGCACTGGTATCATAGTCATCCATGACATCCATTTCAATATCATCATGATTAAATCCTCCTGCTGCCATTGTTTTTATTAATTTAATATTTTTGATTTTTGCATAATAAAAATGACAGTCCTACGGATCAAAGTTAGACCCATATAGAAAACTACGTGAGCCTCTTGGTGTTAAGGGTATTAGACAATCAATTGTCATCACAAACAATCCAAGTACCATAGACCAGAACCAAACACTTACAGTCAAGTTTCCAAACCTGGGTCCCAATGATGTTATTGTTCTTAGCACTGCCCACCTAGCATTTAATATTGAACTTTCATCAGAATCAGATGCAAACAGAACACTGGTTGACAATCTTGGCAGAGCAATTGTTAAGACCATCAAAGTAAAACTTGAAGGACAGGAAGTGTTTAGTCTTGATGATGCTGATGTGTTTTACTGCTACAAAGATCTTTGGCTTACACGACAAGAAAGAGAAGACCATGTTTACCAAGGCATACAGTCCTCAAATGTTGCTAAACTTAGAATCGACGCGGCAGACAAATCAACATCAGCAATTGAAGACGTTATATTAGCAGATACATACAGTAATAGATATTACATTCCACTTGAATGTGAAATCCTCACAACACACTTGCCTTATTACCAAGGAGCACTGAATGACCATCTGAGTTTTGAACTAACTTTTAATGACTTTGCAAAAGTTATCAAAACAACTGACCCAGACGCAACATACAAGATCTCTAACATTTGTTTGGAATACGAAATTGTCACACACACTGAACTTGCCAGACTCATACAAAATCAATATCAGTCAAGACTTCCAATTTATTATGACCGTGTGATAAGACACAGTACAATACCCAAAGACAAGAGTGATACAATGTGGAACATAAACCTTAACACACCTGCCAGGTCACTGAAAAGTATACTGATGTTGTTTATTGAACCAAAAAATCCATTCAAAAGAGAGTCAGAAAAGTTTTACAATCCAAAGATTACACATTTATCCTGTACAATTGAGGGACGTCCTAATCAAGTGTACGCTTCAGGTATGCTGCCTTATCAACACTATGATGAGATTATAAAATGGGCGGGTGGGAGACTTAGAGAAAAACCAGCAAACATGGCGGGTAAAGATTTACATCTGTATGACGTAAGAATTGGTCAATACCTGACAGAAAAGTATGCATTGTGGCTAGACCTGCGCAGTACAGATGACGATTACCTACATGGGTCAGGACGTACAGTTGAAAACGGCAGTGACGGAATAACAATTCAGATTAAAAAAAAGACTGAAACAGGAGGAGCCATAAACATATATTTGTATCTGATTTATGACGCACAACTCAATATTGCTGAAAGCAGACTAAGTGGACACTTGTATTAAAATTATATTGTGTATTAAAATGAACCGGAGCTTAATGACACTCGATCCACACTGTGGCTTGTTTTGTGGTGCCACAGGTTGTGGTAAAACTGAATTTGTACTTAATCTGTTACAAACAAGATACATCCATCATTTCAAAAACATTGTAATATTTTGTCCTACTATAAAACACAATAAAGCATATCACAACCATTTATTTATTTGGACTGACAGCAATATCTATTTAGTTGACCCTGAGAAAAAACTGAATGACTACCTACTGTATTTTTACAAACAATTTGAAGGACAGCCAACGTTGTTTATTGTTGATGACTGCTCAGCAGAGAAAGACATTGTCTTAAAGAGAAACACATTAGCAGAACTGGCTTTTAGTGGCAGACACGCAAACGTCAGTGTATGGATTCTCACTCAAAAATATAATGCTGTACTGAAAGATTTTCAAGAACAGTTAAAGTTTATCTGTTTGTTTTACTGTAAGGATCGTGACAGCTTTGAAGACTGTCTCAGAGAAAATGATGTCATACCAAATAAGCAGGAACGAGACTGTGTAAAAAATAAACTGAAATTGACTAAGCATCTTAAGCTTATTTTAAAGACAGATCAGCCCACAGGTTAGTAAATTAATTTATACTTTTGTTTTGTCCAATAAAAATGACGGACGGACAAACCATTGACATCACACACTGCTTCAAAGATGTTGTACACTTTACTCAGATAAGAACACCTCCCAAACAGCCTGACATAAACATCTCAAAACCATCAGCAATATATTTGTCATATAATGTGTCTTTAGATTATGTTGATGAGCATCCAGATGTGGAGTGTTTAACAGTTGATTTAAGGACACCCACCTTAAGAGTTAAAAATAATAACCGCCAAGACTGGTTTGAGATACTTTGTGAACAGATATTTCAACAACTACGCAAACTAAATGTTTATATTAACAGTGTTACAGTCAATAAAGTGGTATTACATAAAGTGTAATTTTTCTATTATTATTTTGTTGGACAAATAAAAATGACGGACAATGCTCAAGGTTTAAGAAATGTGTTTCACACAACAGACTTGCCTATATCTAATAGTAACAATGTCTATGAATCGATAGAAATGTCTTTTTCTGTCATACAAGATAATCTTCTTACAGGCAGTGTAAAGATTCAGATTGTTGCAAAAATAGAATTCAGCAGAGTAGATGGTGAAGTGATTGTATTGTATATATCGACAAGACAACACACCATTAATAATAATAATAATAATAATAAGCGCATTAAATAGGCGCTTTATCCCAATTGAAAATCGGCTCAAAGCGCCGCCGCGAACTGAACCCAACAAGCACGCTCACGTGAATCACGCGCATTCACTCACACACTGTACATAAACACAGAACATTCACGTGGTGCTAAGGGCAAGCTCAAGCGAGCTACTGTAGTTTTTGGAAATTCAAAGTCGTTTGTATTTGAAATTTGATTAAGTGGGCTGAAACTGATACCAAAGTGGAGGGGGAGGAAGAGCCGGAGTACCCGGAGAAAGAACCCCCGACGGTCCGCCCGAATTAACGGTGACACTTACTAGAGGAGAAAAATCCGACGCCGGAACCCGTAATCGAACCTCGCACCTTTAGCATTGGTGGCAGGCGCCTTAACCACTGCGCCACGGACCGCCCCACAACACAAGAAGGGAATTGGAAAATGTGTTTAAAAACAGACTATTGCCTGACTTTCTAGAAGCAATTGACAGAGCAAGAATGAAGGTGTCTGGTTGGCACGAAGGTCATGTACATGAACTACAATTGAAACAGTCAAGGTATCATCCTATATTAGGTAAATCATGGATACCACTGCCAACAGACGTTGCAAACAAAAAGGCTGTCATTAATATACAGAACAATGATAATTTTTGTTTCATGTGGTGTGTGCTTGCTAAACTGCATTATGTAAAAACAAGACCTGATCGAGTATCTAACTACACCAAATTTGTAAACGAGCTTAATTTCAGTGGTATTGATTTTCCTGTTAAGGTAGAGGACATAGACTTGTTTGAACAATTAAATCCTGGTATATCTGTGAATGTGTATGTATGGGATAATGAGTCTGTTGACAAGTTACAACCCATTAGAGTATCACCACTTGCTCCAACCTATGGACAGTCAGAAGATAAACATGTTGACATGTTATTAATTGGTGATGATGATAATTTTCACTACACAATTATCAGAAGTATGTCACGTCTAATTCGCAGTATTGTTTCAAAATATGTTAGTAAACAAGAAGTGTGTAAGAGATGTTTACAAAGGTTTTCCTCTATTGAAGTGGCACACAAACATGTTTTGCATTGTAGGTCAGCTGATGACATACAAACAGTACTTAAGTATCCAGAGCCTGGTAGTCAAGTATATTTTAAGAACTATGGGAATCAGCAAAAGCTACCATTTGTAGTGTATGCTGATTTTGAATAACTGGTTGTACCATATGATGGTCCTGTTCCAGAATCATTACCAAAGACTGTAAAGTTGAGTGACCAAGTGGTGTGTTCTTTTGGTTATATTCTTGTTAAGTCAGACGGTCAGCATACCGAGCCTGTTATCTACAGAGGTGAAAATGCAGCATGTCTGTTTTTAACAAAAATGAGACAACTGTATAGTCAGGTAGTACATTATCTGGAAAACAATCAGATGCCTGTGATGATGACAGAAGAAGATAAACTAAATTTTGATACATCTGTGACGTGTTGGATTTGTGAAAAACACCTACAGGGTGACAAAGTTCATGACCATGACCACATAACTGGACGTTACAGAGGTGCTGCACATAACGAGTGTAGTTTATTATTAAAAATAGATCCTAAGACATATAAACTGCCAATCTTTTTCCACAATCTCAGGGGGTATGATTCACACATTATCATGCGTGCTGTGGATGAGTCTTACAAAAAAATTAGTTGCATTGCACAGACCACTGAGAAATATTTGACTTTTAGGTTGGACAACAAATTAGTATTTTATGACTCAATGCAACATTTGTCTTTAGGGTTGGCTAGTCTGGCAGATGGACTGACTGAGTTTCCAATAACAAGTAAATATTTTGAGCCAGACTTGATTAAAAAAAGGTGTGTATCCTTACGAGTACATCAGTGACTGGGTTGTGTTTGAAGAAACAAGACTGCCACCAAAAGATAAATTTTATTCTACACTTAATGGTAAAGGTATTTCTGACTCTGATTATCAACATGCACTTGATGCATGGGATAAATTAGGGTGTCAGACAATTGGTGACTACCATGACCAGTACTTAAAGGCTGACGTTTGCTTGCTAGAAGACGTATTTGAAAGTTACCGTGAAAAGGGTCTATTACACTACAGTCTTGACCCTGCTTGCTACATAACTAGTCCTGCCAAGATGCACTGGATTCTTGGAGCGCTTATACTATAGCTACATGCTGTCCATACACAGAGTCAGGCAGCAATATATATACATTTAGGCTAGAGCTAGGCACAATATAACTCTATGCTCCCACTGACTAAACTGTTCTAACTTACAGTGAAACCTGTCTGGTATGCAGTGCAGTTTATCCATACCACCTTATAAAACAAGACAACGGAATGAAGTAGATCAAGTTAAGAGAAAAGATCTAAGAGGACAATACTAACTAGGAATTAACCTATTTGGCTTTATCCATTAATTAACATTTATTTACCTTACAAATCATAATCAGTGGGAAAATATAGACTATACTTCCATTCCTCTATTTAACCGCATGATCAAAGATCACTCTACCACATTCACCCCTGCCAAGTGAAATGACGTCCTCGGCATTTCCGCTTAAGTACTAACTAATTAAATGGTTAGCGTTACAAAACCATGGACAATATAATAGGAACAAAATAGAAAAGAAAATACAGGAAATATGACTATTGCAACACAAAACTCAAAGTATCCACTAAGTATACACCCGACTTTGGCATGACATTCTGCGCCATGGTAAGCTAGGCTCGGTACACTGGATGTAAGAAGTTATGGTGAAGTGTGAATGAACTACCAAAGAAATATTAATTATACTCACGAGCTTATCACAACATTAATTCGAGAGAAACTATGACTCTTTAAATCAACTGATCTGGTATCCGAGTGAAAACAATGTAAAGTCCGGGCATGGTTTTAAGTACTATTCCCATGTTAACGCTATGCTAGACCTACTGGGTTAAGATGGATGATACAGTTTCAGACAATCTTTCAGGATCCATCTGTACCTCTCCACTCTTAATCAGGTCTGATAGAAAAACTATTTTCCTTTTCCATTCTGGTCCAACAGGTTGTTGTGCCATAGCATACTCACCTGTAGTCTGCCAGGTAGGAGGCCTTCGATGTCTACTAGAAACGCGAAGAACCGCCTGTTCTTGCTCCTGATTTGGACCTGTGTCCTCTTCATTGTCTCTAGTAGTCCCTTCCTCCCATGTCCGACCACTTGTCTCATCTGTGGACGCGCTCAGCTCTCCACCTTCTACACTCACGGTGGACTGGTGGTCGTCACCACTCAAGCTGGCTGCCCCGTCATCGACAACAGCTCCTTGAGCGTCCTCAGAAGGTTGTGATGACATCTCCTCAGCTTGCTTATCATCCTCCTCCTCTCCGGCAGCGAGTTTAACTGCTGGGTTAGAACTCTGGAGTTCAAGCTGCACTTCTACGATGACTGAGTCTGACTCGTCACCTTCCTCTGAGTATGCTGTCAGATCACGTGTAGTCTGTTCCTGTTCCTGCTTGGCTGCCTTGCTCCTGGCCCGTGGTGCCGGAACTGGCCGTGGCCTGCCTGTCACTGTCTCATCATTTCTGTCACTTGATGCCGCGGCAAGGGGCAAGAGATGATTCCGGTGAAGGGTTCTCTTACGACTTGCATCTCTCTCTTTGTGTATCCTGTACACGGGAACACCTTCATTTGGTTGGGAACTGACAATGTAGATATCCTCTTCCCATTTGTCTGAGAGCTTGTGCTTGCCCTCGAAGGCAAGTATGCGGACGAGCACTCTGTCTCCTTTCTGTAAGGTTGCTCCTCGCGCTTTGATGTCATAGTGCTCCTTCTGACGTCGTTGAGCCTCATCCGCTGCACTGGCCGCAACTTTGTAGGCTTCCTGAAGGCGCGTCTGTAGATCAGTGACATAGCTGCTGTAGTCTTTGGCGTTCTTTCCTCGTTCCAGCCCGAATACTAGATCGATGGGTAACCTTGCCTCTCGCCCAAACATGAGGAAATACGGAGAGTGACCGGTGGACTCGTGTTTTGTGCTGTTGTAGGCGTGGACTAGAGGTGCTACTGATTTATGCCACTGCACTTTCCGCTCTGGCTCCAGAGTGCCCAGCATCCCTAGCAAGGTCCTGTTGAAACGCTCGGTCATCCCGTTCCCCATTGCGTGATATGGCGAGGTCCTGCTCTTGTCAATACCGGCCAGCTGACAAAGATCTTTGATGACACGACTCTCAAAGTTCGCGCCTTGGTCTGAGTGGAGCCTTCTGGGAAATCCATAATGCACTATGAAGTTGTTGAAAAGCGCGTCTGCTGTTGTCTTGGCGGTCTGATTTCGAGTTGGTATGGCCTGGGCATATCTTGTGAAGTGGTCAGTAATCACAAGGATATGCTGAAAGCCACTGGAAGACGTCTCCAGGCTCAAAAAGTCAATGCAAACTAGCTCCATGGGCTGACTGCTGCTGATGTTGACTAACGGGGCCTTCTGTCCAACAGCTTTCCGGCGTAAACATCGGGGGCAGTTCTTGCACCAGTCTTCAATCTGACTTGCCATTCGAGGCCACCAGAATCGCTCCTTTGCCAGTGCAGTCGTGCGGTCCCGGCCTGGATGGCCAATGTCATCATGAATCCCTTGCAGAGCGCGTTTGATGAATGCGGCAGGCAAGACTAACTGTGACTGCACCACTCCGTCGATTGTCGTCTCCTTGTACAGTGCTCCACGCTGCAGCCGAAAATGTTGCCAGTGTCGGTACATCGCTGAGTGCTCAGGCGTGCTAGGCAAGTCTTGTCGTCGAGGAATGCGCTTATTCCTGATGAGCCTCAGCCACAGACCTATTACTGGGTCGTCATCCTGTGCTCGACGCCAATCCTTACATGTGAACTCAGCCATGTCTTGACCGTCAGGTTCATCAAGTACGTCCGCTACTGTCGCCGATAAGCAATGCGTCTCTATCACCGGACAGCTGACAGCCGAACATATGGTGTAAATGGCCTCTGTGGACAACTCTTCCTCTTGTCCTTCGGTGTTGTGAGTAATCCTCGACAACGTGTCTGCGTCAACATTATGTACACCAGGTTTATACTTGATGTTGAAATTGTACGCTGCCAGGGCCGCCAGCCATCTGTGGCCTGTCGCGTCAAGCTTTGCAGTTGTGAGCACGTATGTCAGCGGATTGTTGTCCGTGTGAACGGTAAAGCGGGCGCCGTAGAGGTAGTCTTTAAACTTCTCTGTGACTGCCCATTTCAAAGCAAGGAATTCTAGTTTGTGGGCTGGATAATTCCGTTCAGCCTTTCCTAGTGCTCTGCTGGCATAGGCTACAACGCGCTTGACGCCGTCCTGTTCCTGGTAGAGAACACAGCCGAGCCCTGTCCTGGATGCGTCGGTGTGGAGCTCGAAGGGCCTAGTGTAGTCAGCGTACCCTAGAACTGGAGGTGAGGACAGTATGTTCTTTAGTCGCTGAAAGGCCTCTTCCTCTTCATCTCCCCACATCCATGGCTTCTGGACATGCGGCTTTCGCTTCCCTCGCTGTTTCTTGGTTGGTACAGGCATGAGGACTGTCAGGGGCGCAGTGATCTTCGCGAAATCTTTAACAAACTTGCGGTAATAACCTGCGAACCCCAGAAACCTCCTTACTTCCTCTGGTGTTGTCGGTGTAGGCCAATCTCTGATGGTTTCGGTCTTTGCGGGGTCTGGTTCGATACCATCACATGACACAGCGTGGCCAACATAGACCACCTTGGCCTTGAATAGATGACATTTCTTGGGTGCTAGCTTGAGACCAGCCTCACGCAGCCGTTGAAAGACCAGCCGCAGGCGTTCTATGTGTTCCGGGTATGTCCGAGCGAATATGATGACGTCATCCAGGTAGATGAGACATATCCGCATGTGGTACTCTCCTAAAATGTCTTCCATGAGTCGCTGATAGGTAGCGGGTGAATTCGTCAATCCGAATGGGAGGCGGTTGTACTCGTAGAATCCGAGTGTACCGACGGTGAATGCAGTACGCTCTTTGTGTTTCTCGGCGATTTCAACCTGGTAGTAGCCGCTTTTCATGTCCAGGACACTGTAGTACTGTGATCCCGATAAGCAGTCCAGGATTTCTTCTATCCTTGGCAAAGCATAGGAGTCGCGTATAGTCCTGCTATTCAGCTGTCGAAAGTCCGTGCACAGACGAAGGCGTCCATCTTTCCTTCGTGCTAAGACGATATTTGAAGACCATGGGCTGTAGGACTTGCGGATAATTCCACCTGCCAGGAGTTGCTGTATGTGTGAGCGGACTTCATCCAGCATCGATGGTGGTATCATGCGATGCTTCTGCTTAAAGGGGCGGTCGTCACTGAGTTCGATCCGGTGGCGCACCCTTGAAGCTAATCCTACATCCTCCTCGCTTTTGGAAAAGATGTCCTCATACGCGGTAATCAGATCCTGTGCCTCCTTCAACTGATCCGGTGTTAAGTTGTCAGTGTCTATCTCAACGAGTGAAAGCAAATTTTCCTGCACCTCTTCAGGTAGATCCTCCAGCTCTGTGATGTCCACTGGCTGAACCTCACATAGAAGAGCCCTGGGTTCAAATGAGACTGTACGGGTGGACGTGTTTGATAGGGTGACCTCAACTGGACTCGTCTCATTGTAAGCGTAGCTAATGAGGGTCGGATTAAGGTCGACGTCCGGGTCTACATCAGGATGGGGCTGGAGAAGGGCACACGTGCGATGGTATGGCTGCGACTTGTCCACCGTTCCCCTCAAGGTGACTTGTTCGTTAGGGTGAAGTATCACACGTCTCTTCTCTGCCGATCGCACCACTGCTATCCTGTTGCAGTTCCTCGATAGTTGTTTCTCCTGAAGCGTGATGCTTTTCAGTGCCAGTTGCCAGGATGTCTGTCTGTCCGGGGTTTGTGTACAGCAATCATCAGTGCGCTGAGTACAGCTGTCCTTCACTCTGGTTAGGAAGTTAGTACCCAACAGAATCGGAGTCGCAGCACTGTAGTCAGTCCCTGGCACGACGAGCAAAAGACAGGGGTGTACGGTGCTGCTGAGTCCTGTGGCAATCACATCCGCTTTAATGTAGCCAGAGTATGGTAGCGTCTCTCCATTAGCGCACTCAATCCGTAGTAGGTGTTCAACCTTTTGAAGTTCCAGGTGGGTTAAGTGTTTCGCGTAGAAATCCTGTGTCACAGTCGATACGGCTGATCCTGTGTCTAACAGTGCAGATGTTTCAACACCTTCAACTTGGATTCCTGCTTCGTTAGGCTGACCCACAAGATCATCCAATGTCTCATGGTCCATATTTTGGAATGCCTGTAGTTGGGGCTGATACTGGCGGCCGCGCGTCTGCCCCTGCTCGCGGGCCCCTAGGGAAAATCCTGTTTCAGATGGTCAAGTCGTACTCTGCAGCCGATCCGCAGATGACCGTACTGCCCACAACGGAAACATCGAGGTCCTCTTGGGTCAGACTCTGCAGTTCGTCGGCGATATAAACCTCCAGCGCTTGATCCTCTGCGTGGTTGATTCTGGTGTTGAGTCCTGTTATCTGGTCCTGAAGTCTGCAGGTCACTTGGTCTGTCTCTGCCCACTGTTCCAACCTTGTTCCTGTCCAATTGGAGCTCTTTCACTGCGGCAGTCAGTTGGCGTAGGGCTTCTCTCACTTCCTCCAGTTCCGACGTCTCGTCCGAGTCGGACATTGTATCGAGGGGGGATCTATCTACGGTGTAAACCCACTTAGGTATCACTAGAGTTTAGAACTGCAATACAGAACTATGAACCACCTCCAAATAAGATAAGCTTTGAGTGAATAGCAAAAAACCAAACCCTTCAAATCTGGCTCTGTATCATGCACCTTATTGTGTCTATTCTCAGCAGGCTATTTCGCCGATGCTTATCTGAAGTCTAGATCACCTGCACATAACTGTTATGCTACAAATGTTTCCAATCTGAAGCTATCATTTACAAGTAACCATACCGCCTGATGCTTAACGCTTATGACTGAAGAGCTTAAGCGCATGGGGCAAAACACCAAGCCAAAGTCCAACTTTTCTTCAAATAAAACGCTGAAATCAGGCACAAGTACTTAACTGATGATCCCAGACTATATGCTAGATCCAAAAAAATGTTCACAAAAAAATGATCACACAATCTCACACACACAAAAAAACGTAGACTTGTGCTAGGAAACGCATACCACACACTCACTGTACTTATCACATTATCAGGTACAGTGTGCTCGTCAGTCTCATTTTTCAAAATAAGAGAAACAGTTGCTGAACTAAAGTATGAACTTAAAGCTGATTTTGAAAGTAGAGGATATATCGTGCACGAAATGAGTGCCAATTTATATCGAGCTATGACATGAGACTGGGCTTTTCCTTTTTTTTTCTAAGTCCAAAAGCTGTGAAACATTGTGATAAATAAACTAAGTATCCAGTCTCGTGCTAATGTGACTCAACTGCTTCTATTCTCTCCCGCCCTGTTTTTTCTTTTCAAGTAAAAACAGACCGACGAACGCACATGACACTGCTATGCATAACCAGGCTAACCAACGCATGCACAACTAAATGAATACAAGGACTACGGCATAAGTGATCAGTCAAAACAACGCAAAAGAAAAAAACAATTCTTTTCTTTTGGTTCGCCCTGACCGGTGAACACACTAACTAACACACTGACTAACGACTTATCACTCTAACCATCACATGTGTAATAGCATAAGACATAGCCAGTCAACAAACCTTTGGGACTAATTCAAATTAAATTAGTAAGTAAGGACTGTTATGAAAACTATCAGCTAACTCCTAGCGAAGTCTAGAATAAGAGCAGCAACCAATGCCTAGATGTGGGAATTGCAACCCCAAATATCAAAGCACCAATTGTCAGGAAACTGTGGCACACACTCAAAAAACAAAAAACAAAAAAACATATTTCTTTCAAAGACATAACGTTTGCAATGTTCTCTTACAGTTTATGTTGCTGCAGTTATTCACACTATCTCAGCAAAAGAATATTAGCAAGTACAATGTGAGAACAAAACTGAATGTAAACAATACTTAAAATAAGTTAATGCCAACTAACCCTGTAACCCAAGAGAGGTCATACGGACATCCATCAGTGCAGCTGCGTGACGTCATCTGGGAGTAATGTCCGAGTCTTTCTCTGTAGAGTTTAGCAGCACAAGTGTCAATTTGTTGTCTCCAAGTAAAATCTGTCGGAGACCTATTCCATAGAGCTGAGCAGCACAATAAGTGTCACTATATGAACTCTACACAACTCCAAGAGCACCGTCTGTGGTGAATCACTTGACCAGGGAGAGCACGAACATCCGCCACCATACCACCTCAGTCAGTCAGCTGGTTGATGTCGCCATCCTCCCACGCCAGGTAGATCGACCCCGTCACACTCCTCCTCACTGGTAATTCTGCAGGTTGGAGCCGTCACGGACGTCGGTCGCCACACCGCTGCGGTCAGTCAGTTGATCCACGCCGCCGCCGTCGTCTGACGTCAGCAACTTATGCACAGTTCGGCGCCTCTTTTCCCCCTGAAGCACAGACGCTGACGTTTGCAGTCACTTGGCTGATTCGGCAGTTCAGCTCCTCTTCTCTCACTCAGCACAGAAGATCGTTGGGCGCCATTGTTGTAGAGGGGGGTATGTGGGCCTTTCTCACGCACTCACACCCTGGGGTTCGCTTCCGTGAGGGTTGAGAAGAGGCTTAATTGAAGAACATCTTTTTATTCACAGCATCAAATCAAGGCTCTTAATCAATGCCTTTAAGTCAATGATGCCTTTAAGTCAATGATGCCACCCTTAGCAAAGTGTCAAAGGTGGATAACATCAAGGTAGACTGAATGTCATTGACCAGATCAGTCAAGTAACAAAACTGCTGTATCTGACTGCCCAAAAATGTTACAGCAGCTATAGGTGAATACAGTTCAGTCAAAGCTCATGCACATGACTGAAAACTCATGACAAAACATACCGCCCAAGATGCACTGGATTCTTGGAGCGCTTATACTATAGCTACATGCTGTCCATACACAGAGTCAGGCAGCAATATATATACATTTAGGCTAGAGCTAGGCACAATATAACTCTATGCTCCCACTGACTAAACTGTTCTAACTTACAGTGAAACCTGTCTGGTATGCAGTGCAGTTTATCCATACCACCTTATAAAACAAGACAACGGAATGAAGTAGATCAAGTTAAGAGAAAAGATCTAAGAGGACAATACTAACTAGGAATTAACCTATTTGGCTTTATCCATTAATTAACATTTATTTACCTTACAAATCATAATCAGTGGGAAAATATAGACTATACTTCCATTCCTCTATTTAACCGCATGATCAAAGATCACTCTACCACAGACATAATCTTGAAATGATTCAAACGCATAAGAAGTCACTTGCAGTTGGGGACACAAAACAAGTGTTTCATAGTAAAGAGAAGGCTTATGCACCTGGACATTACAGACTTAAGTTATCTGAAGACATTTGTGATGAACTGATTGATGAGTTAGTTACTGAAATGAGTAACAGTGTCTGGGGGAATAATCTGTAATTCTTCTCTGACAAATGCCCTCTGTGGTGCAGGTTCATACAGGTAATAAATCGGTGGACTGCCGGGGACTATTTTTTTTTATATCGTGTATAGATGTAGACCAGATGGGGTCTGTTGCTCTGCGCCTGATGTCATTCTCAGCCTCTCCAGGTTGATATAAATATCTTACTTGTTTTGTAAACAAACTTGTGTCTGGCACTTTTGTTTTATTTCTGACCCTGATGGCACTGTTTTCAATTTAATAGCATGGCCTTCATTATTCATTGCTTTTATCACATGTGGCAATCTCATAACCCACTCAGTGTTACGTGTGTCATGCATGAGTTCTTTAGAATGCTGGTAACTGAAAAGTCTTTCTGATAATTGCTTATTGAAGTTCTCAACAATTGCCTGTGATCTGTGCACGCCTGGAATGCCTCGCCGCACAAGCACATTATGCTTTGCAAATAATTGATTAACTGCTCCTTTAAATTCAGATCCATCATCGACCTGCACAAGCCTGGGAAATTTTAAAGGGCCTCGACTATATATTTTTGATAATGCAGTTGCTACAGTAATAGCATTCTTGTCAGTTATGGGTTCAGCGTCTTTGTACCTTGAAGCAATGTCGACAACAGTCAGTGCATATTTGTAATGCTTTTATGTTATTATGTCATGGGGTAGGAACAGGAGGTCCATTTGATGGGTGTCATTTGGTATAGTGTTTTCAAAATGAGGTCTTGTTATTTTTCTTGGTGCAGGGAGATATATTTGCCATATTGCCTGTCTTTGTAGCCACTGTTTTATTTGTTCAAGTGTTACATCACTGCCCACAGCCGCATGTAATTTTTCTATTGCAGTTTTTCCTTTCCAGTAGCCAATTGGGGAGTAATATATTTTTGATAGTTTAATGTCTGTCATTTTTTCTAGCAATAAAAACTCCAGTAAAATAAACTAATGTCATTCCCACTAGAACAAAGATTATTTCTCCGTTTCTTTGTTGTGGACCAGGTTGATAGTAATCACTAAGTTTTGGCTGTGGAATGGTCATGTCTTCGCCAGTAACAAGAAAATATTCCCTGATTGCATCATTGACATTAGAAAATGTATGCTGTGCGTGACCTTCAAGCCTGAGTTTTTCATTGATGAAATCAAGTTTCTCAATTCTTTGCTTTTCGTATTCTTGCTGGGCTTGTGCTAATTTTTCTGACGCTTCATTGTGACGCTTCATCTCTAGAGCAGATTCTTCTCTGCCCATTTTTGAAAAAAGATAGTTTAATCCACTGAATGCCAGGGCGTTGACAACGGCACATCCCACAATAACAGCTAGTGTCGCCATATTATTTTTATTTACATAGATATATTTTCGGGAATAATTCCTTGCTTGACAAGAAAGTCTTTTGTGGCGATTGACGCTGTTACAACAGCAACTAATTTAGCCGAATCTTCAAAGTCTAATCTGCTAAGGTCTGCCGATTTCATTTTAAGGAGACTTTTTGCAAGCATAAAATACGCTACTGCTAGTCCGCTGATCACGGCAGAGTGATAGACAAGGTTCATTAAGTTTTTTGTTTCGCTCATTTTCTTAGGCAATAAAATTAAAATAAAAAATTAATCACTGCATAACAAATGGGTCGACAGGTTTTGGTGCTGCTGGTAATGTGGAGACTTCTGGTTATGTTTTTGGAATTTTTAATTTTTTGGACATTGTACGAGTCTGTGGTTTGTATTTTTTGTATAATTGGTAACCTACATAACCAAATCTGGCAACAAATCCAGCAACTATATATTTTGTTGTTTCGGGCTTGGGGTTAGACTTATTTGATAGTCTCTCACTTTGATGAGGGGGAGAGGGTCCTGACACTGGTGTTGGGGTTGATGTTGTTAGTGGTCCTGGTGGTGAGTCAGTTACATGTGCCTTTTGCAGTAGTTCTAACTTTCTTTGTTTGTTCAATGCAGCTACTCTTTTTCCAGCTTCCACCCTGCCTGGACTTTTAGCCTTAGTTACAGTTTGAACCTGTGTCAGGGCAGGGCCGGCAATCTGCTGTGGGATCGTCTGAGTGTCGCCCGTTCGGTCCATTTGGTCCATTTTCTTCTGCAGTAAAATTTATTTTCGTAAAATCAATATGACTCCCAGTGACAAGCAAAGCTACCACAGGTGCAAGGTAATTGCCAAACTTGTAAAACATGACACATGCTAATTTACCAATTGTACTTGAAACAATAGGGTTGCTTTCAAGGTCGTGTGATAGACTGTCAGTGTCTACAGGTAGAAAGTGACTTACTGCTTTTGTGTATAGACATACAAGAGATCGACTTAAATCATGAGTCATTAGTGAAGCGATGTGATTTTCATATTTAGAATGTAGTTTAATTAAATCGTCGGGTGAGAGGGATTCTATATCTTCTGTCATGTACTGTTTTCCAAGATAAGTTTTGGACTTTCCTGAAACAATCACAGACAAAAGATGCTGTTTTTTAGAGTCTAAGTCTTTGTTTTCTACAGCATTAATATCGTTTAGAAGAAGTAATTCGTCTTGATTCATTTTATAATAAAAAATATTAATTTATGACTTTAATTAAAGTTATAAACTACGCATTTCAGAATGAACACGCATACATCGTTGATATACTGTTTAGCTCGGGTGCTGAGGTCAATGCTTATAGAGAAGGAAGAATGTGTCTTACAAAAGAACCAAATTTATTAATGCCACATTGACAAACTTGCGTTTATTTGAAATCACTGGGGTGAATTAAAGATGGGGTGGCGGTCGCGTAGTAAATGGAGGGGACATTGTCAAAATGTCACGATTTTTGTGATCAATGCGGCATAAATAAATTTGGTGCTTTTGTAAGACACATTCTTCCTTCTCTACAATCGTAACAAACAGCAATGATTCTCTCACTACAGCGAGCACAGCTGTAAATTCTGGTACAAATTTATCAAACGCCGCCTGTATACCTGCTTATGAGAATCTATGCTGTTTGTCGACCGGCTTGTTTCGTCCAGAGGGCTGGTGTTTATGTTAGCTGTCAAGTGTGGCGGCGGGGACCGGTGTTGGGGATGAGGGTGGTTGTTCAATTGTGTGCCTTATTGGTTTAGTATGGAAGCGGAATGAATGGGAGGTTCACGGGCAGGGTTGCAAGGATTTGGCAACACGTGTTGTAGGTCATGCGCCGCACAGTAATTGTTAGTTCTATTGTAAACCAGGCGGGGTGGGCTTGGGAGGGGAGGTATCTATGCTGTCTATCATCATTACAAGAGTCAGACAGTGACGGTGACGTACGAGCACCAAATGCGCCAGTGTAATAAAATGGTGCCAGTGTAGTACACTGTTCCTAATTGACGCAAAGCACCCGCACGTCAGTGTTTTACATATGTATGAGGTGACGCAATTCTCTCTTTGGTGTGATTTAGGAAGTCAGCCTTTCTATTTTTGCTATAATGTCTGCGAACGTATTATGGAAAAGATGGAAAATGCATGCCGCTCACACAGACGAGGCTGTGTGGGCACGGGTCACCCAGTCCCATCTTGTTCTTCTTGAGAATGACTGTTAAGCCAGCCCACAGAACGGATAACTGTCGGCAATGTTTGTGTGTGCCATTGCCGTGTGGATCGGGGCGTAGGTGGCGAGAGATGAATCAGGATGGAGCTCTGTCTAAAAGAAAAACGCATGTGAGCTCAAAACAATACTATAGACTTTGGGTTGAAATCCTCATCTTGTTTGGTTGTTGTTGTTGTTGTTGTTGTTGCTGTTGTTGCTTACAACCCTGTAGACGCTACATAGTACAATGTACGCCCTCATATAACTATCAAGCCGTAGCATCGTAAAGTAGCTCAACACGATCACGCCATCACAGCTCTCCTTTACATCCCACTTGGCTTCTGCTACCCTGTTAGTGACCACATATTTTAACAAAAGAACATTATAAATGGCATTTCCGTCGTCTCGGAGCCTCGATCGCGAGCTCGCATTTCCGTAAAACACGGTTCTAATTAGTATTTATCAAAAGGTGAAAACGGAAAGATGCGACTTACTTGCACAGTTGAGACTGACGCGCTGCACGCGAGCTGAGGTTTGTGAAATGAAGTAATAGTTTCAAGAAATGAGTAATGCTGAGTCTTGCAAAGGTTCGTAAATTATAAACAGATTGCAGATACGGTAAACATTGCCGAGAGTGCTTGCGAAAAACTTGAGAACGGAAAAGAATGCCCTACAAAAGAAAGAAAATAGTTTTCAACCGACCGTATAACAGACGTCTTGCTGGAATCGTGACCCAGTCAGAAAGGACGCTATCTAACACAGTACTTATTCTTTCCCTCTAGCCAGGGGTCAGTGGGTCATGTGATATCATCAGTCCGATTCGTCACTGGATGGGTGATATTAAAGCGCTTGCACGCAATGATGCCGCGTACGAGCCGAGGAATCGGCGCACACATCATCCACATAAATGCCCTTACGCAAGCGTAGATCTTTTTGTAACGAGGTCACTTGGTACAGTTTGCGCTAAAGTAATTGGCAGTATGACCTAAGAATGAAAACAGAAACATGTATATACACACTACCGTAAAGGCCATTCTTAATATTGGACAAACCTACCCGTACATTTGTTCGCCAACTCTGACGATCTAGAGTTCGTGATCTCGGGCGAACCAGGTTGGTTCTTAATTGGACGATCAAAAGATACGGCGAACTAGTTCGAAGTAGTTCGCGAACCTCGGTAAACCATAGTTCGCTGTCGGAAAAAGATCGCATGACATGTCATGAGTAATCCAAGGCGATCCTTTTCTCTGATTGGTCAAAACTTTCTTCTCTTGTGCGTTGGAGATAAGAAGATAGTCACCGATCCAACAACTCATGGCGGACGGCGATATTTCACTTTTGTGTGAAGATCAAGATCTATTTTATTGATTTGTGGGAGGCGCAACGCTGTTTGTGGGATCCCTCCTGCAAGGAGTACAAAAACAAAATCTTCCAAATCGCGAAGCGGCATTGCGGTAGCCACTTTGAACACCTTCGCAGACCTACCTACTTTGCTGAACCAAGCACTTCAATTGAGAAAGAAACCATGGCGAACCTAGTTTGCTCAAGTTCGCCTAGGTTCGTTCAGGTTCGTTCAACCTCAATTAAGAAACAAACCAAAAGATCGCCGATCTTCTCCGAACTAGGTTTTCCTGATCAAAGGTTCGTCCAATTAAGAACGGACTTAAGTCTTTTACTATAAGTATGCAAGGAGCATACAAAAAAAAAAAAAAAAAAAAAAAAAAAAAAACATCGACGCCTGGTGTCACGGGCAACACGCGTTTGAACAGATATTCAGTTTCCAAGTGTTCATTTTAAGAGCTGTTCTTAATTGGACGAACTTTTGATCGGCAAACATAGATCGGAGAAGATCGGCGATCTTTTGGTTTGTTTCTTAATTGAGGTTTAACGAACCCAGGCGAACTTCAGCAAACCAGGTTTGCCATGGTTCTCTTTCTTAACTGAAGTGCTTGATTCGGCGTACTTACTGTCTGCGAAGGTGTTCAAAATGGCTGCCGCTATGCCGCTTCGCGATTTGAACGATGTTTGTTTTTGTACTCCTTGTAGTAGCGACCCCACAAACAGCGTTGCGCCTCCCACAAATCAATAAAAATAGGTCTTGTTCTTCGCACGAGTGAAAGGTGCACCACATGTCATATGCGACATAGACCGGAAACTGGTTTAGTATAACCAGATCATTGAGTTTGGATTTTTGCAGTTGGAAACGTAAGAAAATCATGAAAAATTTGAAATTTTGCCCAAAAAATCGCTGTGCATGCAGTTTTATAGGCGTTTTCGCATGTTTTGCGTGGCAACACCCTGTTTAACTGCACTGTGAGCTAGGTTTAGTGTGTTTGCTCATTTATTTTTTGTCTTACAGGTAGTCATGAGTCTTTCCTTCGACCATGAGCTGTGACCTTTGACCTTGACCTTGAAAGGGGTGGGGTTTGGGGTGTTCAGTTTGATAAATGCGTTAAAAAAAAAATTCACTCTTTCAGTTATTGAAGTTGTGTGGGGTGGGTGTAGGGTGGGGTGGGTAGGGGTTTGGGTTGGAGGTAGGGGGGGGGGGGAAGAGGGGGGGGGTTTGGGGGCTTAAGGTCAAAGGTTAAGATAAAAACTACAATGAAACAGTGTTAGCATGTGCATTTCATCAGACAGCTGACCTCAGAGTGAAATAAGCGGCCAAAATAATGTGACATGCAGAAGTGTTATTTTGCATGGTACTGCTACACTGGTTGCATCTGAGGTGTCATTCTGCTGTAATTGTCATGAGGGATGTCTCTGGTGTCTATTCTAAACCAAACACAAGCACATGTACACTGAGTAAAGCTCATTTGAGTGCATTGTTATGGGACCAGCAGTTGCGGGCACCAGTACAGGGTTTTACAGGAGTATTCACAAGTTTGGCACACACATGCCTACTGCATCTGCAAGATGAGCTGAGGTGTTTTGAGACTCTGACAAGTGTGTTTTATATAAAAATGAACTGTACATAACCATTTTTCTATGCTACCTCCTAAATCAGCACTCCAGACACTTGTTAGCGTATGTGGCGTGTCCCGCGTAGCATAGTTTTGGTTGTTTTGTGTAGTCTTTTTCCTGTGGGATAGCTCAACAGACTTAATGTTTAAATTGCAGAGCTGTTTCATGACCCCTTTTGCCTAGGGAAAGATTGCCAGCAGCATATAGGGCATGGCAGCTGGTTACAGGCCTCTTCCAGCTTGTTGTCATCAGACAACAGGGTCAATGAGGATGCCTGGGTGTTGTCTTTTGGGCTGCCCTAAGATACACAAGGAAATGGCCTTGGGTCTGAAAGCTCATTTTTCATCAGTGTCAGTGTCATGGTAACTTTTTTTAGTTGTCCAGCCCACCAGAAGTCAGTTTGACTGTATTGCATGCGTGTGTAAACGTGGAAAAACAGAAAAAGTAGGGGGGGGGGGGTAGGCAATGGAAAAATATGAAAAAAAACACTTTCATGTGCCTCTGTCTCAAATGCAACATTTCTGAAGATCACATATATTACTTGATGTACATGCCAATTTTGGAGGCATTCTGACCATATCTAGGCTGTTTATCATGGCATCAGATATGCATGATCCAACACATCAACAGCATTGTGAACGCCACATCAAGGCACTTAACATAATGGGCCATAACATAAAGATGCAGCAACTTTCAAGGGTGTCACTTTGGGTTTGACTTAGCTATTCTCTAAGGATTGCACTGATGGCAGATTGAATGGTGTTCAGGTGGGGCAAGTTTCTCTGACAGGTCACGGTATGCATTTAAATTGGGAAGTTCAGGCAGTAAGAGTCCCCGTGTTTTTAAAAATAATTTTTGCCTTGTTTGAAAATTTACAGTTGGGCTGACTGTTGGAATTTGCTGGAAATTTGTGGTTAGCTGAGAGGAGACATGTTTGGTGCTTTGATTCATACCATCCTAAGCTTATCCAGTGGACATTTGTGGGCCTATGTTGAGTTGCCTTTGACGTAGTGATTTGAGGGGCACGCTGATTTCAGCTGTGCTTGGGTGTGGGGTTGGTAAGGAACCAGTTTCATAGCCAAGAAATGAGACGGGTCATGTGCTGTTTTTTTAAAGTGGTGTTTAGGCGAGGGAGGAGTGATAAACATAATTTAAACGGAGGGAAAGAGCACGGAATGCGTGGGTGGGGGGCGGTGTCCAGTAGTACCAAGTACTGAGTAGGCGGGGGAATTTCCCGACTGTGGAATGCTATGATGGAGATGGAGATTGTGAGAGAGATAAAGGGTGGGAAAGTCTGGAGGGGGTGAGTGCGTAGGCGAGTATGAGAGGCGTGAGAGTGAGTGGGAGGTGGATGCGTGGGCGGTTACAGTAGTGACTAGGGGACGATACGGAATAGTGCGCCAGTCAGCAGCGCAGCAGTCAGGCGACAGCTAGAATTTGAAATGGCTCTCAAATCAGCGAGAAAGAAGGCTCTACTGAAAAATAGTGAGATGGACCATATTTTCCGTGACTGGGGTCTCGACGAAGAGGTGCAGAGTGCCCTGATCAGAGAAAAATTCATCTCTAGGCAAGCACTACTGCTAATGTCTGACGAAGACATTGACGCTCTTTCGCTGAAACGTGGGGACAGAGTAGTGCTCCGTGCAGCGGTGGCCAAATTCCAAGTGGACAACGGCGGTGGCCCACTGTGCGGCGGACTGGGAGGAGTATCGGACAACAGCGGCAGTAGAGCGTCACAGACCTTGCAGGACGCCCTATACAGTACACACCACAGCGGTGCCGGACTGGGTGAACTGTTGCGCGACAGCCTGTGCGTCAGTGGCAACAGTAGCGGGGGTGTAGCAAAAAGTGGCCGGACCCCGTTACGTATAGTAGATTTTCTGTCTTCAGCGGCAGTGGCAGAGGAAGAAGTGGCACTTGGGGGTGGTGTCACTATAAAGGTGAACAGCAAACCGAAGTTGGACAAGGTTTCCCCCGCACACTGGATAGTGGCAAACAGCCGTATTATGGCGGCCCTTATGGACAAACCCACACCGGGTTTCACGCCGCACGCCTACCTCAAGTACTCGGCGATGGTGGGGGAGCTGGCGGCCAGATACACCTGGCAAAGTGTCCTGCTGTTCGACGATGAGTATCGTCAGCGGCAAGCGGCCGAAGCATTCCAGTGGGGCACGGACGCCCCACACCTGTCCACAGTGGTGCTGCGCGACCGTACTGCGCAATCTGCGATCCCCGCTGGCTCACCTGCTCGCAGAACAGGAGGAGGGGCGGCCGGACCGCGCCCACAACGCCCCATCGGCCCCTCTGGCAGGGAAGTGTGCCTGCAGTACAACAGAGGGTACTGCACCTACGGCGCACGCTGCCAGCTGGACCATGTGTGTGCCGCCTGCGGGAGAGATCACTGATGATCCGGCGCGGGAACATCGGAGTCGTGACTGTGACACACATGCAGCAGCAGCAGGTGGCAAACACGGGACAGCCTAGGACACAGCGCAGCAGGTTGCACAAGGCGAGGTAGGCCCCACCCATTTTAGCACTTCTTACCATAGCCCGTATCCTGCACTAAGTCCATACAACTGTCAATTGTTAGGTTCTGGAGCGTCCATTAGTTCTAAGCTTTTAGTGTGGCAAGACGAATTAGCTTCTGATAAAGACAAAAACTTTCTCCTTGAAGGTATCGAACATGGGTTTCATATCACGGATAAGCATCAGACTGTTAGATCTGTAGAGCAGAAAAATCACACATCTGCCTTAAAAAACAGAGTAGCGGTAGAAAAGGAGCTCATCGATCAGATAAACAAAGGTCATTATATCGTAGCATCTCAAAAACCAACCGTAATTAGCGCTTTGGCTGCGATCCCAAAAGACGACAATAGCATACGCCTGATACACGACGGCAGCAAGCCTGTAGGACATGCAATGAACGATTACTCAGTACCTGAGACAGTAAAATTCCAGACTCTAGCGGACGCGTGCGGACTAGCCAAGTCCGGCTACTGGTGCGCGAAAGTTGACCTTAAGGCGGCATACCGATCTGTGTGTATCCATCCAGATAATTACCAAGTCACAGGCCTAAAATGGATTTTTACCGGCGAGCAGAAGCCCACATACCTGTTCGATAGGAGGCTACCCTTTGGTAGTAATGTGGGCCCTTCGCACTTTCACAGACTCTCGCAGGCAGTTCGCAGATGTATGTTACGGCGCGGCATGACAGGGATAGTAGCGTATATTGACGATTTCTTCATAGCAGCTAAGTCCAAAGAGGAATGCACTCAAATGATGATGACGCTCATTGCCCTTTTACGTAGATTAGGTTTCAATATTAGCTGGCCTAAGGTGGTGGGGCCTACACAAACCATTACTTTTCTCGGGATCCAGATCTGCACCCGCACAAGCACCTTGTCATTGGGCGACGACAAGCTACAGCAACTTCACAAACGCTTGCAGCAGTTTCAAGGCAAAACACGCGCGACAAAGCATGTTTTTAATGGCACTGTGTATTATGACTCACAAAGCAAGGAACATGTCCATGTTGATGCATGCAACCTGGCGGCAGGCGCGTTCTGGAAAGGAGATTGGAATTATACACTGTTCTCTTCAGACATGCCGGCAGCCAAGGACTTGCATATTAATTATAAAGAGGTGTGCGCGGTGGTGCAGGCAGTCAACCGGTGGGCCCCCTCGTGGCAAGGGAAACAGGTGGTCATTCATACGGACAGCACGGTGACAAAGGCTATCATTAACAAAGGGCGCTCAAAAGACCGCTATGTCAATAGTCTGTTGAGGAAGATGGCATGGGAGTGTGTGAGAATGAATTGCAGCGTGTCAGCAATGCACGTGGCTGGCAGTGTGAATGTGTTTGCCGATACTATTTCCCGCCTGCACGAAGGACGGCTGCCCATGCTAGGACAATTTCTAACGAATTGGCACCGGGGCCGACCGCCTGACACCTACCTTCTGAATCATATGTCACAGCCAGCTCTTGCCTTTGTGCTGTCTAGGTCAGTGCCGGGTCTAGGCTCAGACACCAGCTACTGCAGGACTAGGTGGCAGGATATCGTGCCAGTGTTTCAAGTTTTGCCGACACTGAACACCAAGAGAACATATCAGACTCACTTGCGCTCTTATCTCAGATTTTGCCGTTACCATTAATGAACATCCAGCCGGTACCGGTGTGGGAGAGAACAGTGACTAGTGATCGCGTTACCGGTCATGTTGCGTCACCCTCTGTGTCCCGTGACGGCAGTGATCATCAGTATGTTTAGAGCGCTAGGCCCAGCGCCGCCTAAGGCACCGGCCTCCCACATTCGGGGATCAGAGTTCAACAAACTGTTGCGAGAACTGACCTCTGCTGCCGAAGGGGTTTATACAGGCCACAGCGGGGCTGCCTGGGCCCTGTCTTGTGGAGTGCCTGGCGAGGTGGTGAAGTGTTTGTGGGACTGGGAAAGAACTGCATACCTACCATACTTGGACCAAATACCTCAAGATATTCAAGATTTCTACAGAAGCGTACTTATTCAGAAAATACCGACACCTTGAACACTCAACTTTTCTCTCAGTTGGGTGGAAAAAAACTGGCGTTTTTCCCGTTAGGTTTGGGCAGGAAACAACCAGTAAATCTACTGGTTGGGTTAGATGTTGTCTTACATGTTTGACAAGTGAGAGTCACGGGAATAAAACGCCTCCGTTATTTTTGCCCAACTGACAGAAAAAGTGTGGTTCAGTGTATAAGCGTGAGGAAGTAGTGTGGAGTTGAGCGTGAGACCGAGGTGTGATAGTGAGAGCGTGTGGCCGTGCGCGCTGTTCTGACAAAACCTCGCCCTAGTTCTGGTCCGGAACTCTGGCCATCCATTAATTGGCCGAGAGGGGCGATGATGTCAGAACAGGGGCGCACTGGTGGGAAGGGGAGAGTGAGATCGGGGGAAAGGGGAGGGAGAGGGGGGGGGGGCATGAGAGTGACTGGAGTTTAAAAGTATTTTGTGCATGGCAAATGTGCAGCTGGTGGGCGGTAGTGTTTTTTAGGGAATTGAAAAATTAGGGGATGACTGGGACTGACTAAGGCTAAGAGACTGGACAGTACGGAAACAGCACTGTGGTCCGTGGCCTGAAATATCGCCGTCCACCATATTTGTTTGTATCGGTGACTATCTTTTTATCTCCAACGCAGAAGAGGGTAAAAGTTTTGACCAATGAGAGAAAAGGTTCGCCTTGGTTTGCTCAACACGTTGAGCGAACGTTTTCCGACAGCGAACTATCGTTTGCCGAGGTTCGTGAACTACTTCGAACTAGGTTCTCTGTATATTTAGATCGTCCAATTAAGAACCAAACTGGTTCGCCCGAGATCGTGAACAGAGTTCGCGAACTAAAGTTCGTTTAATTAAGAACATGCTTTAGGCGGTGTCCGGAGAGCACATAGTCAGATCTACTGACAAAAGAAACGCACGAGCAAGATACACAGAAATCTTTTACGTAATGATTGTGTGTGTGTGTGTGTGTGTGTGTGTGTGTGTGTGTGTGCGTGTGTGTGTGTGTGTGCGTGTGCGTGCGTGCGCGCGTGCGTGCGTGCGTGCGTGCGTGCGCGCGTGTGTGTGTGTGTGTGTGTGTGTGTATGTGTGTGTATGTGTGTACGTGAGTGTGTGCGTTCCAGCTCACATTGGTTGCAGGTTCGGTTGCACAGGACAGGTGCAAAGGGATCCCCGCAGGCGAACTCTTTGTGGCAAACCTCATATGGCGCAAGGTCCTCACAGTCCAGGTCCAAACATTTTTCGATTTTTTTCACAGTCGTGTACAGTTCTAAACAGAAAAGTTGAATGTGCAACATTAATATAACAGCCGACAATATTCCATCGAGCTAAGACTGGTTTTTACCCAGCACTAGAACATGCGTCTCTGTGTGTTATTAAAATTTGAGTATGTGGAGTCATGGCAAATTGTAATGCTTTTATTGATTGTGTGTTAGCCATACTGCCCCCCTCCCCCCCCCCCCCCAAAAAAAAAAAAAAAAAAAAAAAAGAACAAAAGTAAATAAATAAAATAAAATAAAAAATAATTTTTAAAAAAATTAAATTTAAAAAAGAACCAAATGAAGAAAGAAATAATTTTTTTTTAAATACAGAAATAATGAAATTAACAAAGATATGAGCAATGCCGCAATTCATAAAATGTAACGAAAAGTTCTCCATTTGCCATAGCGTGCATACAATGCAAAAAGTACAAGCAAACGCATGCAGTCCTCCGCACTTTTGTGATTTTGTGATACATTTTCCTGAATTTCGGATCACCGAACGACTATATACAAGTTGTAGGTGATGGATCGACCATGTTAATTCAAGAGTAATGCAAGATGGCGGCAAGCTAATACGGCGCTACCCTTTAACTATCATGGTTGGTCCACCTTTTGCTTTCGCGCGTCCGGGCTGAAATGGGTTAGAGAGTATAGATAATCGGGTAGTTTGACGATACATATTCTACATTCATTATAACCAAAGTACAGCACCCGCAGGGGCGGATCTGGGGGCGGGGGGGGGAGATCCTACGGGTTCCGAAACCCACCACCCACCACCCCCCTCCCCCCCACTCCACCCCCTCCCCCCGACCAGACCCAAAATTGTTTAAAATGCCACATGAAAGTCCCTTTTTGCGTGTTCGGAACCCCCCGCCCCCTCCCAATTTTTAGATCTTTTGGCGAGTTTCGACAACACCCCCCCCCCCCCCCCCCCCGTTAGATATTTTGGCGAGTTGCGAGAGTGTTAACTCACACAAGCCTTCTTCCTACACTTCCACATCCGATCCACCCCACCCCCTCCATCCATGCCGTTGTTTGATTTTTTTCGGCCACTGTAAGAAGGTCTAGCGTCGGGGAGACCTTTTCTGTCAGGTTGAAGCTCCCAAACAAAATGTTGGACCCCCCACCCCCACCCCCCTCGAGGTAGCTGATCCGCCCCTGCGCTAGCAGGGAGTCAAGGTTTGCAATGGCGACAGTGTACGACAGTGCACTTTCGGTTTGAAACCACAGACACTGAAGTGCCTTTACAGTAAATGGCTTTCAGTCAAGGGAGGTAAATCCAATGCAGAGCGGAACACAAAGGACGTGATGTCACTGGCAGGAATTTCACTACCTTTGACACAACAGATTTCATAGCCTTGTAGTAGATTGTGCACATCGACAGTGAACATGAGATATTTCTACCACTTCTCATCCATGTATGGGCTGAAGATGCTCATCATACGTTTTGCAGCTCGATTTGCCTCCAGCAGTCTTGAGACCATGACCCAGAACAAACATCTTAGTGGAGGGCACTAAAGACAGAATGTTATAAGACAGAGCACTCCTTCATAAGGCTTACTGAAAAAAGCGAGGTTCAGTCCCTTGGCTTAGGCTTGTTACGTTGCTAGGCTTTCTGAAGGGGAACTCGGCATATACATGTGCTATTTGTGTGCATTGCAGCGACATGAGCTTTGATTCTAAGATATTTTTCTATCTCAAATTTAAAGATTTTCTTTGTGAAAAGTAGTAAATTAACATGCCAAGTGTCATAGAAAAACAAGATGTATAAATAAATCAGGCACTTCCTTGTTGCTGTAAAAATAGGTTGATGTATAGCATGCGCGCACACATCACACACACACACACATACAAACACCAACTGTGGATTTAAAAAAGAATTTACAAAAGAAACACAGAAATACCAGTTGTTTTTTAGTTTTTTTTCTTTTTACAATTTTACATGATCAGTTCATTAATTTACTATGGTCAGTAGGCATACATTTTCAACTTGCAATAGGTATCGCCACAAATCTATCAACAAAGCCAAATATCAGGAACTGTAGTTACAGATGAACGTTATTACCGGTAAACTGATAAAACGGACATCACCAATCATATGTTCTCCACAAACACACACATACCCCTCCCCCCCCCCACCCCACCTCAAAATCCCCCTCCCACCTTCATACACACACACACACACACACACACACACACACACCACACATACACACACACACACACATACACACACACACACAGAGGAACCATATGTTTGAAGAGCAATTTACTTCAATAATACGACTAGGAACTGCTTTATAAATGAAACAAATTCTTTACTGTTCATCCTTTCGGTGTTAATGTCTTTTTCTGTTCTTTTTGTAATCGTCTTTCTCCTGCAGCTTACTCCTTCTGGAGGTACAGTCTGTTGCGCACAGCTTTCAGATTCCTCTTGAAAGCCTGCTTTCTTATTAATTGTTGGCCTGACCACCTCTTGCGAGGGGCGGATCAGTTACCTGGAGAGGTAGGGGGATGTTCCACCTTTTTGTTTGGGTCATAGACCTGATGCAAAAAGGCCTCGCGACTAGACCTTACTGCCAGTGGCCAAAAAATCAAACAACGTAAGGAGGAGTACGAAAGAACAAAACGGGGGCCAAGGTGACACTGGGAAACAAAAAGGAACTTTGTTATAGCATTCCCTGTAAAGAATTTCTGGCCTGGGGGAAGGGGGGGGGAGAAGGGAGCGCAACCCCCCTACTCCCGCCGCCCCCTCCCTGCCCCCCACCCCCGATCCGCCCCTGCTTGCTGCCGCCCCCCCCCTCCCCCTCACACACACACACACACACACACACACACACACACACACACACACACACACACACATCAGTGCTGGTTTTGTCCACTGAACTCTTCTGCACACATAAAAGCAACCATGCATTAAATCGCAACACCTTTACTCAACAACTCGAAACAATCAATTCCTGTTTTATGTGACTTACTTACACACACACACACACACACACACACACACACACACACACACACACACACACACACACACACACACACACACACACACACACACACACACACACACTGAGACAAAAGAAACATAGGTCATCGAAAAATCATAAGAATATAAATTCTGCATGTCCGACTGATTTTAATAATAAGCAGTTTTGAATATTACATTTCGGAAAACAACTCCCATCTCTTGTGCTGTTGTTTTTTGTTGGTTTTTGTTTTGTTTTATAGGGAGGTAAACTTACAGATCTGACAGTTTTACGTTTACATATTATACATTTATTTAAAGTACCTGGCTGAAATGACACTGGTGCCTGCTTCTGAAGCGGTGCTTCTGACGCAGCATCCCTCTTCCTGGGTGGCTGTCTCTTTGCCGTCACTTTTGGGGGTGGGTTGGGCATAGAAAACAAAGTTGGCACAGCATCCTACAACAACTGTGCCTTTCCGTGGCACACGTAAACTGGCTGTCTTTAAAATGGACAAAGTATAACCTGTAGGCACGTGAATGCAGCTCTGCAGGTGGCAGTCTCAACAAATCCCTTTAAGTGTTCTGCACTCACTCTTACATCTATTGGGAAAACAGCAAACACTGAATGAAATTGAAGTATTAAAACATCACCTAAACGCTTTAATCTGCAGTCCTAGTTTGTGAGAACGGTTCAGGCTGCAGCGTGTTTTCCTTCTCTAAAGTTAACTGTGGACAAGCGGTACAAATGATTAGATCTATCCAACATTAAGTGGAAAAAAGTGGAGAGAAGAACTATTCTATGTACGGATGGATCACTTTTACATTTGAAAGAAAATACTAAGTACGTATAATTTCTTTGGATCAAAATGGTAGTTAGACCACTTTCCCACTGATAACATTTCTTGGAATTCGTGGAGACCTAGGGTCTAACTGCAGTCAGACCAGTTTTCTACTTAAGACCAAACAGGTGACTGCCAAGCGTGTCAAATGCAGAGAAGAACCCAGTGGAGAAATTCCAAGTTTCGAACCTAAAGATAATTAAAATTATTTTTAACGGCTATCCGTTCACATATCACTCGTATACCTTCGTCACATGCGAGATCTATGCTTGCGTATCGCCCGGCACCCTATCTCAAAATCGATTTTTTTTCTTCTTCTTCAGATAGACCACTAATCCTGTACGCCATTCATTTATTCTCTAGTCGTAAGAGCTAAGATAAATAAAAGCTAAAAATAAGAGCTAAAAGTGATTAGCTTACCTTTTATCTTCCTTGGAAAAGTGGAGAATGATATGCCGTTACAACTTCACTTGTTGTGTTTGAGGAAAAAAATTGCTTTGCGAGTCTCGCCTACCCTTCGCTTTGCTGGGTCAGCACGTCGCAGCACTTTAATAAGGGAAATAACTCTCAAAATGCGTCCTCGCACTCTCGGGGCGCGTGCTTTGTTTTATAATATACTGCCTTTGATGGCACTTACCCCTAGACATGCTTGTATCAAAAGGTTTCTCAACGGATATACAATCTCGACGATGTCCAGAAGGTCAAACAAAAAAGCCGGCAAAAACTGGCCCAGACAAACATACTGAATTTGCAAACTGCAAATTTTGCAATATTCATTTTTTAATTAATTTTTACTCCCACGCTGCCAACATAAATGATGCAGAAGAAAATATATTTTGTGTGTGAAGATTTTCTTTTTCAATTCGGACCCACTTCCTTGCATCAGTCATATCGATATCACATTTTATAACCAGCACACTCTCGTGCAGCCCATTTTTGTAGGATACAGTTCAGAAAGTACAGAATAGTCATGATACTTTTTACTGCTGCCCATAGCGAGAATATCCAAATGGTTTGTCGTTTAGAGTGAACAGTTTTCCAAAATTATCAGGAAAGTAAACGTTGCGACTTTGCTCATAGGCATTCATGCAAACAGGTATTTCCACTGCGGGAATTTTAATTACTTTCCGGTCTTTCTGGTTCTTATCCAAGGTGGCAGCCGATACCTAACAGGCAGTTTGCTTGTTCATGTCTAATGAATTTGCACTGCTTAGAAATACTTTTGAACTGTGACAATACCAAAGTATCTTAGGTCACCAAATTCTGTATGCAGACCACAAAGAAAGCAAGGATACCTATATGCATGGAAATTACTAGAAATAACACGTTTCTTTTCGTCAGTTTGCTTTTAATTCAGAAAAAAATGCTCTCGATTCTCGTAAGTGACACTTGAAATATGACTCACGATCTTAGCGTAGTGCAAATTTAACTGTAAAACTGCAATGTGTATGAAGAACAAAGTCTTATGTATCTGGGCATATTAAATGCTTACCGGAGTTCATACTTTTTTTTAGCGGCTTTTGTGGGTGATCGAAAGCGTCTTCAGCACGTGCCGGTTCAAATGGTCATTCGCGAGTCTGCTATGTTATGCACCTATGTACTCACTCCATATTTGTTTCCCTTCTTTGACACATGTACCGATATATTGTATAACAAGCAAATTAGTTATTCATGAGCTTGCTCGATATACTTTTCTTCCCGAAAAGCCTTGCGGCCCTGGCAAAGTTGCTGATAGATTCTCGAGCCAAGGTCTTACGAAATAAAACACAAAATACTGTTCTGCTGCAACACTAATGCATCCTTTTCAACTATTACGTGGTAGTCGTAGTCGTAGTATGATGCAGTCACTGACTACACCAGACGCACGCACGTAGAATTCTTGTAAAGAAAACTTCACTCAGCTGCAACTCGTCACAAGGGGCACAAGGCTGTAGAACGCACTGGAGTAACAGTTTCAACAATAATTTATTGCAGCGATGCAATCTATGCACAATGCATCCACAAATGCACCAACACTGATACACTGTATTGTAACGTACGCAGACTTCCCATCGGTCGCACGCACAGACTCAAAAACGCAACGGGCACATACACAAACAACAGACTCTCAGTGGGAGGCATTCGCCCGTGCAGCATAAACTCAAAACATCGTTTCTGTGGCCCAACGTGTAATCCTAACTAACAAGTCTCTCTCTTGGCTTGACTTCGCAAACGAAGATTCTATAGGGCTTGCCCACGTCGTCTGCAGGCATGTTCGTGGCTGCGGAGGCCAATCCGGGACAGGCAGGTTCAACCGCAGTGGCTGCAGGGGAAGGTCTGGTCAGGGTTATGAGTTACGACAACTCTGTTTTTTTCTCCTGAGCCACTTGTCCTTAAGGTTAGCTCTGCGAGAGTCATCAAAGGAGACGGCTGCCTTGTAAATGGTGGAGCGCCAGGTGTCGCGGTCCGCAGTAAGTGAAGACCACTGGCGGTGGTCGATTTGGCAGGCACTAAGTGACTTCTTGAGACCGTCTTTGTATCTCTTTTTTGGTGCCCCTCTGTCTCGGTGTCCAGTGGCGAGCTCGCCGAACAGAGTGATCTTGGGTAGGCGATGATCCTCCATCCTGGAGACGTGCCCCGCCCAGCGAAGCTGTGTCCGCAGCAGCAAAGCCTCGATGCTCACAGTTTCCGCCTGTTCAAGGACCTCGACGTTGGTGACATAGTCACTCCAGTGAATGCTGAGGATGGTACGCAGGCAGCGCTGGTGAAAGCGTTCGAGAAGTCGTAGTTGGCTGCGGTAGAGGGCCCAGGACTCGGAACCGTACAGCAGGGTGGTGAGGACGACAGCTCTGTACATGCTGATCTTGGTGCCTTTTTTCAGCTGTTGATTGTGCCACACCCGCTTGAATAGTCGCCCGAAAGCACTGTTCGCTTTTGCCAGCCTGTTGTCCAGCTCCTTGTCCAGCTTGGCGTCTGACCTGATGATGCAGCCAAGGTAGGTAAACTGGTGTACAGACTTCAGTTTGGACTCGCCGATGGTGATGTGGGGAGGGCGATGCTCTTCCTTGGGTGCCGGCTGATGAAGGGCCTCTGTCTTTTTCAGACTGACCTCGAGTACAAAGAGCTGGGCAGCATCTGCGAAGCAGGACCTGATGCGCTGCAAGGCTCTCTCTGTGTGTGCAACGAGGGCAGCATCATCAGCAAAAAGCAGCTCACGAATCAGTCAGTCTATGGTTTTGGTGTGGGACTGCAGTCGTCTGAGGTTGAACAGGCTGCCATCGATTGATTGATTGATTGTACATTGCTTAACGTCTCGACAGCAACAAGGCTTTCTCAGGACGTGCCTGCACTGCTTGTGGAAAAAAACACTAAACAGAATATTGAATGTATGTCGCCTACGATATTGGGCCTAAATAAAGCTAAGACCATTTAGCAACACACATCCAATATCAAGAGCTACAGGCAGCGCAGACAGTAGGGAGAGTTTAAAATAGGAAAATAAAGGTGAATGGGCCACGGGTAGACAGAAATGCATGCCCCAGAATAGAGAGGAAAACCCACCCTGTGGGGCTGACCAGGGTGACCCTGGGAACTAAAAAGTAGTTAACCCCACCCAAGTCCCCCAGGGCAGACCCGGGTGGGGGGAGGCTGCCATCGAGACGATACCTGATGTACACTGCGTCCTCATCGTCGAGCTCCACTGTGTCCTGCTTCAACATCATGCTAAAGAAGATGATGAAGAGGGTCGGTGCCAGCACGCAGCCCTGCTTCACGCCGTTGAGAATAGGGAATGGTTCTGAGAGGTCACTGTTGAGTCTGACCTGGCCTTGCTGGTCCTCGTGGAGCTGGACGATCATGCTGAGGAACTTTGTGGGACAGCCAAGTCGCTCCAAAATCTGCCACATGCCTTGCCTGCTCACAGTGTCGAACGCTTTTGTTAGGTCGACAAACGTTACGTACAGCCCTTTGTTCTGCTCGCGGCACTTCTCCTGAAGCTGTCTCAGCACAAAGACCATGTCGGTGGTACTCCTGTTGGCTCTGAAGCCACACTGGCCCTCAGGGAGGTGGTCTTCAGCGATGGCAGGTACCAACCGATTCAGGAGCAACCTTGCGAGAATTTTCCCGGCAATGGACAGCAGGGTAATTCCACGATAATTAGAGCAGGCAGACTTCTCTCCTTTGTTCTTGTACAGGGTGATGATGACTGCATCACGGAGATCCTTTGGTAGTGTTCCTTCCTCCCAGCAGCAGAGAAAGAGGTCGTGGAGCTTGTTGTGCAGTGCTAGGCCTCCATGTTTCCAGATCTCTGAGCTGGTGGATGGCTGTGAGGGTCTCTTCGGCGGTAGGCGGTTCGTCCAATTCAACCTTTAGTGGGAGGTGTGGGATTTGGAGGATGACTGTTTCTTGAACAGTGCGCTCAGCGCTGAAGAGGTCTTGAAAGTATTCCGACCAGCGGTTCAAGATGGAGGTATTATCTGTGGGGAGTGCCTGTCCATCAGCGCTTCGCAGGGGACTTTGTACCAGGTGCCTGGGGCCATACACTGCTTTCAGTGCTTCTACGAAGCCCCTGTAGTCACCGTTGTCAGCGCAAAGCTGGGTCCTCTGTGCGAGTCTGGACCACCACTCGTTCTGGAGCTCGCCCACTCGGCACCGGCCTCCACGTGGCGTGGGTGGGTAGTCTCCTCAGTCACTGACTGAGTGGGCTAGCAGAGGGGTGCCATCTTTGTCCAGGATTAGGACTTGATGTCAGCAGATATGTTGTTCAGTCTTTTTCACTGGTCCGGTTTTTAAGGAGCTGTGCTAACCCAGGTCGTACACCATGTTGGATTGGTCCTTAAAAATACTCGTGAGCTTTTGGTCCTTTGGATCCCAAGTGTTTGCCGTGCTTGAAGACCCGTGTCGTGGGAGAAGAGGATCCTGGTGGCTGAAACACTCCACTTTGGCCTTGACTTCTGACTAAACGGGAGGCTAGTCGTACCGGCTTAGTCAATCGGCTCTTGTCACGTTGAGCCCTATCCCACTGTTGACATGCGGGTTGCTTTACGGAGCACTATGCTATAGCCTCTGCTGCTGATTAGGTGCTTTACGCCAGTATTCCCCTGCATTCAACGTTGTGATCGAAGGCGGTGGCTCAAACGGTTCAATCGGGCTTACCCCCTAGAGTATATCTTTCGGGCAGTCTCCATTGTGTGTCGGCTGGAGACCCGCCGACAGTTGCAGATTCCCTTGTTGGGCTCGGTGGCGGGCGGGGACCCCCGGGGGATGAATATCTCTACTAATATAATATGGAGAAAAAAAAAATAGCACAGAAACGGCACGTGGCCACCGACATTGAACATGACAGTGATTCAACTGTGAGGAAGCGACGCCTCAGGCGGCGGCCGTATGGCCTCGCTTCTCATTGTCCAAAGCAAGGTGAAGGAGAAACTGTATCCAAGCTGCATCCTTTTCTGGTGGGGGAGACCCTCAGGGGCCGTGCTGGCAGGCCTGATGCCCAGCGCCTCAGGTCTGGTGACTTGCTGGTGGTGTGCCGTACTCGGGCACACTCCAGCGGGCTACTGGGGCTCTCTTCCATCGGAGACACTCCTGTGGAAGTCACACCCCACAAAACTATGAATTCGTCAAGAGGCATAATCAAAGATCAAGCTTTGGCAGAACTGTCAGAAGATGAACTTGTACGGAACCTTAAGTCTCAGGGGGGTGACTTACGTCAGGCGCTTCGCTTCCAAGCAAGGTGGTGGGGAGATCCGTCTCCCTTCCATCATCCTGACGTTTGGCACCCCACCCCTCTTACTACCATCTGGGGAGGTTACTACTCCCTGAGAGTGAAAAAGTATGTCCCTCTCCCCCTCCGGTGCTGTAAGTGCCAAAAGTATGGCCATGGGCAGAAGCCAGGCAGAGGGTTCATGCACCCGTTGCACTAGACCCGGACACTCTGCTGAGTCCTGCACAGCCACCCCCCTGTGTGTGAATTGCCAGGGGGCGCATATGGCTTCGGATAAGAAATGCCCTCGTAGGATATCCGAGTGCAAGATTCAGCAGGTGCGTGTGGAGAAGGGGCTGTCCTTTCTGGATGCCAAAAAAACTGGTTGAAGGCCCTGGTGCAGCTGCGGCTGCCCCAACCTCTAACACCTCTGTATACTTTCAGTGCAGCGGTGGCAGGCAAGCGCCCCACCAAAAACCTTTCATATCAAACCCCAACTTCTTGGTTGGGGGCGGAGCCTCGGCTCCTCTCGCCGCTGGAGAGTAACCCTCCTCCGGTGGTGACGAGGAGCCAGGGAACGCAGAGGGCGGACACTGCCGGTCAGGCAGTGCCGCCTTCTGTTGCCCCTAAGCCTCAGCCCCCAACCAAACCTGTTAGTCAATTCCAAAGGCTTCTGGCTCTGGTCAGCCTTCTAAAGCCTCTAACTCTAGCGGCAGGAACACTGCCCAGGACTAGAAGTCTAAGAAATAAATGGGACCGCCGTGCGCACGGGCCCAGAAGGGGAACACTGATGTCCCCCTTCAAAACAAATATGTTGCAGTGGAGGAGCGGATGGAGGGAGTGGAAGTTGTCATTGCTGATGCTGCGGCAGGTCCACCCCCTTCATCTCTGAAGAACCAGAGGAGGCCCGGGAGCCGGCCCCCTCTGTTTCTTCAACTCCTTCCAAGGCAAAAGAAAAAGGGGGAAAAAACACTTCACCCCCAGATAAGACATGATCATGTACTCTCTGCTTCAGTGGAATTGTCGTGGTTTTCAAGCTAACTTTGAGGAATTACGTCTTTTAGTCAAGTTCTATAACCCCTCAGTAATATCTCTTCAGGAGACTTACCTGAAGACTTCTGATCCTGTGTCCTTTAATGGTTTTAACGTTATACATAAAGGCTCCGATTCGGAGAGGCGCTCGGGTGGAGTGGCTCTTCTCATTCGTAGCCAAATTTTATGTAGCCCCGTTAGCATCGATACCTGTCTTCAGGCTGTCGCAGCTCGGGTTACCTTGATAAAGACCATAACCATATCCAGTGTTTACCTGCCACCATCCCTGCGGGTCTGTAGTAATGATATTTTTAACTTCGTAGATCAGCTGCCCCCTCCCTTTATTTTCATGGGGGATTTTAACGGTCACGCTCACCTTTGGGGTAGTGACCACTATGATGGCAGAGGTCAGATGTTAAAAGGTGTTTTTTTCTCAACTTAACCTATGTGTCCTTAACGATGGCTCACCTACATACTCTAACTCAGGTTCAGGATCTAGTTCTGTTCTAGACCTCACTGTGTGTGATCCTTCTCTCATGCTGGACTTTGACTGGAAGGTTCACGACGACCTGTGTGGTAGTGATCACTTCCCAGTAGTCCTGCCATCGGTCAGCTGTGGGGAGGATTCACCAGTGAGGCGCTGGAATCTCAAGAAAGTTAACTGGCCTCTGTTCCCCTCTCTCTGTCAGTCTCGTCTTACAGAGGAGGTGGTCATGTCAGCTGAACAACCTGTTTCTTGTTTTACTTCTATTTTGTTGGACGTAGCAGGTGACAACATCCCTAGAACTTCCACATCAGTCCCTCGGAAGCCCAGAGTACCATGGTTCAATGCAGAGTGCCGCAAGGCCCAAAAAATGCTCAAGTCTGCTCAGCGACGTGCTTTTCGAAATCCGTCGCAACATTTAAAAGACAGCGGAGCAAAAACCCGTTACATTTTTTAACGTGAACGCCGTGCTTTCTGGAGACGTTTCGTCTCCTCTTTATCTTCTAGGACTCCGTCCCAAAAAGTCTGGAAGGCTGTTTGAAGAATTAAGGGCAGGGGTGGTTCGGCTTCTGTTGGCCATCTTAGAGATGGTCACGGATAAAAAGGCTGTGGCCAATTTGCTTGCCTCCACCATTGCCCATAATTCTTCAACAGAGCATTATTCACCCTTCTTCCAGAGAGAGAATGAGAAGTGAGAGTCTTGTACTTGTGATTTTATATCGGATAACTCGGAAGACTATAATGCCCCTTTTACATTTTCAGAATTGCAGAAAGCCATGCAGAAATGTACTGACTGTGCTGCTGGACTAGATACCATCCACTATCAGCTCCTAACACATCTGCCTGAAGATTCACTCCTTGTACTTTTCAAGGCATTTAACCATGTCTGGATAACCGGTCTTTTTCCGCCATCTTGGCGCCAGGCTGTGGTTGTGCCAATCCCCAAGTCGGGTAAGGATCCTTCCTACCCGGGAAACTACCGGCCAATCGCTTTGATATCATGTTTATGTAAAACTATGGAACGTTTGGTCAACGCTCACCTGGTGTGGCATCTTGAGTCGCAGGGTCTCATCACAGACCTCCAGTGCGGTTTCCGGCGCTTTCGTAGTACAACTGACCATCTAGTCCGCTTTGATTCGTTTATCCGAGATGCTTTTGTCAACAAGTAGCATGTCTGTGCAATTTTCTTTGATCTTGAAAAGTCATATGACACTACCTGGAAGTATGGTATAATGTCTGATTTGTCGGACATGGGTTTTAAAGGGCACCTGCCCGTTTCTATTCACAATTTTTTGTCTAACAGGCGGTTCCATGTCCGTGTGGGCTCCACCCTCTCCGACTCCTTTGAACAGGAGATGGGTGTCCTGCAGGGCAGCATTTTATCTCCTGTTTTATTTAGCATTAAAATAAATAACATTGTAAAGGCCGTCAAGGATGATTCTGAATGCTCTTTGTTTGTGGACGACTTTGCTTTGTGTGCACGAGGTCGGGGACTTGCGTCCCTTGAGAGGCGCTTGCAGCTGTGCGTTGATCGCATCCAGGGGTGGGTGTCTCTCAACGGATTCAGATTCTCGTCCTCCAAGACAGTCTGTGTGCATTTTACTAACCAGACGAAATTTTGTTCAAGAACCTAGCCTGAGCATTGCTGGAGTGCCAATTAAGGTGGCCGAAGAGGCAAAGTTTTTGGGGGTCATCTTTGACAAAAGATTGACCTTCTGCAACCATGTTAACTACCTTAGAACCTCTTGTCGGAAGGCCCTCGACATTCTTCGTATCGTTGTTCGTACTGACTGGGTGCAGACCGCACTGTCTTACTTCGACTGTACCGGGCTCTTGTTCGGTCCAAACTGGATTACGGCTCTGTGGTATGCGGTTCGGCTTCTAAGTCTGTTCTACAGGGTCTGAACACAATTCACCATCAAGGTCTGCGAATATGTCTGGGAGCCTTCTGGACATCTCCAGTTCCTAGTCTGTATGCCGAGGCAGGGGAGCCTTCTCTCAGGCTCCGCCGCATCCGCCTCATGCTCAGCTACGTTCTGAAGCTGAAAGCCCATCCAGACAATCCTGCCTATGATTGTGTTTCTAACCCGTCGTTTGCAGAGGTTTACGATGCCCGTCCGGGAGCTGTCCGTCCACTTTCCTTCCGTGTCCGACCTCATCTGCAGGCGGCCGGAGTGGACCTGGACAACGTTTCGGAATCTCTGCAACACATTACTCGACCCTGGCTACTACCAGTTCCTGACATCTTGCTGGACTTGACCGCCCACAAGAAAGATTGTACTCCACCAGCCATATACCAACAGAGCCTCAATGAACTCCTTTCAATTTTTTCCTGGCTATTGTCGTCTATTATTATTACATGGTATTTATATGGCGCATTTCTCATATTTATAATATAACTCAATGCGCAGAATGTAGCCGCGAACTGAACCCAACAAGCACGCTCACGTGAATCACACGCATTCACTCACACACTGTACGTAAACACAGAACATTCACGTGGTGCTAAGGGCAAGCTCAAGCGAGCTACTGACGGTATTTGGAAATCGTTTTGTATTTGAAATTTGATTAAGTTGGCTGAAACTGATACCAAAGTGGAACTGATACCGTTTTTATACGGATGGGTCCAAGCCTGAGGATGGGAGAGTGGCTGCGGCTGCAGTGTCCTCTCGCCACCCTAGACGCCCATTTAAGCTCCGCCTCCCTGACCATTCCTCTGTATTTAGTGCAGAACTGCAGGCAATTCTGCTGGCACTCAAGCATGCCTATCAGTCTCGGGAAAGGAACTTCCTGATTCTGTCTGACTCTTTCTGCCCTTCAGGGCGCGGGAACAGAGCACCCACTGCTGGTTCAGATCAGAGAGCTCTACGCAGACTTTATGAAGGAATATTATGACATCATTTTTATTTGGGTCCTAGGCCATGTGGGCATCGAAGGCAACAGAATCGCAGATTCTGCTGCCAACAGTGCCCGCAATGACCCTGTCCCTGACACACAGACTGTTTATAGTGATTTTAAACCTGTGATTAGTGCGTACATAGCCCGCGAGTGGCAGTCCGAGTGGGACAAAGAGGAAGGGAACAAGCTGCATGAAGCTCTTCCTACCGTGTCCGACAGTCTACCTTTCCGCTGCGGCAGCCGCCGTGAGGAGACTGTCCTTTACTTGGCTCCACATCGGGCACACGTATGTTAACGCACTCTTACTTACTTAAACAGGATGAGCGTCCATGGTGTTTTGCCTGTGATGAGCAATTTTCTGTTCGACACTTTTTGCTGTATTGTGCTGATCTAATTGACACGAGATATAAACACTTCACAGCAGACTCCTTGAAGGTTTTGTTCCGGGATGTTCCCCCGGACAAAATCTTCAATTTCTTGAGAGAATGCAATATTTTTAACAAGATCTGAGCATTCATAGACTATGTGAATTTTGTAATTTGCCCTTTTTGAGAGTCTGTAGACGTTTTTTTTAAAGACATGTGCGACATTTTAGCCTGACATTTTTAAGCTATATTTACATCTTGTCTTAAGACCTTGCTTTTAGTCTGGCTGACCAGATTTTTACCCATCCCTCCGTGAGATGGCCTTAGCCGCCTGCTCGACGTTAAACCCAAATAACTAACTAACTCGTTCTGGAGCTCTTTAAGCTTGCGCTGGAGACTGCTGCAGATGAGGCAGAAGGCAGACTTCTTCACAGGGCAGGAAGGCTGGGCTAGGTCGGCCTGATGGGTGGCTTTTTTTTTTTTTGGCTAGAAGTTCCTGGATCTATACGTCGTTTTCGTCAAACCAGTCTTTGTTCCTCTTTCTAACAAAGCCCAAGACTTCCACAGAAGATTTTACAATAGCAGTTTTCAGTTGTTCCCAGAGTGTTTCAGGGGAGGAGTCTGCTGGATCAACTGTGTCTTTCAGCATGCGCTGTAAATCTGTCTGAAGGGCAGCTTTTTTGTCGTCATGCTGAAGACTGGCAATATCAAGCTTTTTCTTTGCGGGGGGGGGGGGGGGGGGGGGGGCTTTCTTGGGTTTCAGCTTGAGGTGGAGCCTGAGTTTGCAGCGGACAAGGCGGTGGTCAGTGTGGCACTCTGCGCTGGGCATCACTCTGGTTAGGAGGACGTCACTGCGGTCCCTCTGACGCACTAGGACATAGTCGATAAGGTGCCAGTGCTTGGAGCGAGGATGCATCCAGGTGGTCTTTCGACTGTCCTTTTGCTGGAAAGTAGTGTTGGTGATGACAAGTTGCTGCTCTGCACAGAATTCCAACAGTAGGCGGCCATTGTCATTGCAGTTCCCAACGCCATGCTTGCTGAGGACTCCTTTCCAGGCTTCAGAGTCTAGGCCCACTCTGGCGTTGAAGTCGCCAAGGATAATGACTTTGTCTTTTTCTGCAGGCTCTGCCAGGAGGGTTGGGGAGTACACACTGAGAAGGGTAACGTATTGCTGGTGTCTCAGTGGGAGGCGCATAAACATGATGCGGTCGGAGTGACCCGTTAGTAGGTTTTCCAGCTTAGTCGCAATGGGGGTCTTGACCATGAAGCCCACGCCTAAGAGCCGTCTTCCTGATGCAGGCCTGCCTGACCAGTAGAGGGTGTAGCCAGCGCGGCGATGTCGATGTTTAACCTCCGCAATTCATGGGCAATAAGGGCGGAGCGACGTTCAGGGCGTCCGCTGTCTGCTGTGTCGAGCAAGGTTCGGATGTTCCAGCATGCTACGTTGAGTCTGGTCGTAGTCGTCATGGGAGTGGATCCGTTGTTTTTTTTCTTGTTTTCTGACCGCAGGAGAAGATGCCCGTTGACCGCGGCTAGCCACCTGGTGTTACGAGGGGATGAGCTTTGGTTAGGCCACCTTTTCTATGCCCCTCTCCGTGTGGCGTAAGCAGTGCTGTCCCTAAAGAAGGCTGCTTGGTCGTTCAGGGTGTGCCGAGTGACGTTGTCATCCCCAGGCGACCAATATCTTGAACCGCCTGCATGCAGGTTTGAGACTGCGGCTTCCAGTGACATCTTTCACCTGCCGTTTTGCCCCTTGCCCATCGCTACAGGACTTGGAAAGGTCGGTGTCATGGTCCGTGGGCATTTCCTAAAGCCTACGCGGTGGAGCTTTTTGGTGGAGTGCAGTGTGCGCAGTACTGGCCCCACCCTTTAAACCCTTGGTTCGTCTGCCATGGCCTAGCAAGCTGGGACGGTGGCACGAGGTCCTCGGGTTGTAGGTTTTATATCAGACTGTCCTTGTCCTAATCTCTGGCTCAAAAACCTTCCCCGGAGACACGGGGGATTTGATGTCATGGTTTTCCTCCCTTAGCCTTTCCGCAGCCAAGTGGCCAGGCCTCCAAGGCAGCAGGACAATGATCTGTTTTCGAGGTTCACTCCTCTAGATCCGCCGTGTTTAGCCTGGGGGCTGGTGCTGCCCAGTTTTTGGGGTCACCTCGGAGAGGATGTGGCTAGGGACCACGCACGGGACGGTCTTGTGATAGAGGGATGCTATGCTAGTCCGGAGGGATTACACACGAGGGTTTTGATTGATTGATTGTACATTGCTTAACGTCCCGACAGCAACAAGGCTTTCTCAGGACGTGCCTGCACTGCTTGTGAAAAAAAAAAATAAACAGAACATTGAATGTATGTCGCCAGCCGGTCAAATACATTAAATAAACCTAACACATGGGGCCTAAATAAAGCTAAGACCATTTAGCAACACACATCCAATATCAAGAGCTACAGGCAGTGCAGACAGTAGGGAGAGTTTTAAAAAGGCAAATACAGGTGAATGGACCAAGGGTAGACAGAAACACATGCCCCAGAATAGAGAGAAAAACTCACCCTGTGGGGCTGACCAGGGTGACCCTGGGAACTAAAAAGTACCTAACCCCACCCAAGTCCCCCAGGGCAGACCCGGGTGGGGGCTACACACGAGGGTGCCGGGTGATCCCGGGGAGGCGCTGTAAGAGTTCCCCACTACCCGCACCACCAGCGCAACTCGTCCCCTGGGGCCTCCACCCTTTGAGTCAGGCAGAGACTCCTTGAGACCCCTAACTAACAAGTAAACTCTTCACAACATACACAACTATCAACACAAGCACGTCACACTCACTTCCGCACAATATAATAAAAGCCAGGCTAGGGCCTAACCTGGCTTTTATTATATTGTGCAAGATGTCCTCACTATCCAACCTGTTCAACGGGTATTATCGTTATGCATAGTTCGCACGTTCCTTCACGTCTAGGCGTGTACTTGTTTGCGTCACGCGCTTCTGAAGCTGTCCCACGCTCCCCGAGCTGTGGATGTCCTCTCGACACGCTCCTCTAGCGCGGGCTCTGTTGACTTTGATATATCGGCATCAAGTCCCTCCCTCCTCACAAGAACTCTGAACAATAAAGTTCCAATGTCAAAACACTTGCTTAACACACAAACCTGGCTGATACACTACACTGAAAAAGACTATAACATGACGCACGCGCCATATACTGGTTTGTACACAGGAAAAGATTATACTTAACACACCAACGTACTACCTTCGTAAACAACCTAGGCATACACAAATCACATTCCTTAGTTATCCATTCCGGTAAATAACTATATAGAAAATCCCCGGTTATCTCAACAAGTTCTAAACCGACAGAACTGAACCATATCAACGCTACACAACCGAACTAAATAGTACTAACGCATACTACATTTAACTCACTAGCTGTCGATAATACATATAAAAACGTACCTGAAATCTTGGTTTCAGAGTCTTCCAATACGGCTAGTGTATCCGACATACGTCCGTCCTCTATGACAGAATAGCACGTATTAATTACTCTTGAGCTCTGTTAAGCTGAGCTGCACCATTAAAACTCCGTGCAAATCGCTGACCTCGCGACCGCACAAAACTCGTGAATACACGGGAATATTTGACACCCAAAAAGAAAAACCCACTGACACGACAGCACAATGCAGAAATCCTGTGCGAAACTTATGCGTGGGCATAGAGCTTCATCACAATTCCCCCTTCCCGAGGAAACAAAGACTGAAACGACCGAGTTTCTTTTTCACTTACTAAATGACACTGAAATCGTCAGAACCAAAAAACCATCAAAAAACCATCAAAATACTTAAATCTCAAACTCTCACTCGCTGGCCGCACTGAGAACGCGACAGCAGATCAGCAAACGTGTTTTCCGTACCTGGAACTCCACAAATTTCGAACTTAAATTCTTGCAACGTCAGCGACCACTGCATCAGTCTGCGTTCCTAGCTAGTGAGTTAAATGTAGTATGCGTTAGTACTATTTAGTTCGGTTGTGTAGCGTTGATATGGTTCAGTTCTGTCGGTTTAGAACTTGTTGAGATAACCGGGAATTTTCTATATAGTTATTTACCGGGATGGATAACTAAGGAATGTGATTTGTGTATGCCTAGGTTGTTTACGAAGGTAGTACGTTGGTCTGTCATTGCTGATGCTGCGGCAGGTCCACCCCCTTCATCTCTGAAGAACCAGAGGAGGCCCGGGAGCCGGCCCCCTCTGTTTCGTCAACTCCTTCCAAGGCAAAAGAAAAAGGGGGAAAAAACACTTCACCCCCAGATAAGACATGATCATGTACTCTCTGCTTCAGTGGAATTGTCGTGGTTTTCAAGCTAACTTTGAGGAATTACGTCTTTTAGTCAAGTTCTATAACCCCTCAATAATATCTCTTCAGGAGACTTACCTGAAGACTTCTGACCCTGTGTCCTTTAATGGTTTTAATGCTATACATAAAGGCTCTGATTCGGAGAGGCGCTCGGGCGGAGTGGCTCTTCTCATTAGTAGCCAAATTTTATGTAGCCCCTTTAGCATCGACACCTGTCTTCAGGCTGTTGCAGCTCGGGTTACCTTAAAGAAGACCATAACCACATGCAGTGTTTACCTGCCACCATCCCTGCGGGTCTGTAGTAATGATATTTTTAACTTCGTAGATCAGCTGCCTCCTCCCTTTATTCTCATGGGGGATTTTAACGGTCACGCTCACCTTTGGGGTAGTGACCACTATGATGGCAGAGGTAAGATGTTAGAAGATGTTTTTTCTCACTTTAACCTATGTGTCTTAACGATGACTCACCTACGTACTCTAACCCAGGTTCAGGATCTAGTTCTGTTCTAGACCTCACTGTGTGTGATCCTTCTCTCATGCTGGACTTTGACTGGAAGGTTCACGACGACCTGTGTGGTAGTGACCACTTCCCAGTAGTCCTGTCATCGGTCAGCCAGTGGGGCGCTGGAATCTCAAGCTAGCTGGCCTCTGTTCGCCTCCCTCTGTCAGTCTCGTATTACAGAGGAAGTGGTCATGTCAGCTAAAGAACCTGTTTCTTGTTTTTCTTCTCTTTTGTTGGACGTAGCAGGTGAAACCATCCCTAGAACTTCCACATCAGTCCCTCAGAAGCCGAGAGTACCATGGTTCAATGAAGAGTGCCACAAGGCAAAAAAAAAAAAAAACGCGCAAATCTGCTCAGTGACGTGCTTTTCGTAATCCGTCGCAAGCGAATATTTTAACCTTTAAAAGACAAAGGGCGAAAGCCCGTTACATTTTTAAACGTGAACGCCGTGCTTCCTGGAGACGTTTCGTCTCATCTTTATCTTCTAGGACTCCATCCCAGAAAGTCTGGAAGGCTGTTCGAAGAATTAGGGGCAGGGGTGGCTAGGCTTCTGTCGGCCATCTTAGAGATGGTGCCAGTTTGGTCACAGATAAAAAGCTGTGGCCAATTTGCTTGCCCTATACCATTGCCCATAATTCTTCAACAGAGCATTATTCACCCTTCTTCCAGAGAGAGGAGAAGTGAGAATCGTGTACTTGTGATTTTATATCGGATAACTCGGAAGACTATAATGCCCCGTTTACATTTTTAGAATTGGAGCAAGCCATGCAGAAATGTAATGACTCTGCTGCTGGCCTAGATACCATCCACTATCAGCTCCTAACACATCTGCCTGAGGATTCACTCCTTGTACTTCTCAAGGCCTTTAACCATATCTGGATAACTGGTCCCCCCAACCGGGTTTTCCCTGGGGGATTTGGGTGGGGTTAACTACTTTTTAGTTCCCAGGGTCACCCTGCTCAGCCCCCCTCTATTCTGGGGCATGTGTTTCTGTCTACCCTTGGTCCATTCACCTGTATTTTCCTTTTTTTTTTTTTTTTTTAACTCTCCCTACTGTCTGCGTTCCTGTAGCTCTTGATATTGGATGTGTGTTGCTAAATGGTATTAGCATTAATTAGGTCCCATGTCGTAGGTTTATGTAACGTATTAGACCAGCTGGCGACATACATTCAATATTCTGTTTGTTTGTTTTTTTGGGTTTTTTTTTTTTTCCACAAGCAGTGCAGGCACATCCTGAGAAAGTCTTGTTGTTGTCGGGACGTTAAGCAATGTACAATCAATCAGTCTGGATAACCGGTCATTTTTCGCCATCTTGGCGCCAGGCTGAGGTTGTGCCAATCCCCAAGCTGGGTTAGGATCCTTCCGACCCGGGCAACTACCGCCAATCGCTTTGCAAAACTATGGAACGCTTAGTCAACGCCCGCCTGGTGTGGCATCTTGAGTCACAGGGTCTCATCACAGACCTCCAGTGCGGTTTCGGCACTTCCGTATTACAACTGACCATCTAGGCCGCTTTGAGTCGTTTATCCGAGATGTTTTTGTCAACAAGCAGCATGTCTATGCAATTTTCTTCGATCTTGAGAAGGCATATGACACTACCTGGAAGTATGGTATAATGTCTGATTTGTCGGACATGGGTTTTAAAGGGCGCCTGCCCGTTTTTATTCACAAATTTTTGTCTAACCGGTTGTTCCATGTCCGTGTGGGATCCACCCTCTCCGACTCCTTTGAACAGGAGATGGGTGTCCCGCAGGGCAGCATTCTATCTCCTGTTTTATTTAGCATTAAAATTAATAACATTGTAAAGGCCGTCAAGGATGATTCTGAATACTCTTTGTTTATGGACGACTTTGTGTGCACGAGGTCGAGGACTTTGCGTCCCTTGAGAGGCGCTTGCAGCTGTGCGTTGATCGCATCCAGGGGTGGGTGTCTCTCAACGGATTCAAGTTCTCGCCGTCCAAGACAGTCTGTGTGCATTTACTAAGCAGACGAAATATTTTTCAAGAACCTAGCCTGAGCATTGCTGGAGTGCCAAATAAGGTGGCCAGGGAGGCAAAGTTTCTGGGGGTCATCTTTGACAAAAGACTGACCTTCTGCAACCATATTAATTACCTTATAACCTCTTGTCAGAAGGCCCTCGACGTTCTTTGTGTCGTTGGTCGTACTGACTGGGGTGCAGACCGCATTGTCTTACTTCGACTGTACCGGGCCCTTGTTTGGTCCAAACTGGATTACGGCTCTGTGGTATATGGCTCCGCTTCCAAGTCTGTTCTACAGCGTCTGAACACAATTCACCATCAAGGTCTGCGAATATGTCTGGGGGCCTTCAGGACATCTCCAGTTCCTAGTCTGTATGCCGAGGCAGGGGAACCTTCTCTCAAGCTCCTCCGCAACCGCCTCATGCTCAGCTACGTTCTGAAGCTGAAGGCCCATCCAGACAATCCTGTATACTTTCCTTCCGTGTCCGACCTCATCTGCAGGCGGCCGGAGTGGACCTGGACAAAGTTTCGGAATCTCTGCAACACATCACTCCACCCTGGCTGTTCATAGTTCCTGACATCTTGCTGGACTTGACCGCCCACAAGACGGACTGTACTCCACCAGCCATATACCAACAGAGCCTCAATGAACGCCTTTCAATTTTTCCTGGCTTTTGTCGTATTCATACGGATGCGTCCAAGTCTGAGGATGGGAGAGTGGCTGCGGCTGCAGTATCTTCTCGCCATCCTAGATGCCCATTTAAGCCCCGCTTCCCTGACCATTCCTCTGTATTAGTGCAGAACTGCAGGCAATTCTGCTGGCACTCAAGCATGCCTATCAGTCTCGGGAAAGGAACTTCCTGATTCTGTCTGACTCTCTTTCTGCCCTGCAGGCTGGTGCAGATTCGAGAGCTTTACGCGGACTTGATGAAGGAATATTATGACATAATTTTTATTTGGGTCCCAGGGCTTGTGGGCATCGAAGGCAACAGGATCGCAGATTCTGCTGCCAACGATGCCCGCAATGACACACAGACTGTTCATAGTGATTTTAAACCTGTGATTAGTGCGTACATAGCACGCGAGTGGCAGTCCGAGTGGGACAAAGAGGAAGCGAACAAGCTTCATGAAGCTCTTCCTACGGTGTCCGTCAGTCTACCTTACCGCTGCGGCAGCCGCCGTGAGGAGACTTTTCTTACTCGGCTCCACATCGGGCACACGTATGTTATGCACTCTTACTTACTAAAACAGGATGAGCGTCCATGGTGTTTTGCCTGTGACGAGCAGTTTTCTGTTCGACTCTTTTTGCTGTCTTGTGCCGATCTAATTGACCCAAGATAAAAACACTTCACAGCAGACTCCTTGAAGGATTTGTTCCGGGTTGTTCCCCCGGACAAAATCTTAAATTTCCTGAGAAAATGCAACATTTTTAAGAAGATCTGAGCATTCATAAACTATGTGACTTTCCTTATTTTGCCCTTTTTGAGAGTCTGTAGACGTTTCTTCTAAAGACTCGTGCGACGTTTTAGCCTGACATATTTTTAATGTATATTTAGATCATGTCTTAAGACCTTTCTTCACACCAGCGCTGTTCCGTGGTATGCGGTTGGTCTACGAGCTAGAAGTTCTACATGTTTTTTAACATAGCAGGGACTCCCAGCTAGAAGAGGCATGCCTCCTGAAAACAAGCGGACGTCAGCACCTAAACTGTGGTCACTGCCACCGACTTAGACAGCTTTTGTTGGAATTATCAAGCGTGCACATCAACAAACGTCAATCTCAAAGGCAGCGTTGGGTAAAATTCTGCAAATCATTTGCCAGGTGACTGGTTTCAAACGTTCATTACAACAACATTCCCCCCCCCCCCCCCCCCCCCCCCGCTGGTGTTCAGCTGCGCCGTCTGAAGTGCTAAGCATGCTGAAGTGTGCCTGTGGATCTGATGGTACAGCTTGATGTGGTTTTGCAACAACCCGGATGGCATGCCCAATGTGCTGCGTGTGTTTTCTTTCTGATGTCTGTCTAAAGATATCGACCAACGTGCGGCTTCAGTGCCAAATAAAGGAAAGCAGCTTAGACCTTGACCTTATAAGTGGTCCAACAAATTAGTGTGCATTAAACGGTCTTATTTCAGCTACCATTACGCAAAGCTTGACTGAAAAAGTTTTAGAGGTGTTCATACGAAAAAGAACAAAGTCTTTGTACTTTTTTTTCTTCAAAGTACTCTGTTAGACATCATTATGTTCGCTGATGACACACAGTTGCACGATTCCGATCCCGCCGTCCCTGAAGCTGGTCGTTTAATTTCCAACATGGAAAACTGTCTGACAGAACTTGGTTAAAGACTGGATGATTAAAAATAAACTCCAGCTATATGATGGTAAAACAGAGTCCATGCTTATCACAGCTGGTGTGCGTCCTTCGCAGTTGTTCTGTCTTCCCAGTCACATCTCTGTCTGTCAAAATCAAATCATTTTTCTCTGACAGTGACAAAAACCTTAGTGTTTTCATTGATAGAGACCTCAAGTATGTTAGTCATATGTGCAGATCAGCTTTTATGGAACGTCGGCGCATTAGCAGTGTTACTGAAACAGTATCTGACACCCGAAGCAACTGCAATCCTTGTCTCCTCCTTTGTTTTATCACGGTTAGACTACGAACGCGATAACAGTTATCAGTCAAAATGGAAACGCAAAAAACCTGAAAAATAAAAATTGAGGGGGTTGCACAACCAAAAAACAATATACAGTCATTACCTATAGTAACTATCCCACACTAAAACGTCACAGAAAATGATGTAATTTAGATAAAATCATTGAGAAGAATCGAAGCGAGCGAACGCGGCTGTGCGAAGGCCAGCGGTGCAAGATGGCGTCCCGCGCACGCGTGGCGCCTGTAGTATGGTATCCCGACGATACCATAATATCAGTATAACGGTGAACTCGTCCAAAATCCAACTCGCCTAAGCAACTCGCCCCGTTTCAGGCACAGGCTCAGGGCGGATTGTGATAGAAAACGGCGAAATATTTCGCGCCGATGTATGGTCTGTGCCCGAAAAGCAAACCTGACAATAATGTACGTTTCTACGGCGGCAGTGCATGTCAACTTTTTAATATTTTACATAATCACATGCATAAAAAAGAACCAATACAAAGTCTAGAATCCTTGAAACAGTACACGTCATGGTGTACAAATCGATCTTTAATAAGTGATCAGTTTGCAAGTTTGTAACCATACCCACAGCCCCCCCCCCCCCCTCCACCCCCCCCCCCCCCCCAAAAAAAAAAAAAAAAAAAATTTCTTTACTATACAACTAACCAAATGTTCTTCTAATAATTATCGTTTCTGACTAATAACGCCTCATTGAGTCTACAGATTGTCATATATGTGTCACAAAACCGGCCCGAGCAAATACACGCATAGTTTCTTAAACGTCTATTTTAATCGTGACGCTGCGTAACACTGATATTTAATTTATCATATATACATAGATAGACGCGCCAAACACTCTAGACTCAAACAGTACAAGTCATTTTGATTTTGTCCTTCTCGATCTGTACAAAGTTTTCAGTTACACGTTTGTAACCCTCCACCCTCCCCCCATCCTCCCCCTCCCCCCATCCTCCCCCTCCACCACCCACCCACCCTCCCCCCCCGCCCCCCCCCCCCTCCCGCCGCCCCCTCCCCCACCACCAAAAAATAAAAAGAAAACACGCCTTAAGTCACAGAAACTATGAGGTGACGTTGGTAGTCGAAATCACCATATCACACACAAAGTCCGTTTCATCACTATACATCACCAAAATATTTTTCCTGATAACCTGATGTAGCCGTTTCTAATAACGTCTTATTGAGTCTACAGAGTGCTGTATTTGTCTCGAAATGAAAAAGTCCGATCAAACACGATGATAGTTCTGTAAGTTCAACGCGACGCCGCCTAACATCTATATAAGTGAAATACAATCCTACAAATAAACAGAAGAGCCAGACACTCTAGAATCAAACAGTACATGCCATTTTGTACATATCGACATCTACAGTGTCATCCGTTACACGTTTATAACGCTACTCCCCAAAGCAAACGATGCTCTGACGTACAGTAACGGTGCAGTGCGACTGATCGGACATTTTCCCATACATCACTCACACAGAACCTTACATCACTAAATATCTCACCAGATTCTACTTCCATTAAGTCATGATACTCTTTTCTCGTGATTTCAACATAGCTTAGTAAGCATATAGCTGTTTTACTGTTATGAGACAGAACCTAAAAGTAAACCGGTTTGACAAACGTATCCGTTTTGAAGGCGGCGGAACACATCAACTGTTACTTATTCCATATAATTAAATACATACATAAAAGCGCTAAACACTCTAGAATCAAATGCTAAAAGGCATGGTGTCAAAATCTATCAAAAAAGTGTCATCAGTTACAAGTTTTTAACCCCACCCCAAGCGAAAAACACCACGAGCCACAGTCGGTAACTATGCGGTGTCATTAGTCGGTGAACTGACATATATCACACACAAAGTCCATTTTATCACAATGCTTATCACAAGAACGTTCCAATAACCAGATAGTATCGTTTCTGACTAATTATGCCTTATTGAGCCTACAGAGTTCTGCATTTGTCTCAGAAAAAAGAGGCGCGACCAAAAAACGCCAATAGTTCCATAAACTTGTCCACTTTTAACGCCACGCTACATAACACCTACTCATATTTAATTACAATCGTACACATGAATAGAAGCACCAAACACTCCAGAATCACTCAGTATAAGCTTTTTTGTCTGTACTAATCTCCATTGTGTCATCAGTTACACGATTATAACACTACCCCCACGGGAAACGGTGCTCTGACGTACAGTAACGGTGCAGTGCGGCTGATCGCAAATTTCCCCCTATATTACCCACACAGACCCTTATATCACTAAATATCTCACCAGATGTATGATAATCTTTTCTCGCGATTTGAGAATAGGTGAGTAAACAGGTAACTGTTTTACAATCAGGAAAAAAAAACCGAGAAAAGTAACTTGAACCGGTTTGACAAACGTGGCCGTTTTTAATGCTGCGGAACACATCAACTTTTACTTGTTCCATACAATCAAATGCATGAATAAAAGTGCTAAACTATGCACTCAAGAATTAAATGATAAAAGGCGTTGTGTCCAAATAGATCGCTAAAGTGTCATCAGTTACAAGTTTATAACCCCACCCTTAGGGAAAAACGGCGCCCCGAGTCACAGTAACTATGCGGTGCGTTAGTCGGTGAACTGACCATACATCACACACAAAGTCCGTTTTATCACTATGCATATCACCAATGCGTGTAAATAACCCGAAATTATCGTTTCTGACTAGTTATACCTTATTGAGTCTACATACAGAGTGCTGCATTTGCCGCAGGAAAGAGGCACCACCAAATGAACCGACATATCCATAAACGTGCCCAATTTTAACGCCACGCTACATAACACCACATGATTATTTAAATTATAATCGTACACACAAATAGAAGCGCCAAACACTCTAGAATCAAACAGTACAAGCTTTATTGTACTTATTGATTCTAAAGTGTCATCAGTTACAAGTTTATAACACTACGCCCGTGGTAAATGATCTTGCGGACGTACAGTAACGGTGTGGTGCGGGGGATCGGGAATTTTCCCATACATCACGCACGCTGAACCTCACATCACTACATATCTCACCAATGTCTACTGCCAGTATGCAATGTTAATCGTTTATTGCGATCCGAGAATAACTGAGTACACAGATAGCTGTTTTACAACCAGGAAAAAAGCCCGAAAAAGTCAGCCGCTTTGACAAACTTGTCCGTTTTGAAGGGGGAGGAACACATCAACTTTAACTTGTTCTATATTATCAAATGCATCAATAGAAGCTAAACACTCTAGAATCGAACATTATAAGACAATGTGACCAAACCGATCACTAAAGTGTCATCAGTTACAAGTTTGTAACCCCACCGATAGCATCAAATAGCGACCGGTGAAAGATATGCGATGCCGTTAGGCGACGATTTTAGCATAAATCATTCACAACGTCCGACTTATCACTACTTATCACTATAAATTTAACCAGTACGTTCAAATAACCCGACATTATGGTTTCTAATTATGTCTTATGGAGCCTATAGAGTGCTGCATTTGTCTCAGGAAAGAGGCACGACCAACTACGCCAGTAATTTTGTAAACGTGTCCACTTTTAACGGCATGCTAGTTCACATCCGCTTAATGTTTTATTGTAATCGTACACATGGATAGAATCGCCAATCACTCTAAAATTAAACAGCACAAGCTATTTTGTTTCTAGTTTGTCACTAGTTTATTTCCCCAGCCATGCACAATTCATCACCACTGTCACGTGTGTGTGTGTGTGTGTGTGTGTGTGTGTGTGTGTGTGTGTGTGTGTGTGTGTGTGTGTGTGTGTGTGTGTGTGTGTGTGCGCGTACACGAAATGACTAAAATGGGTTACTTTCTTTACCATCCTTATGCAATCTGGGTCTGTGTAAAATTCTGGGTGGCCAGATCAGACACCCATTTTTTCTGAGGGTTGTTTCTGTATTATCTTTCATTCAAAATTCAGAAAAAAATATCAAAATACGATGTCCCCATTTTAACAGATTTACTTCATCGTTGTGTTTCAGGGATGCCCTGGGCCTGTGTGTGGACACGGAAGCGGCCGGAGTGTTTTCAGATCAATTTGATTGGTCCAACACCGATGAACGGAGTTGCTTCCCTTGCTTAAACGTCTTTCGTCTCCAACGGACACACCGGTCATTCTCTCGCATTTGCAGAGGTACTTTATGCAATATTTCTTAGTTAAGAGCACGCCCAAATGTACTTGTTCAGTGCAGTTATTTAACTGAGAGATGCCTCCAATCCCCGTACCCGTTTGGCCCAGAAAAATAAGGCGTCTGCTTTCAAACGTGTCTTCGGCCTCTCGGCCGCTCCGGGCCTGACCGTTGAGTCTTGTAGTAAATGATAATAGAACCCCACGATTTTAACAAAAGCTTTCTTCTTCAATGAAAGGAATTCGTTCAATAACCCCATTACAAGGTCAATCTGCACGCGATTTTGTTTCTTCTTTCTTTTTTTTTTCTGACGTGTTAACTTGCCACATGCATGCACAGTATCAGTTGACTTTTTTTTTAAAAAAACAAAAATTGCGCCAGATTTCAATCCTCGTTCGCAAAACTGCCTCGCGATTCGAAGAACGAACGTCCACAAACAGGTCTTTAGGAATGTGCAACTGAAGTATCGCTTTTTACTGTATTGCCAGTTTTTAGTTCTCAGGGTCACCCTGGTCAGCCCCACAGGGTGGGTTTTTCTCTCAATTCTGGGGCATGCATGTGTTTCTGTCTACCCTTTGTCCATTCACCTGTATAAATTTGCCTTTTTAAAACTCTCCCTACTGTCTGTACTGCCTGTAGCTCTTGATATTGGATGTGTGTTGCTAAATGGTCTTAGCTTTATGTCTTGGCCCCATGTGTTAGGTTTATTTAACTCATTCTACCCCAGACACACCACGGCAGGATAAGGATCCACCACGATAGTTCAAGGGTGATGCCAGAATAGCTTGGCGCCTACGGGCGCCAAGCTATTCTGGCATCTCCCTTGAACTATCATGGTCGATCTGTGCCCTGCACTGCAATGCAGTCTTGAGAGGACAGGGGCAAAATTTAAGGATTTTGGTGTTGGGGTAGAATGAGTTAACGTATTTGACCGGCAGGCGACATACATGGCAATGTTCTGTTTAGGTGGGTTTTTTTTCACAAGCAGTGCAGGCACGTCCTGAGAAAGCCTAGTGGCTGTCGGGACGTTAAGCAATGTACAATCAATCTGATTCAAAATGTCAGTTGGTTTACATGGTTGTATTGGACATGTTCTCAGCAACACCATTTTGGTCACACCGGCTCAGGACTTTCTGGCACACACCCAGCGCCGGATGGCAGCAGGATGTCCAAACCCATCGGGATCTATGCTGCAGAATCATGGCCCCCCAGCCTCTGCCACAGAGGGTGCGTCTGGTAGGAGGGTGCATGGACGGCAGCGGAATGCTCCCAATTACAAACTGGTAAGTAAAGTGATTCTATGATCATCTTCATTTTATTGGCTGGCGTGCGTGCGAAGCAAAAGTGAGTTTATGTTCTGGGCCACTGGTCGTCCGTCCGTCGTCCATGGTAAACTTTAACTCATTCTACCCCAACACCAAAATCCTTAAATTTTGCCCCTGTCCTCTCAAGACCGCATTGCAGCGCAGGACACAGATCGACCATGATAGTTCAAGGGTGATGCCAGAATAGCTTGGCGCCCGTAGGCGCCAAGCTGTTCTGGCATCACCTTTGAACTATCATGGTCGATCCTTATCCCGCGGATTTCCGTGGAAATTCTTTCACAATTCCGCTGAAGCATATTTATTTTCCGCGTCTAATAACAACGAAAAAGACGAAAAAAAAAAAATCTTCTTAAATGGCAAAAAAATCTCTAATGGGTTGGATTTGTATGTAGTTTGGTTTACTATCGCCCGACACTTCCGGTAGCTTTAGGTCGCAGTGGAAAATGGCGGTGAAAAAGCAGAGGTGCCTACCTTACGCGCTAGCTCGTAATTTTACGCATTTTCGGCATCAAATTACGCGAGTACGACCAGTTCCTCTAAAATACGCAATTTAGGGGGAGGGAGGGAAGATCGACCGCTTTATATAGGCTCCCAGCCTCTGGAACCAAAGACGATGTCACTGAGCTTTGCGCGTGTAGTCCACTAGACACTGACCAGCCAAGGCAGTAAAAATACTCACACACAGCGCGCCAAGCGTGCAGTGAAACACTGAACTCTGACTCGCGGGTAGTAACTAGCGATAGCAGGGGGCTCATCTGCTACAAATGCATGCAACGTGTGCAGAAAGGACTTTGGTGTTGCTCACAGTGGCGCGTACAAAAGTACTTGATGATATTCAAAGACATTTGGAGTCTGCTGGGCCGGGCCAAGGCAGTAGTACATCCCAAGGCAAGCACTTTTTCGTTAACCCTTTCGGCCCGGCAAACCGCTGTACTGGTTGGCGGTCTCGTATACCGTGCAGCCCGGAAAACCGCTAGAGCGGTGTCAGGCGTTTTATATCGCGCACCCGGTGATACGCGAGCCTCGCCGCGTGTGTGGTGACCTCGCCCTTCGCACTGACATAATTATCATAGTCATGTTTACACTACAGGGTCCTGACAGTGCGTGCGTACTTTTGTACGTTGTATGCAGTCAGCTTTGCGGCGCTAGCATGCGTTTTACGGTCGAAATGGCGAGTGAATGTGTAGATTCGGATTGATAAAATTTTGTGTTTGGAGACGTGGTTTCAAAAGCAGATAGCTTTGATGTATTAGGACACGTGTGCCCACATACCGCGTGGCAGCATAACCACGTGTTGGCAGTGTCAGCTGGAGCGATCGACGGTTGAGGCACTGACAACGGCAATGACGTACAGCTTGATTCTGAAGCTGAATTTGGAGGTTCTAATTGATATTCCGTTCTTGATGCTACACCATGGTGCACATGTAGGTGACTCTGTGGACACCGACACACATTTGTCACACGTGTAGTAATGTGCATTGTCTTTACAACACTGATACTTCCATCCGATCATGTATGAGACACAACATCGTTCAATGCCGCTTATTACATGTTGTCTAGACTGTGCATATACCGTACAGTGGCAGGTGTAAACATTTACATCTGGTGACCAGGTAGGAGCCTCACAGTGTATCGGCATACTGGAAATGCATAGACACTAACGTGTCGCAGTAACAGATGCCCTTTTTAGTTACTGATGCATGTTAAGTAAATAACAGCGATCTGTCATGCACGAAAGACATTTTTGACTCACGTGCGAAGCAAAAGTGAGTCTAATTTCTTTGCCAGCGGTCGTCCGTCCACCGTCGTGCGTGGTAAACTTTAACGTTGGCATATTCTCGGAGACTATTGAAGCTACAGTCTTCAAACTTGGCCCAACGATACTTTGTGGCACGACCTTTCTAAACATGCCAATTTTAGTGACAGTTTCTCACAAAGGTAAAGGTCACAGAGGATCAGGAAATATATCAAAAATAGCTATTTTGGGACATAATTTCTTTTTTCTCAAATACTATTCACAACTTCAAACCCAAACTTGGTAGAATGATACCTGATGAAAAGAATGATACCTGATAAAAAGACCTTTATATGCACACTAATTTCGTTGATCCCTCGGAAAAGTCAAGGGTCACAAAAGCTCAAGAAATATATCCAAAATGACCATATTTTTACCAACAAAAAAAAAAGTTTTTTTTTGCAAATACTATTCACAACTTCAAACCCAAACTTGCTACAGCGATACCTGATATTGTGTGAAAACAATAGCTAATAGTGTGGATAAATGTCTTTATTTTTAATTTGTTTGCTGTGGTGTATTTTTTTCGTTGCGTGTTGCGCTGAAATGATTACACGAAATACACATTTTCAAGCAGCCTATTACACAAAATGGTCTAAGAGGGGTAGGCACCTCTGAAAAAGGATATTGTCCAAGACAGAGTGCCGTTTAGTGTGCATCTGAACATAAACTGGTACGCACATTCCATTTTTATACTGCAGATCAGGGCCTGCATGCTTGTCACGCCATTATCCATGGTAATGAGCCATTTTGGTTAATGGTCACAAATCTTCCATTTAACGGAATGCATGACCCATTTTAGCAGCCTAATGATTCATTAAATTTAATGCCGCTGTACCCCAACATTAGCAATCCTAATGGGCGCTTAGTGTGCGGTGGTGGTGAAAAGCCGGTAAGCTGCACGGGAATTTCGTGCTTGAGTGGCTATTCAGTTCTCGTTGGATGACTGCCCGAGGAAGAGAAAAGACAGTTAGTCCATAATATTCGTCACGGCTGCCCACAAACCCACACATTTAGTTAGGGAGTGCCGCGCTAGCTTAGGGCGAGGTGACCTTACTAAACTGTCTTGATACTGATACATTTTAGCCGGTTGCCTGTCTTCTAGTCCGTTGCATGCATTGCTCATCTTTATTTTCCTAAGCATGTCTAGTGTCTACAGAAAGTTTATTTTCTTACCTTTTAAGTGTATGTCTTAAATACAACATACGTACAGCTTAAACAACATGCCGTAAATGACCGGCGCCATTCAGTAAAATGTATCCCGTGTGGTACACGGTCAACGCTGAAGTACACACATAGCGTGCTCGAGTAAAGCAGTGATGAGAATAGCGAGACTATAGTTGCACAGCCGTAACAGATTGCGCTCAGCTCTGTGCTGCCAGCCGGCGATATTAACAGAGACGACGCGCTGCGCGGCTCTTTATCTCGGCGCCGCACGCACGCGCGCCTCAAAACTAAATGGGAGGCCTTCAACTGCGCATGCGCGAACTAGTCAAAGCGGAAGGGATTCCCTCCAGTCTAAATATAAAGTAGCCCTTAACTAATGGCACGTTTTTTGGACAACGTGCATTCCAATTGGTCCGTACAAATGGTCCATTTACAAATGACCCTTTAGTCCTAATGAGCAAGTACTTTTAATGATGCAATGTGCATATGGCCCCAGGAGTGTCATAACAAAGTCCATTTTCGGGTGTGTTTGCGGGTCTCGCTCCCCCTATCGGTTTTTGGATACTTTGGCGAACGGTGGACACGCGTGCCTATCGGCCCCCCCCCCCCCCCCCCCCCCCTGTCGTTTGATTTTTCGGCCGCTGGAAATGAAGGACATGAACCCCCCCCCCCCCCCCCCCCGCCCCCCCCCCCCCCCCCAATGTCGTTTGATTTTCCGCGTTTTCTTTCTTACTAGAATCCCACCCCTGTTATCCTGCTGTGGTGTGTCTGGGGGTAGAATGAGTTAGGGTAGCATTTTCTCGGAGACTATTCAAGCCACATTCTTCAAGCTTGGCCCAAGGATACTTTGTGGCAAGACCTTTTTAAACATGCCAATTTGAGTGACCTCTCTCAAAGGGTCACGCAGGGTTGACAAATGTGTGAAAACTGCTTGCATTTTCAGAAAACCTGGATTTTGACTGCTGCAGAAGCCAGCCCTCGTCACCGAGGTCACACATATGTAAATCGGTCATACACGGGATTACTCTTTTTATTCTTGTGCAAGGCCCCTTTAAACCAAAATTGGGCTGTTTCTGTTTCTAATGCAGCTTTGGTTTTAATCTTTCTTTCTAGTCTTTCTCCAGTTGGCAAATGGCGCCTGGGATGGACCCGAGACTGAGAGCAGTGCCAGCGCATCGCAATACGAGGGCAGTGATGACAAGGAGTTTGTTCCTGGCTCGAGCTCACCGGATTCAGAGGGTGTGTCGGCATCAATTGCTGGGATCTCGGACATAGACAGTATTGTATCGACTATGTTAGATTTCATCAAAGTGGCAGGTTCGAGGTGGCCAGGTGTTGGTGACGCTAGTACCAGCAAGGTGCAGTGTGCGTTAGGGGGTGGCAATGAGAATGTGGATAGGCAGGAGGAACATGATGCTGGAAAGAGTGGGGAAAGAGCACTTACAGAAGAAACAGGTGTGCACGTGTCGCAGAGAGGGAAAGGAAAGTACAAATGGGACAAGAAACATTCATGCAAATTGTGTGGCAAGCTTGTCTTGAAAATGAGCACGCACTTACAAGATGTCCATGCAGATGAGGCAGACGTTGCTAAAATTTTGTCGATGAAAAAAGGGACCAAGAAGAGACGTCGAGCATGGATCAGACTACAAGATGAGGGTGATTACATGCATAACGTTGCTGTTCTTGAAAACAAATCCGGATGTTTGATTCCTAAGTATCGCACCAAAACTAGTAAGGTAGACGACCTTCTCGCCTGTAGCCATTGCAAAGGGCTCTATCAAAAAAAGCTGATCTCTGTACACTCAAAACGTTGCTGTCAGAAGCCAGGAGGGTTTCAGATCACTCGGCGAGGGGACGCCGCTCGCCGTGGTCGGCTCATGCTTCCAATACCCTTAGACGTTGAATTTTCCTTCTACCACAAGGTCTTGGCTAGCCAGAGAGATGATGAGATAAGCCGTCTCATCAGAACTGACCCCTTGCTTCTTGAGTATGGAAAGAGATTATTTGACCGCAGGGACATTGAAGAACACACGGCTGGACAAATCAGCTCCAGGATGCGGGAGTTAGGGAGACTGTTAAAGATTATCAGAGTGAGGTCAGAAATGAAAATCGCAAGTTTAAATGCTGTGATCAATTCAGCTAGCTTTGATCATGTTGTCCTGGCTGTAAAAGAGCTAGCAGATTTTGATGAGGACACACATCAGTTCAAAAAAGGCAATCTCGCAATGCGCATAGGCCATGCTTTGAAAAAGTGTTCACAGATCAAACAGTCACAGGCATCCAAACAGCTTGGGCAGGGTTCAGACGACAGGTGGCGACAGGAGCTCTCTGAGGCGCAGCGGTTTGACTCTGTCTTCAACGGGGACTGGTATGATTGTGTGTCCGCTACAGCAGCCCAGTCGGTCGGGAAAATGACCATGAACAAACCCAAGCTGATCCCATCATGTGAAGATGTGAGGAAGGTCCAACAGCTTCTTGAGACAAGGATGGTTTCGGAAGATTATCCGACAGTGGTTAAAGCAACTCTTTGTGCTGTATCACTTTTCAACCGAAAACGAGGGGGAGAAGTTCAGAGAATGAAGGTGTCAGACTTCCAGAATGCTAAGATTGGATCGATCACCAATCAAGATATCTTGAAAGGTCTCACAGAGGTTGAGAAGAAAATGGTGAATCATTTTCAGCGAGTGGAAATCAGAGGCAAGTTTAATAGGAGTGTTCCCGTTTTGCTGACGAAGAAGATGATGACAACTGTGGACAGAATCCTTCAAATGAGGCAATCGGTGCCAGCTCTCGCTGATTCCCAGTACATCTTTGCCACACCTTCTGGTCAGAGGCCTTACAGAGGCCATGATGTTCTGAAGGCCCATGCCCTAGAAGCAGGGGTGTCATACCCAGCCATGTTCACATTTACTCAGTTGCGGAAGCAGGTTGCAACTTTGGCTCAGTCAATGGCCATCTCGGAGTTAGACCAGGATCAGCTGGCAGATTTCCTTGGCCATGATATTCGGATACATCGCCATATCTACCGCCAACCTCAAGACGTCCTTCAAAAGGCAAAAGTGGCAAAGATTCTTCTGTCAGTTAACAATGGGATGACAGATTTTGAGAGTTGCATTAGAGCTGAGCTGGGCGATGATGAAGAGATTGACTTTGACAATGAAGACGCATCAGAAACTGGCAGAGAGGTCTCGGGGGGAACAGCACCTGTGAATGAAGCAAGTAGCAAGTCAGCAACACAGGAATCGATGAGCATGACGGAGAAAAGACGTCCAGAGCCTGATGACAATCTAGATAGTTTTGATGATGACAGTACTGCGTCAGCTCCTGTTCGAAAGAAAGCTAGATTTACAAGGAAACCATGGGGGGAAGCTGAAGAGAAAGCTGTTCAAACTCGTTTCAAGACACACCTCGTCATGAACAAACTTCCTGGAAAGGCCGAGATACAGTATGCAATGGCGCTGGAACCTGCACTTAGACATAGGCGCTGGACAAACATTAAGGATTACGTCCGCAACAGACTGAAAAAGTTACAAAAGAAATGAATTGAGCCGCCACTCGCGGCATTTTCGATTTCATACAGATTTATTACATCAGTGTTATTATTGGGGTGGTTTCAGCATGTATAGCCTGCTTTTTTTTTATTTTTTTTTTTTATCTGATGGACGCCTGGATCATTTGTGACCCTCTCTCTCACAAAATCAGTCTTAAGAACTCGCATTTTGGATGTTTTGACATATATACATTTATGAAAACTACAGTGTTTGCTGATTACTGTGATATATGACTGTATGCTGTAGTGCAAAAATTGTAAAAGCTGTTAAGTGTTTAAAGTTGTTAAAGCCTCCGGCGGCCATTTTGAGAAAACAGCCTGTGAAGTTTCTGTGTGCAGCATAATTGGGGCCAAGGGCAGACTTTTAAAATCATTTTTTACCTATTTAATGGCATTTTTCATGATAAAGATTTTTAACCATACGATACTTTGGTGTATGTAGAATACATTTCTCCCAAAAAGTGAAAATGCCCCAGATTGACCCCCCCCCCCCCCCCCCACCACATATTATTGCGTGTAGTGCTGATTGGCTCGCTGCGAGTTAAGACTGGTTTCGTGAGAAAGGGTCACATTTTGTATACTGTATAACCTTTGGATTTGCAAAACGAAACAGCCGGCTGGGGACAAAAGACAATATAATAAGATAAGAAAACCATTGACAATGTAAAAATTGATTACAAGAGTGTTATGGGGGGGGGGGGGGGCGGATCATTTTGTAATATACTGCATGCCATTTTAAAAACTCTGCAAATGAAAGAATGGTTGGTTGTACTGCCATACCATTTTGCAAATGAAAGAATGGCTGGTTGTTTGTTGGAGACGAAAGACGTTAAATAAAGGCTGAAGTTTCAAGTGATTTCTTATGTTGTCAGTTAATTAATTAATGGTGGATCTTTATTTTGCTGTGTCTGGGGTAGAATAAGTTGAGCCCAATGTTGAAGTCGTCTTCAGAAGACTGCGTTGCAGTGCAGGACACGGATCCACCATGATGGTTCAAGGGTGATGCCAGAATAGCTTGGCGCCCACAGGCACCAAGCTATTCTGGCATCACCCTTGAACTATCATGGTGGATCTTTATTTTGCTGTGGTGTGTCTGGGGTAGAATAAGTTAAGCCCAAATGTTGAAGTCGTCTTCAGAAGACTGCGTTGCAGTGCAGGACACAGATCCACCACGATAGTTCAAGGGTGATGCCAGAATAGCTTGGTGCCCATAGGCGCCAAGCTATTCTGACATCACCCTTGAACTATCGTGGTGGATCTTAAATTTTGCTGGGGTAGAATAAGTTAAGTGTTCGTTTCTTCGTCTGGGTCTTTTTCTATCTTTGATATTTTTCCACACTTTTTGACCCGCATCATAGTCATACTGAGGCTAATAGCTTCAAATCTGTTCACTGCCATAATTCTATGCAAGCTACATTACAGTACTTACAGATGAGGACATAGACCAATGGCTTTAGTTCAAGGGTGGTGCCACAATAGCTTGGCGCCTAGAGGCACCAAGCTATTCTGGCACTAACCCTTGGACTATTTCAGTTACACTAGTTGCACACACTGGTGTATTCCGAATGATAAGGGTTAATATTCAAAATGCTCTGTTGCTGTTTGTCTGAAACTCCAGAGTACCCCAAAACACACAAAAAATGTCCTTTAATTTCCAGAATACATTATGTTGATTCTCACATCAATGCCATGATAAACTGTTTTGCTTCAAAAGGACAAAACGCAGCAATGTTTAAACGATTTCCTCTGTAAAAATCATAATCGAAAGGTTTCGGGCCAGTGTTTATTGAATTTTGCACCATACTATGTAAAGAATGTTAAAGCACACATACACATTTAAGTTGGGGAAAAAAATTAATGTGAAAAAGAAGTATTCCATGAACTTGACCTTATTACAGACGCCTACTGTTGTGAAGACACCCATTTTGACTGTAATGCCAGTTTCATTTGTGTGAGAGAGACACCCACCCACTTTATTGGCAGAAACCCATTTTTTCGGCATCTAGTGGCTCTGTTTCTAGAAAATGTCTATTTTATTTTAAGTTATAGAGCTTAGTTATAATGTGAGTTCTAAACATTGGCATCAATTCCAGAGCCCGAGAATAAATAGAAATATGGGAACCCATTTTCACATGAAATGCTAGGTAACCCACTCTGATGGTTGCGTCTCCCTGTGTGTGTGTGTGTGTGTGTGTGTGTGTGTGTGTGTGTGTGTGTGTGTGTGTGTGTGTGTGTGTGTGTGTGTGTGTGTGTGTGTGTGTTGGCTGTTAGCCTTTTCATTGTATCAGCGCTTAGAGCTACTTTTAGAATAAGCGCTTAACAAATCTCCTTCATTATTATTATTAATTTAAATAAGAGGCATCTTTAAATAATCTGCGTGACCTTTTCTACACATCTGTTGACCTCCTCTGTATGAGTGGTCAAGCTGTTACGATTGTGGTTGTGTTGTTCTGTGAGAGCATGCGTGTGTTAATCGTAGGAAACGATCCGATATTTATTTGAGCTATCACGGTTATGTATCGCGTACCTTTTCAGTGAGATTCTCTATTGTTCGGGCAGATAGCGGAATTGGTTTTGTTATGATACGCTAAGTTTAGTCCGGAAGCTTCTAGCAAAGTCGCACGGCGGAGAATAGCGGTAGTAAAGTTGATCTATTCTTAATCATAGTTGTTTTCTGTGAGAGTGAAATTAGCGGCCGTTCTTTGCGTGTTATGAAAGGTCGTGAACGGTTTGCCATACTTTTGTGTGACGTCATTACACACTAGGATTTGGGGTTGAAATGAGCAGTCAAATTTTTGTAGACTATTGTAGTTATTCTAGAAAGTTCATTTTTATTAATATTTATAAGTTTCAGTTACGTGTTCCGTTCTGATTGGGTGCGTTGTGTAAATTCATTAGATTTTTCTGGAAGTCGTTTTACTATAAAAGTTGGTGCTAGGAAGCACGTGTGTACATTGTCATGCATTGTCAGTTGTAGGGACACACAGTTTATCGTAGGCACGTGGCCCGTATAGGGTGTACATTGTGAGAGACGCAGCGTAACGGTGGTGTACGTTGTGTGAGGAACTTTGTGTCGCCAGTGTTGACATTTTCAGAGGAGACACTGTATCAGTGTTGGTGCATTAGGGAATGCATTGTGTGGAGATCGCATCGCTGAAGTAAAATATTGTTGGAACTGTTGCTTCAGTGTAGCCTACATCCTTAAGCCACGTCAACTGTGACGGGTTGCAGCTAAATGAAGTTTATTTAAAAGAACCTTACATGCGTGCGTCTGGCGTGTTTATCGACTACGACTCCACCACGTAACATATTGGCACCTCCGACGGGACCTCTTCAGTTGGCTCAGTGGAAAAGGTAGCAGGAGAAAACAGCCAGCAGTGAAACGCAGAGGTGGCGACATCGGAAATGGATACATTCCTGAAAATTGGAAAGGAATGTGGACTCGAAGGAGCTCAACTCCTCGAGTAAGTAAAGGAGAGAGAGAAGGAGAGATTGGATAGAGAAAAGGAGAGACTGGAGAAAGAAGAAAAGGAAAAGAAACGAGAGAGAGAAGAAAAGGAGAGACTAGAGAGAGAAAGAGAAAAGAGACTCGAAGAAGAAAAGAGACTGGAGAGAGAAGAAAGAGCCAAAGAGGCGGTCCGTGGCGCAGTGGTTAAGGCGCCTGCCACCAATGCTAAAGGTGCGAGGTTCGATACCGGGTTTCGGCGTCGGATTTTTCTCTTCTAGTAAGTGTCACCGTTAATTCGGGCGGACCGTCGGGGGTTCTTTCTCCGGGTACTCCGGTTTCTTCCACCCCCTCCACTTTCAGGCCACTTTATAAAATTTCAAATACAAGCGATCAAAATTTCCGAAAACTCAGTAGCTGAGCTGACCCTTCGCACCACGTGAATGTCCTGTGTCTGTCTTGTACTATGTTCGTCTTTAGAGTGAATGCGTGTGTCACGTGAGCGTGCGTGTTGGGTGCAGTTCGCGGCGCTTTGAGCCGATTCGCCGAATTGGGAAAACGCGCCTATATAATAACCATTATTATTATTATTATTAAATCAGGAAACTCGAAATTCAACGAGAAGAAGCAGACAAACAGCGAAGAGAGGCAGAGAAACAACGAGAAGAAGATAGAGAAGAGGCAGAGAAACGGCGAGACGAGGCGGAGAGGCAGCGTCAACACGAAATTCATCTAAAGCAGATGGAGATAGAGGCACAGAGCCAGAGGGCTAATGAAGCAACAGCATTAGCCAGCAAAGAGCAAACAGCCCGTGCGCCAAAGCTACCACCTTTCGCAGAAAATTCAGATAAGATGGACGCTTACCTAGAGTGATTCGACCGCTTCGCAAGCAGCAATAACTGGAGACAAGAGACTTGGGCTATCAAACTGAGCGCACTTCTAACTGGCAAAGCACTTGAATTTTACACCCGCTTGCCAAGAGAAGAAGCCGAAGATTATACGCAGTTGAAATCCGCCCTGCTGAGACAGTACGACTTCACTGAAGAGGGTTACAGGCGACAATTTCGGAACTGCAAGTCTGAAGAAGGAGAAACACCCGGCCTATTCATTGAAAGAATCAGGAGCTACCTGGAGAAATGGATAGAGCTGGCTGGTTTAATTAAACAAAGAGTACCAGGACCTGTGTGACCTCATCATCAAAGAACAAGTCCTCAACGCATGTTCTAAGGACCTGGCCGCCCAACTCAGGGAGCAAAAAGACCAGTCCCTAAAGGTCCTGGCCGACTTCGCTCAAAGATACCTTGACGCCCACAACATGAAGTTCGGGCCCAGTAAGCCGCAGCGTGTGTCTGTACCAGCAGAGGAAATTCACAATGTCAGAGACACCCCGAAATACAAGCCGATGGAGAACCTGACATGTTTTCTCTGTGGAAGGAAAGGTCACAAGGCGATATGGTGTCCTTCTAAAGATGTTCGCCGAGGCGACAACACCAGAAGATCCAACCAAGATCTCGTGATAGCAGGCAGAAGCAGTACCATGTCTCAACACAGAGCCGCCGCTGTATTAGCCAATGAGGTGACGTCATCCAGTGACTTTGGATCTGGAGAAACGCGAGTGACACCGGAGCTGATTGAATCTTTCAGAAAGAATGGACGTTTCCCAGTAGGAGATGGGGGCTACATTCTTACCAGTCTTAAACATTGCACTGCCTGAGAGTGAAGTGCCGAACATGCCGGTGGTGTCAGGATTCGTCGGGAGTGAGAGTGCTGAGAGACACCGGCTGTAGTTGCATCATCGTGAGAGAGGACCTAGTAACTGAAGACCAGAAGTTACAGGAGTGGACCACCCTCATTTTGGCCGACGGAACTGTGAGGATTATCCCCCTTGCCAATGTTAGCGTCGACACCCCGTACCTGAGAGGAGAGGTGAAGGTGCTATGCGTGAAGACACCTGTCTACGATCTTATCATCGGAAACATTGATGGTGCCAGAAAGGCAGACGATCCAGATCCAGAGTGGATACCTGAAACATGTGCTGTTACCACAAGAACTCAAGCAAAGAAAAGTCACCAGACCATCCCTCTAAAAATGGCGGACAACACGGAAGCAGCTGTGGTGAATAGGGAAAGGCTGGTGGAGCTACAGAAAGCCGACCCCACGCTTGACAAGTTCCGAGGTCAGACGGAGCCCGTGACGCGAAAGGGAAAAGAGATAACCTTTGAGACCAGGGAAAATATCCTGTACCGGATATTTAACAGTAATGGAGATAAACATGTACGTCAAGTAGTAGTTCCTGAACCTTTGAGGATGCAGGTGATGAAATTGGCCCATGATTCCATATTGGGAGGGCAATTGGGAATCAACAAGACCCTCGATAGGATCCGAGCCGTCTTCTACTGATCTGATATGGGAGGCGACGTCACCCGATTCTGCAGGTCATGCGACATATGCCAGAAAACAATCCCCAAGGGAAAGGTGCCCAAGGTTCCTCTAGAGAAAATGCCATTGATCGATATGCCTTTCAAGCTGTGGACCTGGTGGGGCCAATATCCCCTCCAAGTGAAGATGGTCATCGCTACATTTTGACCCTGGTGGACTATGCTACACGTTATCCTGAGGCCATACCATTGAAGAAGATCGACACTCCAACAGTGGCAGAGGCGCTCGTCGATATGTTCAGCCGTTTGGGGATTCCTGAGGAGATCCTGAGTGACCTAGGAACTCAGTTCGTCTCCGACTGCATGGAGGAAGTCAACCGGCTATTGAGCATCCGTCACATTACTACCACCCCTTATCACCCCATGTGTAATGGTCTGGTTGAAAAGTTTAATGGAACATTGAAGGCTATGCTGAAGAAACTGTGTGCTGAACAGCCAAGGTTGTGGCATAGATATATCAATGCCTTGCTCTTCGCATACCGTGAAGTTCCTCAGGATTCGACAGGGTTTTCCCCTTTTGAATTACTGTACGGTAGGACTGTAAGGGGGCCCCTGCACGTCCTGAAGGAGCTGTGGACCAAGGATATCGACGCGCCTGAGGTGAAGATCAGCTACCAGTACGTCTTCGACCTGAGAGAGAAGCTGGAAGATACCCTCAGGATGACTCGAGAAGAACTGGGGAAGGCGCAGAACAAAGGGAAGCATTACTATGATCGTAAGGCGAAACCTCGACGATTCCAGCCAGGTGACCAGGTGTTGGTTCTTCTTCCTACCGACAACAACAAACTCCTGATGCAGTGGAAGGGACCCTACGTTGTCGACACGGTGGTTGCCATCAACGACTACAGAGTCAAGGTCAACAACAAGGTGAAGACTTACCATGCTAATCTGCTGAAGAAGTATATCGAGAGAGGTCGTCAAGACAGACCAAAACTAGCGGCATCGGTGCGTCTTGCTGATGGTGAAAGACTAGACGACAAAAACCTGTTGGATCTTAATGAACTCCGCCACAAGGAGGATGTAGAAGACATCCAGTTCGGTCAAAATCTGACCCAGACTCAACGAGAAGAAATGTGCGTCCTGACTCAAGAATTCAAGCATCGGTTTACACCTGACCCAGGGACAACAGACACCGTCCAGCACGAGGTTAATCTGACATCAAATGAGCCAGTTCGCAGCAAACCTTATCGTCTTCCTTATAACACGAGGGAAGAACTGAAAAAGGATATCAAGGAAATGTTGAGTCTGAATGTCATCAGAGAGTCCAAGTCACCATATGCGTCCTCAGTTGTCATCGTGAAGAAACCAGATGGATCCAACCGGGGTGTGTGTGGACTACCGTAGACTCAATAAACTAACAATCTTCGATCCAGAGCCCATGCCCACAGCGGAAGAACTGTTCCAGAGGGTCAGCGGAGACCGATTTTTCTCCAAAATTGACCTAAGCAAAGGATATTGGCAAATCAAGGTTGCAGAAAAAGATATCTCCAAGACAGCATTTGTTACACCCGTCGGTCATTGGGAGTTCCTGAAGATGCCTTTTGGTATGGTTTGGTATGGTGCCACACTGAAGAGAGGACTGAAAAAGATCCTAGAAGATATGCAGAATGTGGTCTTTTACTGGGATGACATTTTGATCCATACCAAAACTTGGGGGGATCACATCAAAACCATCCGAGAACTGCTCCAAAGACTGTCAGATGCAAATTTCACCATCCGTCTAAGCAAGTGTATTCTTGGGGCCGACAACATAGACTTCATCGGACACAAATTGAGCGAAGGTTTAAAGGGGCTACACGACGACAACGTGCAGAAGATCAGGGATGCCCCGCGACCTACGACCAAGACGCAATTTCGCTCATTTATGGGCTTGACGAACTACTACCGGGAGTTCATACCAAACTTTGCGGCACCCCAGACTGATTTGCTGAGGAAAGGACAACCTAACGTAGTGAAGTGGGAGGAGGCCTAAGAGCGAGCATTCCAGGCAGTTCGAGACATCCTAACCGAGAAGCCTGTTCTACACCTCCCTGACCCGTTGAAAACTTTCTTCCTGAGAACAGACGCCTCCAACGAAGGAGTAGGTGCAGTCTTAATGCAAGAGGATAATGGAAAACTCCAACCAGTGAGCTACGCCAGCAAAATGTTGACCAGAGCTGAGAGAAACTACTCGACGATCGAGGAGTGCCTAGCCATCATCTAGGTAAGGCGGTTCGAACTGTACCTTCTGGGTGTGCCATTTGTTCTCCAAACGGACCATCAGCCCTTGAACTATCTAAACTCTGCAAAGTTTACAAATTCCGGTATTATGAGATGGGCGATGTTCTTGCAGAATTTTGACGTTAAACTACAGTCTATCAAAGGTTCGCAGAACTTTGGAGCGGATTACCTGAGCAGAGCAGTTTAAAAGAACATTTCTGTGTCCATAACAGTTTGAAGAAACATTTAGGTGTCCATGACAGTTTAAAGGGACATGTCTTCGCTCAGGACAGTTTAAAGGAACTGTGAGACGATCATTTTGATTTGATTTTGATGTGTATTATTTGTGGTTTTGTGTAGGTTAATACAGCCACAACCGTATATTTTTTTAGATTTGAAAAAAAATCTTTGTCAAATTTCATTCTAAAGAGGGGGGTAATGTTACGATTGTGGTTGTGTTGTTCTGTGAGAGCATGCATGTGTTAATCGTAGGAAACGATCCGATATTTATTTGAGCTATCATGGTTACGTATCACGTACCTTTTCAGTGAGATTCTCTATTGTTCGCGCAGATAGCGGAATTGGTTTTGTTATGATACGTTTAGTCCGGAAGCTTCTAGCAAAGTCGCACAGAGAATAGCGGTAGTAAAGCTGATCTATTTTTAGTCATAGTTGTTTTCTGTGAGAGTGAAATTAGCGGCCGTTCTTTGCGTGTTATGAAAGGTCGTGAACGGTCTGCTATACTTTTGTGTGACGTCGGTACACACTAGGATTTGGGGCTGAAATGAGCAGTCAAATTTTTTTAGACTATTTTAGTTATCCTAAAAAGTTCATTTTTTAAATTAATATTTATGAGTTTCAGTTACGTGTTCCGTTCTGATTGGGTGCGTTGTGTAAATTCATTAGATTTTTCTGGAAAGTCGTTTTACTATAAACATTGGTGCTAGGAAGCACGTGTGTACATGTCATGCATTGTCAGTTTTTGTAGGGACACACAGTTTATCGTAGGTACGTGATCCGTATAGGGTGTACATTGTGAGAGACGCAGCGTAACGGTGGTGTACGTTGTGTGAGGAACTTTGTGTCGCCAGTGTTGACATTTTCAGAGGAGACATTGTATCAGTGTTGGTACATTAGGGAATGCATTGTGTGGAGATCGCATCGCTGAAGTAAAATATTGTTGGAACTGTTGCTCCAGTGTAGCCTACATCCTTAAGCCACGTGTGACGGGTTGCAGCTGAATGATGTTTATTTAAAAGAACCTTACGTGCGTGCGTCTGGTGTGTTTATCATACGACTACGACACCACCACGTAACACAAGCAAATTAGTATGCACTGAACGGTCTTATCGTAAACCACGGTCCTATCATAATCAAAGTTTGGTTAAAAAGGTCGCTGAAATATTCATAAAAGGAACACCTGCAACACCTTCGGGGGAGGGGGGGGGGGGGGCTTCCGTACTTACTACTTCCAGTCACTTACTTAGCGCACCCTTTTTTCCTTTTTTTTTTTTTTTTTTTTTTTTTTTGGGGGGGGGGGGGGGGGGGGGGCCGCGGTGCTTCGATCAAACTTGATCTATGATCATTGGTCGATACTGCACAATTCTCTCTGCTGACAGTGCTTTTACTTACATTACTTTGTAATCTTCCTAAAATATTAGCACTGGCAGTCTCCCCTTTTTTCATTTATTATGAATACTTGCAATGAATAATAGTCATTTTTCGCACATCTGCTGACCTCTTGTGAACCTTGACTATTGTAGGAGTCTTCGAAATTAGTATACATAATAAAGGCCTTATCAGCAGGTATCTTTGTGCTAAATTCGGATATGAAGCATAAAATAGTTTTAAGACAAAATATTACTTCTGTCAAAATAGGCAATTTTGACCTACTTAATGGCCATATCTGACCTTGACTTTTGAGAGAGGTCATTTAAGTTGGTATGTTTAGAACGGTCTCGTCATAAAGTATTCTTTGGTCAAGCTTGAAGCACAAGCCCCACACCAGCGCTGCTTCTTTCATAGTGTAGTGGCCATTTTGAATAATTAAAATGCCTCAGTGGTATGTGCCAGAATGGCACAAGGGGCTTGAAAAAAATGTAAACCTAGACTATCCGCTACGAAAACCTTCAAAGACGAATACATACCGCATAAATGGCAGGTCTCTGCACACATGTAGATGGCTGTTGTGGGATCGTCACAATGCACTGTTTCTGTGCAGTTGCTATGGTCTTTGCATACGGATACTGAAAAAAACCCATTAGTCACGTGAATGTTCATTGGCGGCAGAAGTTTTCATTGGGGGGGGGGGGGGGGCGGGGGGGGGGGGGGGGGGGGGGCGGGGGGGGGGGGGGGGGGGGGAGGAGAGGAGGCAGTGTGACAAATATTCAAACAATGAAGGAGGAGGGGTGGGGGTGGGGGCAAAGTCCAACCTCCAAAATGTCACATAACGGAGGGTCCCGGGGGTGGATGGGGGAGGAGGGAGCGATAGTGAGCTGGCCTTAAGAGCATCAAAATAAACATCACACCTTAAAATTTTTCCTCAAAAACTGTTGTTGTTGTTTTCCAAAATGTTATTTGTTTTCTAACCATTGTTTCTATAAAGAAAGAAAGAAAGAAAACACAATTTGGTGGGGGAAACGGCTAGTGGATACTCCGGCACCCTTACGTATTCTTTGCGGCACCCCTACGTATTCTTTCCAATCTCTGAAAAGTCAAACAACGGGGGATGGGACGGGGGTAGTCATCCTGCCTGAAAAACATCAACATGAATATCAAAATCTTACGTTTTGTTTAGAAATGGAACTTTTTTTCCAAACAAATTTTCTCTGCAAAAATATATTGGGGGCAAGGGGTGGGGAGGGGGGGGGGGGTCCGTGGGTACTCTGCCCACCCCCCACCCACCCCACCCCCTCCCCCCGCCGCCAGGTTCCTACGCCGCTAATGTCGTTCTTAATCCAGCTGTCTCCGTAACAAAGCGCGTACATTATCATTTAAAACTGTATTCAAAACGTTCCGTTCTATGGCAGACTTTAATTGCTAAAATTCGCAAATACAGCACGTTTTCAAAGTTGTCTTCCCTCAACTAAGACTTTTCCGCCCTTTTTTTCACAGTCCATATGAGTAGGCTTTTCCACCGCTTCTTGCGCATGCTGATGAGGTCACACGCAAGCAATAATCTGATTTGCAAGGGAAGCAATCTACATGTAGTCTCCCCTTACTACACAGTGAACTTTTGTGTCTCCTACAATACTATAACAACCTTAAGCAATTCATGAATTAAGCAAAATTCTCTTGCATGAATACATGAATACATGTATACATGAATCAAGCAGACGGTTAAATGATAGTGTAAGTGTCATTTTACAAGTTGCTTAATTCACGAAATAAGCAAACTGTCTCGACTGGTTTTTTTTAACTGTACAGCATCCAAAGACTTACCAGTTTGTCCACATGTGATGGGGCACAGTACATGAGCGAAAGGAGAATCGTCACAGTGCTGCTTACACTCAGGAAGGGGGAGTTTGTCCAGGCATTTGGGTGTATAGGTGTTGTTCTCGTGAACGATGTCCAGCCAAGAGCCAGTTACGTCTTGAAAAAGATTGAAAAATTTGCATCATCATCATCGTCATTATTACGTAGATTTATAAGGCGCTTATTCTAAACTAGCTCTAAGCGCCGATACAAAAGAAAACTAAAAGCTAATGAACCCAGTAACAACACACACGCGCTCTATTAGGGTAGTGTTGTGTATATTGGACGACGCTCAAGTCGAACCTGCTGGAAAATTCGGAGAAGTCGAATTTTTCACTGAGGTATTCGACTTAACCCGGGTTTTTACTTTTTTTTTTTAAAATAACAACTGCAGAAATCTGCTCAAAATCTCCCTCCTCTCTGTAATCGAATAAGTTGAGATAAACAGTGATGTATAATTTGAAAGAATACAAGTAGAAAGGCAGGTTTATTGGAAGACCTCGAGCGTCGCACAATAGCAATTGTTTGTATAGCATGTTCTCTCTCTCTCTCTCTCTCTCTCTCTCTCTCTCTCTCTCTCTCTCTCTCTCTCTCTCTCTCTCTCTCTCTCTCTCTCTCTCTCTCTCTCTCTCTCTCTCTTTCTGTGTCTGTCTGTCTGTCTCTCTCTCTCTGTGTCTGTCTGTCTGTCTGTCTAAAGACTCTCTTGAAGATTATTTGCAATTTCAGGCACAGTTTTACCAGCGGAATGTAATGTTGAGTCGTCGGCAAACATGTCACACTCAGCCTCAGTACACGTTACATGTAACGGTAGGTCGTTAACGAAGATACAAAACAGTAGTGGGCCTAAAATAGACCCCGGGGGCACTCCATACTCCACAAATTGTTCAGAAGAACATTTTCCATTGACGTAGACTGTTTGTGTTCTTTTTGTAAGATAGGAGAGAGAGAGAGAGAGAGAGAGAGAGAGAGAGAGAGAGAGAGAGAGAGAGAGAGAGAGAGAGAGAGAGAGAGAGAGAGAGAGAGAGAGAGAGAGAGCGAGAGAGAGAGAGAGAGAGAGAGAGAGAGAGATTATTGTATTTATATTAAGGTCTGAAAAAAAAACAGTGTACGACAGCCTATGATAACTAAGTAAAGAAAGCGAGATGAAGATTTCATCCCAAAGTCTGCCGTATTATGATCACGGACCGCCATGAGATGGCCGCAGTCGCCTGCTCGGCGTTAATCCTAAATAACTAACGTATTACGATGAGCTCACATACGTTTTCTGAGTACATTTTCAGACTTTTTAGGAACAGCCACACGTAGAACAGGGCTACATGGGCGCAAATTTGGCCTGAACGCGTAGTTGCATGATCGCAGAACGTAGCAGACAGTGGACCGAGTTATTCCTCATGGCTTTACGATGACGTAACCGATGTCTTACGTGACTGTCTATAAACTTACTTTTGATCTGCAATTTGTTTTAAAGACGTATTCTTTTCTCTTGTATTTTGAATTGTTATGCTTATGAGAGCATAACTTGGGGCAGAAACACATCGTAAACTTGTAGAAACATTTGGCTTTGAATTAGGTCAAGTTGACCTAACTTAGACTTTGGTTTACTTAGAAAAGAATAAATATACGCTAGCTGAATATTTTTTCAAACATGTTTCGTTCATATGTGCAAGAAATGTGTTTGTATAAAATGGACAATTCGTTGTTTGCCTGTCTGTCAATTCCTCCGTTGAACACGTGTTGTGTCGATTATTTAGTCGTCTTGTGTGCCATCGTGAGTAAATGATAATAATAATAATGTCATTTTCTATAGCGCCTAATCACCACAGGTGCTCAAGGCGCTTTACATATTACGCTAATGAAATACGAAGACATACAGAAGAACAAAATGACAAAAGATACAAATGAAAGGCTGATGCGAGGCACACAGACTCGCCCACACACACATGCGCGCGCAACAGTAATACAATCATGTGTAACCAGGTGGAAAATGCTCTTAGATATATGCCAGGGAGAAAAAGTTTTCAGTTTTGATTTTAAAATAGAAAGTGGTGGCGCACATTAGCCAGGAGAGAATTCCATGTAACAGGGCCAAAGTAGGAAAACGCACGATTGCCCTAAGTGGAAAATGCGGGTGTCTGAATCTCTGACATGTTTTCATAATCTATTCAATGATTATTAAATAACTGTACAATAACTCTGCACTGTTTAGGCCTTTTTAATATAATAACCCTTTTCATTGGCTCTGTCGGAGGTCAAGGTCACACACAAAATAAAATGTGAAAAATGACCGTATTTGGCAAAATGTGTAATTTGTTAGTCATGTAGTTAGTCATGAAGTCTGAAGTCGGACAATGAAAAGTGCTCCCGATCGATGTTTAGTCTGTGGACTCCTGTTCAAGGTAAAGTGTGACAACATATCATTAATGTGTGAACATATCATATTTGTTTTTACATCAAAAATCGTAGATTGCTTACAATTCTATTCTGAATTGGAAATTAAACAATATAGCCTGTACAATATCAGTCAACACAAAAATATCGATCGTTCGGTTGAATCTTTGCCCTTTTTTAATGACATTTAATACAGACAAGACTAGGCAAGACTAGACTAGAGTAACAGAATAACATAAATCAGGGCCGGATCAATCAGTTTTCAAAAACTGTACACTGTTGTAATTGTGACGGTACGGTGGAAAGAGGGTGGGGGGGGGGGGGGGGTAGTGGTGCTGCAATAACATCCAACAACCCCCCCCCCCCCTCCTTCTCGGACCATGTTGTGGACTGACAGTGAATGATTTCTTTTAAGCCGAGGGTGGTGGGGGTGCTGTAGTACCAAAGCACCCCCCTCCCTCTCCCTTGGATCCGGCCCTGACATAAATACATGTATGTACAGTACACAAAACAATGGAGACAGAGTGCGACCTACCACATATTTTGCAGAATGCCGGGCACAAGAAGAGCTTTACCAACTCGTGAGTACAAGCTCCTTTCAGATTTTTACAGTTGTAATTGTCCTTACAATCCGCCGGCGTCAGCAGTACGTAACCCCTGACGGCTTGTACAGTTAAACAGAAAAATATGAAAATATGTTAACACACGCACACACACGCACACACACACACACGCACGCACGCACGCACACACACACACACACACACACACACACACACAAACACACACACACACACACACACACACACACACAGTATCACTCTGATATCACACTGGCTAGTATCCCATTGTGCGAGGATACATACACATTAACATGGTCATTCAATGTATATTTAAAAAAAAAACAATATTGTCAATTTCTTTTAGACGTGTAGTCTTCTGATAAATAACTCATATGCTAACGTTATATGACAGAACATGATATCAGTTGTATTTGCCTGATTAACTACGCATGCGTAAAGGTCACAAAAGGTCAGCAAAGCTTTTATTGTGACCATATTGTGTAAATGTTTTATTTGTGTGGGTTTTCTTAAATCGTGATAGTGCAGTCAGTACAGAAAATAGTAAGGGCAGATTATATTCGTACCCTCCTTTTATATGGTGGATACAGTAGGTTCACTTTGTCTGTGTGTGTGTCTGACTGTTGGGCTTGGGCGAGATTACGTCATATCTAGAGTATTGCGTGAATGTCTGTGTGGTGATGAGGTTGCTGCTTTTACGTCACTGTCACTGTCTGATTTTCTGCAGAAGTCAAGGTTTTTTACTTTTTATTTTTATTTTCTTCTGCAAAGCAGGGGCGGATCGGACGGGGGTGGGTGGGAGGGTTCCACGGGTTCCGGACCCCCCCCCCCCAAGTTTTGTTAAAATGCTATTACAAAGTCCCCTTTTGGGGTATTCGGAGCCGCCCCACCCACCCCCCCCCCCCACCCCTCTCCAAGTTTAAAATTGTGTCGAGTTTTCACACACGCCTCCTCCCCGTTGTTTGATAATTTGGCGAACGGTGAGAGTCTTAACACGCATGCGCCTTCTTTGTTCCTCCCCTCCCCCCTTACCCCCCCCCCCCCTTACCCCAGTTACCCCCTCTCCCTTCCCCCCCTTCCCCCCGGTCATTTAAGTCTTCAATGAGACATTCAATTTTAATATGTTTGGAAGCACTCTTAGGCACCCCTTGAGTGAAACATTTCCTCAATTTTCAAGCATGTGGGCATACAAACATCGAAGATTCTCTCGTTTACACACACACACCCACCCACACACACACACACACACACACACACACACACACACACACACACACACACACACACACACACGGCACACACACACACACACACACACACACACACACACACACACACACACACACCACAACACAACACATACACACACACACATACAACGTTTCCGCCAAAAGTACGTTGTGCAACGAAGTTAGCGGAACCGCTAGACATGACGTAATTGTTATATTGTCACTTTACTGTCAGAGTTTGAGACCTGCCTGCCTATGACGTCATGTGCGTGCTATTGAAAGCGCTGCACCTTCGTCTGGACCTACCAAGCCAAAGTAGATAGGGAAGGGGAGGATACCCTGTTATGAAACAGCGCCTAATATGAAATATCCTGCTTTTCTGAACCTAATTTCCGGTACAAGAATGGCACCAGCTTGACGCAACAACAACAAAATTCATCAATTTGACGCCACAGTACGCAATATAACGTCAAGATTTGTGCCAGGCCTTGGCGAAGGCTGTGTTGGTGTCTATCGTGTTTACCAAATAAAAACGAAACCAATAAAGCAAGTCAAGTCGGATGACTGCAAGCAAAAAGGTACGACATTGATAGTGAGATTTTCAGTTTCACCGACTGACCTGCACCGAACTTTGACTTGTAAGCGATGGTGTTAATGTAAAACAAAAAATGTCACGATCGTGGTCTTAAAACTTTATTCTACTTGCTTTCCCTCGCGGGATAAAATGTTATAACAACTAAAGTGAGATTACCAGTATCACCTAAAAACACCGATGCAAGTATATACGTTTATATTCATAATGCCATATATAAAAAGTTTTTCAATAATAAGTCTTCAATTTGGAAAGGAAAAAAAAGATGCTGTTGTCCGGACAGTTTACAGTTCCGCGCTGTACTAAGACTATAAGAAAAATCACGTAATAGCGTTCTTGAATACCTCTGGCCTGACCTAGCATTTTTTTAAAAAAATAGTTATGGTCGAGGCTGTTAACACGGCGTGGTATTGCTTTTCAGCGGTGCTTCTACGCTCCACATGCGTAATTTTAAGATCTTCAGCGCAACATGCTCGCACTGGCATGATCGTGCTGTCGTTTGTTCACTCGAAATTTTCGGACTAAAGCGCTGCGCCTGCGCGAAATTCATTACGGCATTGAAACTCTGCAGCAATCTATTCAACGCCCAGTAGACTTGTTAGCTTTGGAAGTTGTAAACCCTGATGCAGAAGTAGGATACACTTCATTTCCCTTAGTATGTATACTGTATCTACAAACGTTTCCCTTAGTATGTATACTGTATACGTTTGTCTCACTTACTGGTTGAGCCTGGCCCTTGGTGGAGTTTATTTTGTCAGAGGAAAGTTTTTTTCATGTCAACAAGATAAAACCTTAGATATTTTCAAACGAATAATATATAATAACGGTATTATTATTATTATTATTATTATTATTATTATTATTATTATTATTATTATTATTATTATTATTATAAAAATTCCTGAAACCCACACGCTAACAGCATTCTTTAAAACAGATTTAAGTTGTGTGCAACAAATAAACAAAGTACTATATGTCAATATCTGCTAAAATAAATTAATAAAGTAGTATTTTCATAATTTTCGTTATCTTGATCCCATTGAACAGTCTTTGTGATCATTCACGATTAATGTCGACTCATTTCCGTCGATGTTATTCAAACATGGAAATATTCTACTACGGAAATGAGGGATTGTCTTCTCTGATTTATAAGCGAGGCTAAAAATGCAAATAATGGATCGAAAAATGTGAGCATGCACACCCATTAACTTTATAGATTATGCTGCCGCTCATCTAAGTAACACCATACATTTTGTCTATAAGATCGTATATTTTTAATACTTTTCATCCTTCAGCTTTTCACATATCTGATCTAAAGAAAAAATTTAAAGACGTTCAGTATGAACAATGAAACACATGTATACATCCACAGATTCACAGATTCATGTATACATCCAAGGATTCATTTCCAGTGCCAACAATTAATTTTCAGTTTGGTTTCGCCGACTAAAATTCAGTTGTATTGGTCGCAATTATTGTGTGTCACCATGCATAGATGCTAAAGAACCCGTGCTTGAATATAACTGTTTGTTGTTGTTTGTTTGTTTGTTTGTTTGTTTGTTGTTGGGTTTTGTTTTGTTTTTGTTTTGTTTCGTTTATTCGCTAAATTCTGTATCACACATCAACATACCAGTGACAAGTAGAGCAAGGTAAAACGTCCGCATGACTCCGTTCTCTAGAGCAGCCCCTCAACCTGCCTGTAGTGGTGGCCGGACTGATAGTCCTGCATTAAATACCGGGCTACATTGAACTTTCACAGGCCTCCTAAGATACAGAGGTATGTATTTATGCACACTATACCTCGTTAACAACTTCAGTGTCAGAGATTGGTTGGTTGTACATTGTTTAATTTCCCGACAGCAAAGTTGCCGAAAGAATTAGTAGGCCTAAATATATTTTACCAACCTGTGGTGCAAACCAATACAGTCTAATTCGCTTAAAATAATGTGGTCAAATATAACAAAAATCGTTTTGTGACGATCACGGCCTATGCCGTTAATCTTTATGTATTTAAAATTGCTTCGCCGGATATAACAAATCCATCTTGCAGTCCCGCGGCACTATCTGGTGAAATGCAGAGTAAACAGTAATGAAACGACCCAGATGCGTTTTTGGCGACAAACAGTATGAAACTGCTGCACTAAAGGTCTGCAATTATAACACAAAGCATCCAAAAGAGTCCAACTGACAACAAGAGTCTCGCTATGCAGTAGCACACTAACACTGTTCAAGTTAGGTTGAAGAGTTGGTAGAAATACACCAAAACCGTGCCAGCAAAACCGTGCCTAATGCTTGCCCCACTTCCTGTCGCCGTCCGTGCGCGCTACTGTCAACTTCTCCGTGCAGCTTGCCAAAGACGCTGAGCTACAGTATCTATTCCTTTTCCATTAGGCTCAGCCACTGCACTTGACATGTAGAATAGAAAGGATACCACGCGCGATATTTTCACCTATAATTTCACAAAAATTGTTCTGCCAGTTTTAAAAATTGAGGAAGTTGAATTTTTGTGCAAGAAAATGCAGTCGCAGAGGAAACGTTTGGCTGAACGTACAGAATACTACTCGAGACTTGAAAAACGTGCTGTGCGTTTGTGGCTGTCGTCTGCTACAGACTAGTCCACAGCAGCGAACGCTGGGTACGTTTTTATCCAATGGGCATCTGTAATTTCAGCCGAACGTTTCCTCTGGTGCATTTCGTTTTTTAAACACAAAAATACAACTTCGTCAATTGTAAAAGCTGACATAGGAATTCAATTGGAGAAATTACCGGTGAAAATATCGCGCGTGGTATCCTGTCTATTCTACAATGAGTGAGCCTGTCCGGCGGTAAAGGTTTGAGCTGCACGGAGAAATTAACAGTAGCACGCACGGACGGCGACAGGAAGTTGGACACACAATCGGCACGGTTTGCTGTGTTTCTACCAACTTTGTCACTGTGTAACTTGAACAGAGTCTACTGTGCAGTAGGACTCTGACAAACAAAGCTGACTCTTTTGGATGCTTTTTATTATAACTGCGGACCTTTAACTCATTCGAGACGTGCCACCTCCGGATACGTATCCGGAGGCGGCACGTCTCAAATGAGTTAGATGCATCCACTTGTTTCCTATGCAGAACGTTGTGACGGCCGTAACTGAGTTCGCCACGTGCAGTTCCTATTCCACGAGAGAAATATATGTGGTAGAAAGAGTGAATGTACTCAACGGCTGACCTGGTTTTGCTGGTAAAGTCGATTTATAGGAGCTTGTCTACTATTGTTTCAGCATAACTTTTAAAACTTGACGTATTTCAGGAGAGCGTTAACACAGGCGTGTTTGGAAATAATTGACATTGTAAATTCAGCGTCAAAGATCTCCAAGTAGACCACTACCCATGTAACAGAGGTGATCAATTACGCAACCATCATCTCGTGCCCGTGAACGCTAACCATTTGACTGTCTGTAGAGAGTTTGGTCGAGGTGATTCCTGCAGCAATCACCTGGACCAAACTCGCTACCGAAACCACAGTGTTATCACTGTCAGGAGCAGTTTTCGGTGCCGTAGTGTGCCGATTTAATCGACACGAGGCGTAAGCGCTACACAGCGTACTCTTTAACTCATTCAGCCCGACGCAAGTATTTCCCATATTTTGAAGGCGTCATCTAAATACTGTGCACCCGTTGCAGGAGATAGATCGACCATGATAATTTAAGGGTAGTGCCAGATTAGCTAGGCGCCTATCGGCGCCAAGCTAATCTGGCACTATCCTTGAATTATCATGGTCGATCCATCTTCTGCTGTAGGGCGTCATGGCTGAATGGGTTAAATGTTTTGTTCCCGGATGGGCCCTAGGAACACACATCTTCCGTTTCTGAGAGAGTCCAGTATTTTCAGCAATATATGAGTATTTGTAGACCATGTGAATTTTTTGGTTTTGACCTTTTGAAGAGTCTGTGGTCCGTTAAGTACTTGTACAACATTTTAGCCTGAAATATTTGTAACATATATTTACATCTTGTCATAAAATCTTTCTTTTAGTCTGGTTGGCCAGATTGTTACCCCTCCCGCCGTGAGAAGGCATTAGTCGTATCCTCGGCGTTAAACCCAAATAACTAACTAACCCAAAAGGTTAGGAACCAAAAGTGATGCCATAGTTATAACTCCCATTTTTATTTCAAACTTAGTTTAGATCGAAAAACAGTGGCTTAGTTCCTGCCCCAGGGCCGGACCCAGGGGGGGGGGGGTTACCTGGGTTCCGGAACCCCCCCTCCCAACTAAAAAAAAAAACAAAAAAAACAACAAAAAAAACAGTGAATTTTTTTTTATGCAAAGGGAGTTCCAAAGTTTTATTATTTTTTTATTGTTTTTAAAACATTGCAGTTTTTAGTCACTTTTGATCCAAGGCACAAAGAGTTATTTATAGACAATTGAACGGAAATCCATTTCAAGGGATCCGTTTAAACGTCCAAAACGTTTTCCCGTTGAAACAACCAAGTAACCCAACCCCTAACCCTAAATTAGTAAATGCAGCCATATTTTCTTGTTCTGGCCACAAGCCTCTTCCAGCGCCTTCACCTTGATACAGCCCTAATCCCCCAAAAACGACTTTTTAGAAAGATTAATTAAGACGCTAAGTTGATAATTATGATAATTCGTTGTAACGAACATCCGTTGAAACGACCATCGTTGAATCGTCCAAAAACATCGTTGAAATGGATTTCCGTTGAATCGACCAGGTACCCAAAAGAGTTGCTTTCCTTCAGTGCATGTCTTTCCGAGAAAGATCAGTGAAAAGACGTCTGACGTCATTCTAGATCTATTTTCTTTGGTAACACTTCACTTTTGCTGTCTCCTCGAAAATGCCGAAACTGAAAAAAAACAGATGCTGATGGCAGTAGGCGACTGTCATGCTGGTTTTCATCAAGCTCCATTTCAGAAGGTGGGTACATTTTTAAATCCAATTTTGTCTCATAAAAGAAATGTAGTCAGTAGAACTAGGTAAAATTCACCCATTCCGAATTCGATTCAAATGAGCACGTGGCGATGGCGCCGGTACTTCCTTCCTGTGAGTGTAGCCTATGCTGTAGGAGCTGATACTAGCTGCATATAATGAATATCATAGATATAAAACAGCCCCACTTATTAAAATACCAAAACAGGTAACAATTAAAGTAATGCATAGCCTAAAATTTATTTCACAAAGTATTATGATATATAACTTTAAAAATGTCAATTTAAAGAATAAAGATATTGGCATCAATGATCAATATTGCTTTTATATTTATAAAAAAAATCTTTGGACGGCAAAATATCGTTTTCAATAACAAAACCAAGGGCTAAGTTATAAGGTATCGTTTTCACTAGTGCAGCTTACTAGCTATGTATTGTGACGTAAATCTCTTCGGAGAGCAGAACAGAACCGTCTTGATGGCTGACTATGGAAACCATAGCCTATCTGACACCACTTTGACAGCGTCGCCATCAATTGTGACGGCAACATAGCCTTTCCGGGTGCGAAACCGTCATGACGACTTCGGTTTTTGGAACGACAAGAAGCCATCATGACGGCATCCCAACCACTGCCTTTTTCACATAATAAAATGGAAAATAAAAATGTGCTGAAATTTTGCCAACTGCTGAAAATCAGCAAATTTGTTAACAGTTCCTATGCCTGTGAACAGCGTGCTACAAAATAAGATTATTCACCCTTAGGCCTTTTGTTGATGAAATTTAAAATAAGCTAAGAACTAATCAGAAAACCACTGTTTTTTTATATTAAATTATTATTATAAAATTGTAGTAGACATGTTAACACCTGCAATGCATAATCATATATAAGATGTTGAAAAGACGGTTCTATTTTATTTTACATTTTTGTTGTTGCTTTTAGGATAATTTCATGTTTTAATTTTTATGTTATGTCTTTGTTTTTTTTTTTGTTTTTTTTTTCTTTTTGTTTGTTGTTGTTGAGTAAATTGTAAAGCGCTTAGAGCTGTTTACAGGTAAGCGCTATATAAGAAAACCTTTAATAATAATAATAATAATAATAATAATAATAATAATAATAATAATAAAATTTGTTTTTCTAAACGGCAGATGATGCAGTTCCTCGAAAGAGACAAAAATCAACCCAAAGTGAGACCACTGGCAGTGGAGTTCGAAACAGTGACATGGGAACAAGTAAAAGCAGTGTTGGTGAGTAATTTACTGCCCCGCCCCCCCCCCCCCCCCCCCCTCTCAAAAAAAAAAATTAAATTAAATACAACCTGAAATTGATACGTGATTGAGTGTTTCAATTTAATAATTAATATTAAACAAAATGACTGGTGTGTTCCATTGGCTATCATTAGCCTAAGAAGACTCTACGAGTCATAAGGTAGCAAAGATTTTGTCCATCATTTGGGGGGAGGGGTCTAAAAAGAAAAGCTGTTATTTCAGATCATAAATATATATCTAAGCTTGACTGAAGTGTGTAAACGAAGACATATATATGCTTTAAATGTAATTATCTTGTTGCAGGTCTCTCTCTCTCTCTCTCTCTCTCTCTCTCTCTCTCTCTCTCTCTGATCTCTCTCTCTCTCTCTCTCTCTCTCTCTCTCTCTCTCTCTCTCTCTCTCTCTCTCAGTATGTGTGACTCTGTGTGTGTGTGTGTGTGTGTGTGTGTGTGTGTGTGTGTGTGTGTGTGTGTGTGCGCGTGTGTGTGCGCGTGCGTGCATGCTGTGTGTGTGTGTATGTGTGTGTGTGTGTCGGCGTGAGAGAGAGAGAGAGGGGGGGGGGGGAGATAGCACCTGCATACATATTTGCCCTTGCTGAATGAACTTTAATGTACTTAATGATTCTTTGTTTATTGCTTTACTTTGTATTTTTACTCATTTTATATTTTTGTGCGTACGCGTATGCGGGTAGGAATGTCTGGAGTGCGTGTCCGAGAGCGTGTGTTTGTTTTTGTGCGTATGTGCCTGAGTGCGTGCGTGTGTAAGTGTGTGTGTGTGTGTGTGTGTGTGTGTGTGTGTGTGTGTGTGTGTGTGTGTGAGTGTTCGTGCGTGTGTGCATGCGTACTGAATTGCGGTGTACATGAGTGTGTGTGTGTGCGTGCGTGCATGCGCGAGTTGTGATGTGCATGCGTGCGTACCTGAGTGGGTGTGTGGGTATGTGTGTGTGTATGTGCGTGGTGCGTGCGTGCGTGCGTAAGCGAATGCAGCAGTGCATGCAGCAGTGTGTGGTATGTGTATGTTTACATGTCTATGTCACTTATGTAGTAGATGTAGCAACGGCAAGTTTGAAAACTGGTCCTGTTACCAATAACTTCTACCGTTGGAAAATAAAGGTTCATTGTTCATTGTTCATTGTTCTCTCTCTCTCTCTCTCTCTCTCTCTCTCTCTCTCTCTCTCTCTCTCTCTCTCTCTCTCTCTCTCTCTCTCTCTCTCTCTCTCTCTCTCTCTCACAGGTACACACACAATCGTTTTAGTATTTCAGACTTCTCATAGACCCAACTTTTATTTGTATTTCAGACTCCTCCTCAAGCATTGATCAGCCTGCCGGGGGCCTGCTTTCTGAATCCTCTGCCATGCCAATGACCAACCAGCCTGATGTGAGCCTGCTTTCTGACTCTTCAGATTTCTCCTCTCAGATCACCAGCAACAAAAATATCGATTTTGGTGAAGTTTTCAAGAAACACACGCGAGTCGTTTCACTGTCAAGCCGTGACAAGGAGCATCTTCTAAGGCAACACTGGAGACCATCACCTGGTTTTCAGTTTCCAACAACAGTGATAAACAACAAGAACCGAAAATTTCAGCATGAGTGGTTGCAAAAGTACTCCTGGCTTGTGTATTCTCCTTTCGAGGATGGGGCTTACTGCAAGTATTGCCTATTATTTGCAAAGTCTACTGAAAACCTGGGCAAGTTTGTGAAGACGCCATGCAAGAACTGGAATAAAGCCTGTGATCAGATCAAAAAGCACTCGTTATTACAATACCACAAAGATGCAATGGCAAATGGAGAGCAGTTTTTGACAATCATGGATAAACCAGAGCAGAGCATCGCCAGTGAAATCAATCAGAAAAATGCAGAAAACATCGCTGCAAATCGACAAGTTCTGACAAGCCTCTTCAGGATTGTTGAAGTGTGTGGAAGACAGGGGTTAGCTATGAGAGGCAACTGTGATGATGGCATTCTTCAGAGTGAGAACAGAAGCAATTTCAATGCCCTTTTGAATCTGTGCATCAATGCAGGAGATGAAACTCTCCGGAAACATCTAGATACATGCGATAAGAAGGCCACATACATTTCAAAAAGTACACAAAACAGACTGATAGAGGTTCTTGGTGATCAGATCCGCAACAA
>BTPG01000001.1:127326748-127390240 GCA_036245525.1 Semisulcospira habei | reverse complement strand
TTGTACAAGTCTGGGGTATCTTAAGGGGCCTCTTTTATAGATACTTGATAAAGCATTCGCAACTGTACTGGCTGTTTTGTCAGATATGGGTTCAGCGTCTTTGTACCTTGAAGCTATGTCTACGACAGTTAATGCGTACTTGTATCGTTTCTTTCTTATTGTGTCATGTGGAAGAAACAGGAGGTCCATTTGGTGCGTGTCATTAGGTGATGTGTTCTCAAAATGAGGCCTTGTTATCTTTCTTGGAGCAGGGAGATATATCTGCCAAATTGCTTGTCTCTGTAACCATTGCTTGACTTGATTGAGTGTTATATCTCCGCCCACAGCGGCATGTAATTTCTGAATAGCGGTTGCTCCTTTATAATACCCTGATGGTGAGTAATATATTTTCGATAGTTTATTTTCGGCTGCCATTTTTTCTAGCAATGAAAACTCCAGTAAAATAAACAAATATCATTCCCACTAGAACAAAGATTATCTCCCCGTTTCTTTGTTCTGGGCTTGGTTGATAGTAGTCACTTAGTTTTGGTTTTGGGATAGACATGTCTTCACCCGTGACAAGATAGTATTCCCTGATTGCGTCGTCTGTATTTGAAAACGTATGTTGTGCGTGGTTTTCTAGATGGAGTTTTTCATTGATAAAATCAAGTTTTTCAATTCTTTGTTTTTCATACGCCTGTTCTGCCTGTGCTAATTTTTCTGACGCTTCATTATGATGCTTCATTTCTTCTGCACTCTCTTCTCTACCCATTTTCGAAAAGAGATAATTAGAGCCGCTAAATGCGAGGGCGTTAACCATCGCACCTCCTATCATAATAGCTATCGTCGCCATATTATTTTTATTTACATAGAAACATTTTCGGGAATAATTCCCTGCTTGACAAGAAATTTTTTTGTTGCAATCGATGCTGTGACAACTGCAATTAGCTTAACTGAATCTTCCAGATCCAATCTACTGAGGTCTGCTGATTTCATTTTGAGTAGACTTTTTCCCAGCATAGAAAACGCTACTGCTAGTCCACTGATTACTGCAGAGTGATACACAAGATTCATTATGTTTTTTGAGTCATTCATTTCTTAGGCAATAAAAATTAAAATAAATAAATTTATTACTGCATATGAAATGGGTCTACAACTTTGGGTATTGTTGGTAATGTGGAGACTTCTGTTTTTGATGATGGAGTGTTTAATTTTTTGGAGACTGTTCGAGTCTGTGGCTTGTATTTTTTGTATAATTGGTAAGCTACAAAACCAGATCCGACAACAAATGCGGCAACTACATATTTTGCTGTTTCAGAATTAGACTGGGTTGAAGGTCTTTCACTTTGATGTGGGTGTGACAGGGGTGCCAGTTCTGACGGTCCTACCGGTCCTACCGGCGGTGTTGACGGCGGGTCACTTACATGAGCCTTTTCTGTTTGCGCCTGTAGCTGTAATTTTTTTTGCTTGTTCCATTCAGCTAACCTTTTCCCTGCTTGAACCCTTCCTGCATTTTTAGCTGTTTTTGTCACTGTGTAAATCGGGGTCTGGGCAGGGTCTGGTACAGTGTTCATCTGTGGGGTTGTTTGGGGGATCGTCTGTTGGCCGTCCATTTTTATCAACAAAAAAAATTTAATTTCGTGAAATCGATATGGCTGCTAGTTACAATTAATGTTACCAGTGGAGCAAGCAAATTACCAAACCTGTAGAATAAAAGGCAAGCTAATTTACCAATTGCACTCGTTACAATGGGGTTACTCTCGAGGTCATTTGTGAGATTTTCAATGTCTACAGGAAGGGCATAACTCACAGCTTTTGAATATAAGCAGACAATTGATTTGCTCAAATCACGGGTCATTAGTGAAGCCATGTGTTGTTCGTATTTAAAATGAAGTTTAAATAAACCAGCAGCCGTGAGGGATTGTATATCTTTGGTTGAATATTGCTTTCCGAGATAAGTTTTGGAATGACCAGAAAACACTACAGATAAAAGTCTTTCCCTTTTCGAATCTAAGTCTATGTTTTCTACAGCGCCAATATCATTTAATAATAGCAGTTCATCTGTGTTCATTTTATAATGCAATTAAAAAAAATAATTTATAAACACATTTGTTTCTTTGTCAGTAAACCAGTCATAAGTACATTAAGCCCTCACATGTAGAACCGTTTTGTAAATGATCCCCCTCTTTTGAAAAGTAACATGTACCCCTGTTAAACTTTGACACAACTTAGCGATTTGAAAGGCTATAGCTGTAACGGCTCAGAGCTTTTCCAAAGCTTGCCCTTTGAATAGGAATGGAATGCCACGGCTATTCAATAGCGCGGCGTGAGAGGTAATACAAAAAGCAAACAACCGTGACACCACTTTGGCAGCTTGAATAGCGGCTTGCCTGTGCGGCGCGTGGCAACAGACAACAAAGGTAAACAGGTGAGCTGGCTTGCAACAGAGTAAGACACTTGTAACTTACTCATTGAAAAGAAGCTGATTTAAAACGTATAAGTTTCACATGAGTGGAGTCTTGACACAGTCACTAGTTTATGTCTGTGTTGACAGAGTGGGTCTCACTCTCTCTCTCTGTGTGCGGTAGCTAATGTGGGCTTTATTCCCATTCAATCTTAAAACCAATTTACATTTGTGGGGGGTCATGATTTTCGATGTGCATTTTCTTAAGGTCAAAAATAAATTGTGTGAATATCGACTCAGGTGTGGTACATATCGATCTAGCAGCTAAAGGATTTGAAAAGGTTTTGAGCAACGTTGTCAAAACATTGCGACATTGTGAATTCACTGTAACTGTTGTGCATATTTTATTCTGACGCGACGTACCTAGAGTCAGCTGGCGACGGGCTGTGTTTACGTACATAGTAACATTGCGACAGTAGACATATGAGCTAATTAAGAGAGATATAAATACTGAGCGGATTGAAGTATTATTAACACAATGACTGAGTTAACCCCTTAAGTATTATTTTTGATTTTCATAAAATTGTGGTTGTTTAAATAATAATGATTTCGGGGTAACTTCCAATGGTATTTACTCTGTGCGGGAGACATGGAAAATGGAGAGTCAAAAGGTTATAATTAAGGGGTTAACTCAGTCATTATGATAATGAAGCTTCAATCCGCTCAGTATTTATATCTCTAAAGAAACAAATAATAATAATAATAATAATAAAGGAGATTTGTTAAGCGCTTATTCTAAAAGTAGGTCTAAACGCTGATACAATGAAAAGGCTAACAGCTAACACGCACACACACACACACACACACACACACAGCATACGCGCACGCACGCACACACACACACACACACACACACACACACACACACACACACACACACACACACACGCACACTCACACGTGACAGTGGTGATGAATTATGCATGGCTGGGGAAACGAACTAGTAAAAGGCAGCGTTGTAGAGGTGGGTTTTGAGAAGTGATTTGAATGAGGAGAGCGTTTGACAGTTAGGACAGGGGCGGGGAGGGTGTTCCAAGATGGGAGAAGGCACGACCGCCACGTGTTTTACATTTGAAATTGGGAAGGCGAAATTTACGTGTGTCAGAGGAAGAGCGGAGGGTGCGAGATGGAGTATACAGATGGAGTAAGTCAGAGATATAGGCAAATAAATTAACAAACAGGACAAAAGTGTATGTTCAATGATGGAAAACAACTTTACACACTGAGAGTTATGTACTTGAAAATGTAAAGAAAAACCGGTAATGTAATAATAATAATAATAATAATAATAATAATAATAATACATAGTTCTTGTATAGCGCTGTTCTCCAGGAAAACACTGTACTCACTGCACATGCACAACAGCACACCCTCTCTGTCAGACACACGCACGATTATACACTACTTTAAACCACCCCATCTCTTCCCAACAACTTACATTCACTTCCTCTAGGATCAGAGACACACAAGCGTGATGGAGGTAAGGCTCACTGAAAGTTTAAGCTCAACAGCCTTCATCGATGTAAATTCAAGTGGTCTTAAAGAAACGTTGTAAGAAAGAGCCTAAGTTTATTGTGTTGTTTTCCCCGAGGCCTGACTGAAACATTGCTCTGATTTATATTCCTCCCCCCCCCCCCACCCCCCCCCCCCCACCCCCAAACACACACTCACACACCCTCCCACCCAGGTCGTTTGATTTTCTGAGGCCTAACGATTGCGATTTTGTCGGATGGATTTTGTTGGTGGTCCCTATTTTGGCCAGGTATTATTGATAAAATACCGAGTGTCAAAAAAACCTAGCGCGAACACTGATAAATGACGCTAATTGAAATAAACACCAAGACGTGTGTGACAAAAACACTGGACTTTGTTCTCATGATTGGTACGTTTAAAAAAAAAAAAAAAAAAAAAAAAAAAAAAAAAAAAAAAAAAAAAAAAACACACTCTATGACCGAAACACTAACCTATCGGCTTAGTACTTCAGAGCTGAGTTGCACCGACCAAAACGGATGACGAGTTTGGGTTGGAGAAACTGTTATCTCATAAACATATCTACAGTCAACTTCGCTCATAGCAAGGTCAATTCAACATTAGGATATAGCAACACTGTTTCAGAGGTTCTGACAGCGCTCCTTCTGTAAATTACTTCGCTTATAACAAACTTCTCTTTGAATTGTGTGTGTGTGTGTGTGTGTGTGTGTGTGTGTGTGTGTGTGTGTGTGTGTGTGTGTGTGTGTGTGTGTGTGTGTGTGCGTGCGTGCGTTCGTGTGTGCGTGCGTGCGTGTGTGATGTCAAGTCAAGAGTTTTTATTGATGTTGGCTCATCGGCCATTTCCACATGGAGAGCGTATACATATATCAGTTCAATACCACCATAACCTGGGGTATATTGACGTTCTTAGTTGAAATGACAGTTTTCATAAAAAGACAGTATCACGCGGCACAGAAGTCATCAATCAATCATTGGAACATATCGTTGTTTCTCTTTTTCGTCTCTCGAAACATTTAAAAAGAAACCATGCGAACTGTCTCGTTCTAGATGCATTTTCATAGGATGACAACTGAGTGAGTAAAACACTTTGACGGGGGTTATCTACAGTTGCAAAAAAAAAAAAAATCCGGACGCAAGTCTCTATACTTCGGACAGTGAAACACAACGTGAGCTTCGTAGTCCAAAAGCTAGGAAGGTCTACCGTGCACCCCCCCCCCCCCCCAGTACTCATTAAGATGGGTTTCAAAGTGTTCCTTAGTATGTCCTGAGATGTTTAAGCCATGTTCCCCGAAAATCCTTAGGAACACACCAGAGATATAGCCGATGGCGCAAGGGTACCCCCATTCACGCTCTTCACAGATGCTAAAATGAGGTTGAGAAACATTTTCCTCTAAATAAATCAGAATTCATTCCAGAAGCCCAAATCAGCAATATTATGGTCAAGGCACATCTTCTGCATCCTCTGCAAAAAACAGAAAGAAAAAATATTGAATCTCTGGCTCACAAGGGAAGGTATTTGTGCACCCAGTAAACGACCATTTCCGCGAAATCGCAAAAAAGGACAAAAATAATGAGTCAGATGCCTTCAGACATTTTCTATAGCACTGACAGTCCATTTTCAGGTTCACATCATTAAAACAGGATGTCACAATTATTATAAACTTGACTAGGTGATGCTGTGATCACTGTGAGTGCCACAATGGTTGATTTTGTATCCCTACCCCCAAGTTGTAAAAATACACAAATTAATTAGAAAAAATTGCTTAAGTTATTCCATTTTATCTTGACCTCTCTTTACCTATTAAGTTTCAATAATGTGAGCATAAAGTGCAAGAAAATAAGTTAAATCGGCATCCTTTACGGTACATTCGTGGTGAATGATAACTTTTTTCCCATTTAAAATTGCCGAATTGGGAAACGTACGTTGTTTCCGGTGCCCTCAGAAATTTTGTATACAACCGATACAGTTCTACCTCAATCGCCGCACGTGCCGTTTGTGGGCGTGGTCTAGAAGTCGGCTCAGATGTGAAACCTGTCAACACATCTTGATAACTCGGCCCGCTAACTCGCACTGTTAATGTTTCCGCGGTGCTTGCCTGGCATCTAGTCACAGTCAAGCCGGCCCTGTTTCAATTAAACTCAGTTTGAGAAACATCAGCATGAATGACAGCAGTAAGAGGTATAGATTCTCATGAGCCCTCAAGCAGATGGGATAATGAGTATCTATGCCCCTTGCAGATGTGGATTGGTTTCTTGCACAGACTACAATCGTTGACTTAGTCCGCGTCCACTTCCTCAGTTTGAGGAACGATGTCAGTTACACTGAAACGCACACAAATCAAGCTAAAGGCATATATTTTTATAAGTAGCCTTTTGTGGCGAGGACATATGAAGATCTGTACCTCTTGCAGATTTCAAAGACTCACTCTTGCAACTTGACAATCCTTACTTCAGCCGACGGTTATTTTTTACCAGATACATGTGACTTTCTAGAGAGTAACAAAGGTTTGGGTATACACGCAACCCACAAAAACAAACGCTATCTTCGAAACCTATGTCCGAAGTGCAACATGCTGCATGCTGTAAAAGAGAAAGAGTGCCACACCACTTGGTTTTAACTGTCATGGCTGAACAAAGTTTCGAAACTTGATTAATTATTTATTACTGTAACATTTAATTCAATCAGTTGCACTGACAAGATATGTTGTGATGTGCGATCACTTTCAGTGCTAATTATGCAGTCTCAGTGATCACTGATAACTTACAGAGCAGAAATACAGAAGATTGGGCTTTTCCCTCTGATAAAAAAAAATGAAAGAAACCACTAATGATCCGTAGCTATGTATACCAACGTGCCTAGAGAATAAATGTGTGATTTCATTTGTCGCTGAGTACCTACAGTGTCATAAATTGTGAAAATATCTGTAAAAGAAAGTAAAGGTGCACCTCAGTAACTGAAGGTCCATGACTTTAATTTTTAAAAAGACAGCAATAAATAACCGTCGGACTTCCTCTTTGGGAAACAATATTAAAAAAGTTAAAGGACAAGTCCTTCTTGCACAAGAAACCAATCTTTCGTAGTCCGCAATGGTATGTTACCGGGAATTTACGAGGAAAGGCATATAATGTCAGGAAATATTCACCCCATTTAATATCACCATTGTACAAGTTTACGCTCCAACAACAAGCTATGATAATGAGGAAATAAAAGACTTATATGACCAACTGCAGGAAGTCCTGGACCAGACCCCCAAGACAGACATTCTTGTGGCGCAGAGAGACTGGAATGCCAAAATAGGAGAGGATGCTACTGCAATGCAGAGACCAAACACAGAGGCTTAAGGCTCCTGGAATTTGCCAGCGCAAATGATCTGAAGCTGATGAACACGTTTGGCCCACACAAAGCAGCACCATAACCAAATTGACTACATCATGGTGAAGATTCGCTTCCAAACCAGTGTGAACATTGCCAAGACAAGAAGCTTTCAAGGAGCAGACATTAGAAGCGACCATTACTTAGTGATGATGACCTTCCGACTCCGTCTGAAGAAAGTCAACAAGCAGGGTCCCACCAGAATCAAGTTCGACCTCGAGAAGCTAAAAGACCCAAAGGTAGCAGAAGCCTTCCAGGCAAATATAGGAGGAAAATTCGCACCACTGCTACTTCTAGGTGCAGAAGACACGGATGTGGACACACTGATCAACACATTTAACACTGCTGTAACACAAACAACTAGTGAGATCCTTGGCTTACAGCTGACATCCTTGATCTGTGTGACAAGCGTCGAGAATTAAAGAAAAAGAAGTCAGAGGTAGAAGGAGCTAAATAATACAGGGAAATTAACCAGGATATTAAGAAAAACATGAAAAAGGCAAAGAAGAGGTGGATTGAAGACCAGTGTAAACATATAGAAGAAAAACTGAACAAAAATAATACCAAAAAAGCATACCAGCTAGTGAAAGACCTGACCAGTGCAAAACAGGGACGCTCTTCTATCATTTAAGATAGCGAAAGGAAATGTCTTACGGAAGACCAAGACATTCTGAAGAGATGGACAGAGTACTGCTCACATTTGTACAACCACCGAACTACAGGGGACCCAGGAATACTTGTCCAAACCCCACCAGTGACCAACAGTGACAACTATCCCATCCTCCAAGAAGAAGTAGAGGCTGCCGTGAAGTCGCTGAAAAAAAGGAAGGCAGCAGCAGCAGACAACATCCCTGCAGAACTAGTCCAAGAAGAAGGAGAAGACATGATAAGCGCCTTACTAACTATCTGCAATAAGATCTGGCAGTCAGGGGAATGGCCCACACCATGGACCCAATCACTTATAATAACTCCCGAAAAAAAGGAAACTTAAAAACAATGTCAGAATTATCACACGACGGTCTTATATGCCACCCAAGCAAATTCATGTTAAAGATCCTTCTGAAAAGGCTGAAGCCACAGGCATAGGAAATCATAGCTGAGGAACAGGCAGGCTTCAGACCAGGGCGCAGCACAACTGAGCAGATCTTCAACCTGAGAGTTATATGTGAGAGGTATCTTCAGCACCAGCAAGACCTTTATCATGTCTTTGTGGATTTTAAGAAGGCGTTTGACAGGGTGTGGAATGCAGCCCTTTGGTCCACCATGAAGCTGTACAACATCAATGCCAACCTGATCAAAGTAATAGAAAACCTTTACAACAAGGCCACTAGCGCAGTTCTGCTTCAACGGCAAAATAGGAAATTGGTTTAGGACAACAGTTGGAGTCAGACAAGGCTGCAGGGAATGGAGGGAGCTGGTTGCCAAGTCATCAGTGGTGCCCCAACGGTCGGCAAGACTACGGGATAGATAGATAGAAATATTCATCGTGTTCTGTTCTCAAGTGCTTTATGAAGTCGTACAGGGAAAGGAAATAAGAACTAAACTAACAAGTCGACTGACGTTTCAGTCATGTCCAAAATAAAGCGTTAAGAATTTTGTGTACCTTACATTAATTTGCGGCCTGACTATGAAACGCTTTAGTGCGTCACAAATTGGAACAGGACAACGCTATGCATGGGGCACGCTTTCAGATACTCAGCCCGTGATTTATTAAGTCAACAAAATCAATGTGGGGAAAAAGAATTTCAATTATACCATGCAGTGGGCACACATGCTGCTCGATGATATCGTACAAACTGTCGGGAATCGTGTACAACGTCCAACTCTACGCTTTTTGAGCCAGCTCATTGAGCTTTCATTACAATGGATCGAACTTTATCCAGAATTCTCATGCCTTTGAGTACTGTTCGAATGATCTATATAGTTTTGCTGCTCTTTGTGAGGACTGTGATAAACGCATCACCATCTGGATCAGTTTCAGGTATATTTTTTGCCCATAAAGTGACGATAGTTGCCATATTTTCATTCTGTTGGTTTCCCTCTGATATTCCTGTCAAAATCAAAACCATTTTGAAAGTTGTTTGATAGGCTACTTTTGTATCATCTAGCATTGTCTACAAGTGGGTTGGGCAGTTCAAAAATGAAAGAGAACATTTGTAAATTCAGATTACAGGTCAATTTGCAAGCCTTGATCTTTTTTTACATAAAGGAAAAGATCGACATTATTTTGAACAATATTTGTAACTTCCCATCTTTATTTCTGAGTAGTGCCAAAGGATAGAATTTGTAAATTCGGATTACAGGTCATTTTTGTCAAGTGTTAGCGGGACCTGCAAGCCTTGCCTCTTTGTTTACACAAAGGGAAAGATCGACATTATTTTAAACAATACTTGTAATTCCCGTCTTTATTTCTGAGTAGTTCCAAAGGATAGTGTGCGATGCCCCTGGCCTCCGAACATTCTCTGCAAAGGATACTCCATTTCTCGACAGAGGCTCAGAAGAAACAGAAAGTGGATCTCAGAGCAACTATTGAAAATGTTTAGGACAAGTGGCCTCCATAGGACAAAGTGACTGGCTGCACACAAGAACAGTTGGTACAATGCCCGTCGCATTCACGGTCGTGCCATGTTTCCACAATGTCTATATCCTTTGGGACACCTTTCACTGAAACGGGCAAAGTGCATAACTGGGATGATCTGGACTCTCCTCTGCCTGTGTCAGAATGAAAGGTTAGCCGCACCAGGTTGTCCAGACAACGAGAAAACAATCTCGAAGACTAACTGACCGCTGCACACGTCCACCCACTGAACAGTACTCCAATCTGAAGCGTCTTTTGAAGGCGTTGAGGTAGCAGTTGTTGAATGATGCTTCATTTTTAAGGCGACGCTCGGCTTCACACAATCTTACTGTCAACCCGGCTTGTCAGTCCAGTGATCGCGAAGACTGTCCTAACACTGTGGTAGCTGTACGAAAGGTAGTCAGTACAGAGTCCCTGCAGTACGCCGACCTGCATAGTGTATATCAAGTGTTCCGAGCAGTGTGTGAAATGTTTGGTACAAACGTTTCAATCACTTCATAATGTAAGAATCTGCATTGACGGCTTTCGAAATGTACCTCTTGTTTAAAAATGATTCAAAGAAAAGCTGGACTTCCAGAGGAACATTGTGAAACCACTCTGTGACCACGTCTAGCTCTTTCCAATGCAGCGGGTCATTTGCACTGGCTGCATGACTGCATGCTGCACATGGCAACTCGTCACCAGTGCTGACTCCAGAGCCATTATGATTTTGGCGATATGCAGACTGCGAGAGACTTTCTTCAGCTGGATGATGATCATCCAACCTAAGAACTTCTCTCTCTCTCTCTCTCTCTCTCTCTCTCTCTCTCTCTCTCTCTCTCTCTCTCTCTCTCTCTCTCTCTCTCTCTCTCTCTCTCTCTCTCTCTCTCTCTCTCTCTCTCTCTCTCTCTCTCTCTCTCTCTCTCTCTCTCTCTCTGTGCACATGCAGGGTTTTAGATCGAAGCTTCCCGAGACTGAGAAATGTCATCTTGTAATCGCAGAGTGTTATCGTCCGCATACGCTTTTAATGTACCACTTTCGAACACGTGTATTTCATGGCAAAAGTCCAAATGGCGCTGCTGAACTTCTGTTCTGACGAGCAGCAGAACATCATTCAAGAAGGTTGGGTCTGTACTGACTACTTCTCTGGAAAATTCAATGAAAACATGAACTCCCTTTTCATTACCGCAGTGAGTAATGGCACAATCGCCGCAATATAGCTGTGGTTTATCTGCCTAGTGTATCGGGCAAGTTTTTCAAAATGTCCCTTTGAATAATGTCAGGATAATGAATAGCATAAAGCTCGATGCCTTCCCGTAGGTTTCCAAATGCTTGCCCGTTTTTCTCTGCTGAAACTGTTTCAGCGCACAGCTGATTGATCTTTCAGTTTCTCGCACAAAGTTACACACTTACTCAAGAAAAAAATCTTCTTGTCCAAAAGCCTTTCATATGCAAACTCTCAACAATCTGGAAATTCAAGCTGAAAATGCCACTCGAACAGTTTGATTTTCTCCCAGGATGTTTGTTATGATCTGTTCTGTACTGGCTGTACAGAGGTTTCAGATGAGTCTCAGCGGTTGATGAATATTTAAAAAAGAATGTATCAATCTCTCTAATATGAATATTAGCCCTGGCAACATTTTGATAAAGTTCAGATATTGAATTAATAGAGTCAGATGTTGTTTTTTTTCAAAATGTCCTTCCGGCAGCACACGTGTTCGCAGACGGCGGTGAACAACTGATTTAGTAGACAATATTCCACCTCCTTTGCGAGCTGAGCACAGATGCGCAAAGCGTTTTTGTTTATGAAGACGTATGCTAAAAGCTCACTTAACTGAAGATATAATGTTCCATCCTTGTTTGGCCACATTCCTTCTGCATCTGAAGATAAGTAGCAAATAATGTCTCTGTTTGTTTGTCTATTTTGACAAAGGGTATTTACCCGAAATATTAATAAATTGTGTTGTACCGTTTTTTCTAAGCGTGTTTCTTTCTCCGTTGGGTACTTCTTTGCATCCTTGTTAAGCAATGCACTCTGGGCCTTTAGGGACTGCAGGATAATTATTATCCCTCCTTAACGTGACAGTGTCTGAAGCGCAATAACTCTTTTTACGAGTAATATAAACTGGTCAAAACCTACCCACACTTGACTGTCTTCCTCTATAAAAAGTAAGGTTGTATGGTGAAGCCATGCTCGTGAACGGAGATGAACCTAGACACACATTCAATGGCATTTGATAACATGTCAGGAAACCTGCAACATGTTCTTGACTGGATGAAAGAAGTTAAGGCTTTAATGATAAGATGTAATAACACAGAGGGAATGCGGTTAGGTCCTCATGATTGCAGATTTAAAAACAAAAACAAGAACCCAGGGTTGGTAACTTCAGGTGTCCACATCGAATGCCGGTCCTCTAATTATAAAAATCATACACACTAAAAATCGGCGGCGATGAAACTGACTCCCGCGGCACTAAACTCAGTAAACACTGGCCGGCCTGTTTTAAATATTAATGTCCTAATGTTGAAACTGACTTGGCCGGGATCTTTTGTTCCAGCTAAATTTTTTTACAACATTAAAATTTATCTACAAATGCATACACAGTAACATGATAATCATACTTTGAATAAAATAACAATTCTTATTAACACAAATAAATATGATGTTTATAAAAATCGGACCACCTGAACCGGCCCTTACCTACATTTTTTCGGCCTTGCCGTGTGTCAAACAATCCAAAGCTCGTCGAAATGAAGGAAAAACTTAATTAATTCCCACGCGCATAATTATGCACAAAGAAACTGTTCGGCATACTCTATGTGAATTCATGAACACACAAGAATTCGTGAACACACGTGTTTTCATGAGAGAAAGTCACGTAAAAAAAAACACCCCGGACTACATAGTCTTAGAACCAGTCCGCAGCGGCATCCTCATACGTAGGATCATAATCAACATCAATGGCCCAACAAGAGACTCAAATTTAATGCAGCCTTGGGGGCTGATGAGGATGTAAGCCTCTTACAGACGGAAGGGATTTTGAATTGTGCTGCACCGCGAAGATGGGGACCACGCCTGAAGTATCAGTTTACATTTGCTCTAGAGAGAGACGGCAAGAGGGGGCAAGTGTTATCTACCACCGCTGACAACTGGCATCCTGCCTCCCTAATTGTAAGGATGCACTTTGTTCATTGAGGACTAACTGGATAGGTCTTTGTTAGATTTTATTGGTTAGGATAGAGTACCACAGTTACTCCCAACCTGATTTTGTGATGCTATGATGCATTTAGGGGCCACAGTGGCTGAATCTGCTGCCCTACCCCCATTTTACCAGTACGCAAAGTAACGCAAAATTGCTTACGTCATACTCCTTTGTTTAAATATTTTTTGTTGCCATTTTTTTTTTTTTAGTATGCATATTGAGCATAACAAGTTGTGATCATTTCATTAATTTCAATGTAACCCATCAATTTAATTAAAGACATACCCAACGGAGAAAGAAACACGCTTAGAAAAGACGGTTACAACACAATTTATAAATATTTCGGGTAAATACCCTTTGTCAAAATAAACAAACAGAGAGATTAGCCGCTACTTATCTTCATTGGCAGAAGGAAATATTTATAAATTGTGTTGTACCCATCTTTTCTAAGCGTGTTTCTTTCTCCGTTGGGTACTTCTTTGCATATTACACGCTTGGCAGTCACCTTTTTGGTCTGTATTTCATCAATTTTATTGTAACTATTTTTAACTGGCTGGTCTTTTAGGTGATATTTTACCTAGCGTAAGGCGGGTCTAGTAAGGTCTCCCCTTTTCTTTCATTTATTTTCATCTAGAAATGTGTAAATATGAATGCGTAATAAAGTTTCATGGTTCCTAATAGCCAAAACAATGTTATAAAAAATACGTAGTTTCCACATGTCGACCACGAGATCTCCACTTCCACCTTCTGCAACGTTCAATTTTTTATGGCTGTCTTTAAATCTTATATTGTTCTGGCTGCCAATAAGTGAGCTGTCAAGAGCTAGGCAGCATGTTTTCAGAGTTTGTTGTATAGCGGCATGTCTTCTGGTCAGAACTGCCAGCAGACCGCTTCTGTGTATGGACATGTTTGGAGAATGTGCTAAGGAGACTGATTTTATACGCCAAATTCGCATAGGGCTGTTTCTGCATGACCCAATCTCACGAGGTGAGTCCAGCAGGGTCCTTACGGTCTGTGAACATTTGTGAAAGTTGTTAAAAAATGACAAGGCTTTTTCAGGGCCCTGGAAAGTCTGTCAATTTCAGTCCTTTTCCTTAAAGTCTGTGAAAGTTTGTACAAAATTACAACGTGCTGGCAGACTTTTGTCTACTTCTTCTTTTTTTTCTCCCCCAATTTGTGACCATTCCATTGTGAACGATCATGCTGACGCTTGTTGCAAGTGATCTATATTTAGCTCTGATCATAAAGTGACTGCATGGCCTTTCTGCCGAACATTCTGATTGGTTGTTTACGCTTCTGCCGAAGTCCGCCATTCGCTAAGCGTTCTTTTATTTTGGTATCTCTTCATGCATTAGGTACGGAAGCTTCAAATAATTGCTGATACAGAGTGATCTGATTAAAGTGTGTAAACCTTCAGGCTTCATTTTGGGTTTGTGAAAGGTTCCTGCTTTTCTGTATGGACCCAGTCCAGAGTAATCAGTGCGTAGATGAAAGATGGTGGCCTGGCTCTCCCTGTTCAGCTTGTTGATGTCATCTGCCCACGGGCTGCAGCCGCCATTTTGCTGTTGCCAATAACTTTGTTGTTGTAGTGTCTCCATTCCCAGCTAGTCCAGAATGCACTGGAATCCACTGCAGTACTATTTTCTGGACAGGGCATCCAGTCTATCTTGAAGCTTCCTGGTGAGATCAGTGGATCAAGCTGCTGCCTTTCCCTCGCTAGTGCTCTGCTGCTGTGTTGAGCACCTGCAGATCTGTACGATAGTTGGAGCTGCTGCCACCAGCTGGTAAGGAGAGGGAGGTAGTAGTGCGGTCTGCACAACAGATGTACACGCCACTTCCTTCATTCCGCACAGCATCTTGTGTGGTATCACAGCTGCTGTGAGGGTAGCGCTTGTGCACAACCTCCAGCAACATGGCTTTGTGCAGTGCCGCGACCTTTGGCAAAGAGTCCTGGAACATTGTTTATGTTGTCTTGAAGGCTCTTTCGAGATGTCCAGGTATCTGAAGGGAGCTGTTCACACATCTTTGGGCTTGGTTCCAGGACGTCAGTGTTAGCCCTTTGCAGGACCTTCAGTTGGCGGTTCAGATTTGGGCGATTCAGATTTGGACATTTCTGACGGTTCTTGGTCTGCTCCTGTAGTCTCCCATGCTGTCGGTGTTTAGTAAGTTTCTTCATCGTGTGTGCTGTTCTGCATTCCAGTGGCTCCAATGTCCTCCATTTCCTAAATTGGGGTGCTCCAGATGGCTCTAAGAATGTCACTGCATCATGAGAATGACCCATGTTCTGCATCTTGTCAAGCCTGGCTTTTTGGGTTTTGCAGGCAGTGTTTCATGTTGTCGATGTATCTTGTTACCGCACAACTGGTCTGACCGAGCAGGTGTTTGCTTGTACCAGGATGCTGTAATTTGCGCCAATGTGGTCCCCACCAGTTTCTTCATCAGAGACTTTTTTTTTTTTTTTTTTTTTTTGGCAGCTCTAGCTTCCACGGCTTCAATGTGAGGCCTCCACGTGAATCCAGTAATTTATTTGTTGCCAGTAAAGTTGGCCTGTCTGTCTTTGGTACTCGAAGGTCTCCAGTTTTGAGGTGACCTCTTCCGTCTGATTGAAAGATATGGTCTAGCTCAGTTTGAGTGGCCTCTTTCAGTCCAGCTGCTGACTCTATTGGCAGCATCCTGGATTCTGAAGGATGCTATTTCTTTATGTTTTCTGGAGGATGCTATTTCTTTATGTTCTGCTGCGCTCCATACTGCAAAGTCATCCGCATGGAGGATGTTCGAGACGAACCTTGGTACTGTTGTACTGATGTCATTAATGTAGACCAAAAACAGCATCAGACACAACATCTCCCTGAGGTACACCTTCCCCGAGTTTGACAAGAGTGCTGAATGTGCAGACGATAGAAGCTTCAGCGGCAGCCCCTGTTATGCATGCCTTAAATAAAAAGAATTACAATTAAATTGATGGGTCACATTGAAATTAATGAAATGATCACAAATGTTTATGCTCAATATGCATATTTTGTTAAGAAAACTGGCAACAAACATATTTAATCAGAGGAGCAATTGTTATGATCATTTTTCGTTCCTTTGCGTACAGGTAAAATGGGCGTAGGGCAGCAGATTCAGCCACTGTGGCCCCTAAATGCATCACAGCATCATAAAATCAGGTTGGGAGTAACTGTGGTACTCTTTCCTAAACAATAAAACCTAAAAAAGACCGATCAGTTGTATACAAAATTTCTGAGGGCATCAGACACAACGTACGTTTCCCAATTCGGCAATTTTAAATGGGGAAAAGCTATCATTCACCACGAACATACCGTAAAGGATGCCGACTTTCCTTATTTTCTTGCACTTTATGCTCACATTATTGAAACTTAATAGGTAAAGAGAGGTCAAAATAAAATGGAATAACTTAAGCATTTTTTTCTAATTAATTTTGTGTATTTTTACAACTTAGGGGTAGAGATACAAAATCAACCACTGTGGCACTCACAGTAATCACAGCATCACATAGTCAAGTTTATAATAATTGTGACATCCTGTTTTAATGATGTGAACCTGAAAATGGACTGTCAGTGCTATAGAAAATGTCTGAAGGCATCTGACACATTATTTTTGTCTTTTTTTGCGATTTCGCGGAAATGGTCGTTTACTGGGTGCACAAATACCTTCACTGTGAGCCAGAGATTCAATATTTTTTCTTTCTGTTTTTTGCAGAGGATGCAGAAGGTGTGCCTTTACATATTATTGCCTGATTTGGGTTCTGGAATGAATTCTGATTTATTTAGAGGAAAATGTTTCTCAACCTCATTTTAGCACCTGCGAAGAGCGTGAATGGGGGTACCCTTGCGCCATCGGCTATATCTCTGGTGTGTTCCTAAGGATTTTCGGGGAACATGGCTTAAACATCTCAGGACATACTACGGAACACTTTGAAACCCATCTTATTGAGTACTGAGGGTGGGGGGGGGGGGGGGTGCACGGTAGAACATCCTAGCTTATGGACTATCGTCTTTGACAGTTTGCAGGCAAAAGAGACAGTCGTTCATTCCATCAGTAACGTTTCGAAAAAAAAACAACGATTTCTGTGTGTCTGGATATCACTTACTCCGAGCCTAAAGCGCACCAGGGCATCTCTAAAACATTTTATTCGAATATCTTTAAAATACGATTCAGGCTCCAGAGTGAACTTATACGTTCTGTACAGCCGAAAACGCTGACTGTCCCTGAGGCCAGCGAACCATTCTTGACGAACAACATCGACAAGCCTCTGTTTAAACTCAGACAAAAAGCGCCTTTCATTCCCTACTCCTTGGTTCATCCAAACAAAGTTAAATCCTGTATTCTCTAGGGTGGCTCGTACTTTTGATACCCAATTTAGTTTTCCATTGTTATCTAAATTTGACAGCAACAGATATGCTTGCTTTCGTATACGATCGGTATCCATCTTAATAATCTTAAGCCAAAAACGTATAGTTTTCATACAACAATTCACCAGCAGTGGGTATCTTCCAAGCTCTCCGTATACCATGTCAGTGGGGGTTCGGACAGGAACAGAAAGGAACTTTTTACAGGCGTACAGGTGTACTTTCTCAGTGGGACTATCGTCGTGGAGGAGGCCCCATATTTCAGAAGCATACAAGAGTGTTCCTCGCGCTGGGACCATACGGCGTTGAGGCGCGTCCCCTGGGTGGTGGATAGGGGGTCCCTCGTGAGAGGGGTGCACCGAATGAAATAAGGTGCCGTGAACCAACATGGTCTAAGGGAAGGTGACCCCGACAGAAAACCCCTGGTCCTCCTAGTAAGGGGGTTGGGCGTGGGGGTAGCTTCCCCACCCTGCAAAAAAGGAAATAGCTACAAAAACGCCGACGAAAAGACTAACAGTAATTCCTTTCCTGGAGGAGGAAGGTTCTTCTACTAGAAGACTTATGACGTCCTGTGGTGAAAGCCGGAAGTCTTCGGAAGCCACAGGACCGAGCCGCCTCTCTCTATCCAGGGATACAACCATGGGCACATGGAACGTCAAGACCATGTACCAGAGCGGCAAGGCCGCCCAGATAGCAGCGGAAATGCAAAAGTACAACCTTTCCCTGCTAGGCATCAGTGAAGCCAGATGGACGCAGTCTGGCCAGAAAAGGCTGTTAAGTGGGGAGATGATTCTGTATTCAGGTCATGAAGAGGAGAATGCCCCCCATACAGAAGGAGTAGCACTCATGCTGTCACCAGTGGCACAGAGAGCGCTGATGGGCTGGGAACCTGTTGGGCCAAGAATTATAACAGCAGCCTTTAGAACCAAGAAAAAGCTCAAGCTGAACGTCATCCAGTGTTATGCGCCCACCAATGACAGTGACGAGGAAGAGAAACAAGAGTTCTACGACCGACTCCAGAGTGCCGTGGACAAATGTGCGAAGCGAGACATCACCATCGTCATGGGCGATTTTAATGCCAAAATAGGGGAGGACAACACCGGATACGAAGAGGTGATGGGGAGACAGGGACTAGGCTCGGAGATGAGTGAGAACGGGGAGAGGTTTGTAGACTTTTGTGCTCTAAACCGACTTGTCATTGGAGGCAGCATCTTCCCACACAGAAGAATACACAAAGCAACTTGGGTCTCACCTGACCATACAACAGAGAACCAAATAGACCATATCTGCATTAGCAAGAAATTTAGAAGATCCCTTCAAGATGTTCGAGTGAGGAGGGGAGCAGATGTCGCCTCAGACCACCATCTGCTTACCTTAAGAATGAAGCTCAAGCTAAAGAAAAGCCGCACAGAGACAACAAGAAGACAGCGCTATAATGTAGGCCTCCTGAGAGAAACTGGAGTTAGAGAAGAGTTCAAACTGGTGCTGTCCAACCGGTTTCAAGCGCTACAGGAGCTAGTAAATGAAGAGGAGGCGGTCACCACAGAGCAGCAGTGGAAGGCAGTTAGAGAGGCGCTGAACTCAACCTGCAAAGACACTGTAGGGTTCAGAAAACACCACCACAAGGACTGGCTGTCGGCACAGACCTTGAAGAAGATAGAAGCGAGGAAGCAGAAGAAAGCAGCGGTCAACAACAGTCGCACGAGAGCAGCCAAAGTAAGGGCACAGGGGGAATACTCGGAAGCCAACCGCGAGGTGAAGAGAAGTATCAGGGCAGACAAGAGGGCCTACACAGACAGCCTGGCAGCAGAGGCAGAAAAGGCAGCAGGCAGCGGCAACATGAAACAGCTCTACGACATAACCAGAAGATTGTCGGGTAAGTATGGCCATACAGAAAGACCAGTAAAAGACAAAGAAGGCAAGCCTATTGCAGACAGAGCAGACCAACTCGACAGATGGGCCGAGTATTTTGAAGAGTTACTAAACAGACCTAGCCCACCCGACCCCCCCGACATCCAGCCGGCAGAGACCGACCTACCCATCAGCTGTGACAGACCCAGCCGGGAAGAGATCAGAAAAGCAGTGGCATTTTTGAAGAATGGCAAAGCAGCAGGGCCAGATGGCATCCCAGCGGAGTCTCTGAAAGCAGACCTAGAGACAACAGTTGAGATGCTGTACCCACTGTTTGGAAAGATCTGGGAAGAGGAGGTGATGCCAGCTGACTGGAAGGAGGGGTACCTAATCAAGCTTCCCAAGAAAGACGACCTCAGCAAGTGTTCCAACTACAGAGGAATCACCTTGCTGTCAGTACCAGGAAAGGTCTTCAACAGGATCATCCTAGAGAGAATGAAGAGCTCCGTTGACCCCCAGCTGAGAGACCAGCAAGCAGGATTCAGGAAGAACCGATCATGTACAGACCAGATCGCCACTCTCCGCATCATCGTGGAACAGTCTCTGGAGTGGAGCTCCCCGCTGTACGTCAACTTTGTGGATTATGAGAAAGCATTTGACAGCGTGGACCGAGAGACTCTGTGGAAACTCCTACGACACTACGGTGTACCCACAAAGCTCGTCCGCCTGATCAAGAGCAGCTATGATGGCATGACATGTCGCGTGATCCACGAAGGGCAGTTCACCAGAGAGCTCCAGGTCAGAACTGGTGTCAGGCAGGGGTGTCAGCTGTCTCCGTTCCTCTTCCTACTGGCCATAGACTGGGTCATGAAGATGACCACAGAGCACAGACGAAGTGGAATACAGTGGACACTGTGGACACAGCTTGACGACCTCGATTTTGCAGACGACTTGGCATTACTGTCCCACACTCATCAACAAATGCAGGACAAGACCACGAGGCTTGCTGACATCTCATCCCAAGTGGGCCTCACCATTCACAAACAGAAAACAAAGACAATGAGGCTGAACGCAACCAGGGAAGAACCAGTCTTGCTTGCTGGCACCCCGTTGGAGGAGGTGGAGTCCTTCACCTATCTCGGGAGCATCATAGACAAAAAAGGCGGCACTGATGCAGATGTCAGAGCACGAATCGGTAAAGCCAGAGCAGCCTTTCTCCAGTTGAAAAAAGTGTGGAGTTCCAGAGAGCTGTCACAACACACCAAAGTCCGGATTTTCAACTCCAATGTAAAAGCAGTTCTCCTATATGGAGCAGAGACATGGAGATTGACAAAAACCACAGTCAACAGAGTACAGACCTTCATGAACAGTTGCCTTAGAAGAATTTTGAAAATCCACTGGCCAGAGAAGATCAGCAACGTCAGACTCTGGGAGAGAACAGCCCAGATAACAGCAGAGAATGAAATTGGGCGAAGAAGATGGGGATGGATCGGTCACAGTCTGAGAAAGCCAGCTTCCAGTATCACTAGGCAGGCATTGTCATGGAACCCCCAGGGAAAGAGAAAAAGAGGTAGGCCGAGAAACTCCTGGCGTCGAGACCTCCAAGCAGACATCAAGAGACTGGGAACCACCTGGAGTAGAATCGAAGGAGAAGCACAGGACAGGAGTTGCTGGAGGTCTCTCGTCGACGGCCTATACCCGGGTAGGGGTGACAGGCGTAAGTAAGTAAGTAATACAAAAGTGTTGGTTGTACGACTGAATCAAAGAGTTTGAAAAAGGTTTCTTTTGTCATACCATCAATGCGTCGAAGGGCTCTGATAATATCGGCGGTCGCTCTCTTTCCCTTAACGGCTAGCTGTTTTGCGCTCTGGAAGGTACTCATTGTGGTTGTGAAAGTAAAACCTAAATAAAAGTAACTGTTTACTACTTCAAGTGGTTCGCTTCCAAAAAAACATTTTTTCACATCTGCTCAGGAAACCACCTTTCATGAAGACCATGGCTTTAGTTTTGTCACAGTTGATTTGCAGGCCTAGTTTATAACAAGTACTGACAAGACAATTAATCTGATTTTGCAGACCAGATGGTGAACATGAATGTAACACTAAATCGTCGGCAAAAAGTAAAACAAACAATTCTGCTAGTCCTGACCACAATTGAATGTCATGTTTTCCATCCATAGATAATTGTTCAGCTAGTTCGTTGATAACTAGCGAGAAAAATGTCGTATTGGCCACGCAGCCTTGTCTTAAACCTTGGGGACAGTCAAAACAGTCAGTAAGACCATCTCGTACACGTACACGTGCTTTCAAAGAATCGAACGTGGCCATAACAGCTTTAACAAAGGTGCCTGAAGCGCCTGATTTCATTGAAGCTCTCAAAGGGGTTGAAGGTCTCACTGAATCATAGGCACGCTTCAGATCCACGAAGCAAGTATACAGCTTTGCAGGTTTACTCAAGTATTTCTGGGTAGCAGCGTACAGTGAGAATATATAGCCTTTTTCTGAAGCCTGCCTGTGTTTCAGCGATTTTATGGTTGTCCTCAAGCCAGCATTACAGTCGGTCATTAAGGACGGATGCATAACACTTCCCAATCAGGCTAAGCAGGGAGATTCCCTGTAGTTCTGAGGGGACTCGCGATCGCCTTTTTTGTGAATGGGTACTATTATAGCCTCCTTCCACACACTTGGGTATGTGCCATTTTAAAATAAAGTGTTAAAGTATGTTGTGAGAAAACTGATCAATAGTTCTGACGCTGATTTAAGCATCTCTGCTGATATGCCGACCGCACCGCTGGCTTTACCGACATTTAAGCGTCTCAATGCTGATCGCACCTCCTCCGCTTCGGTAATTGGATCATCGAGCTCCTCTATCCCGGGTAAGGCCCCAATATCGGAGGTTTCCGATACATCTAACGGGGTTTCATCACACTTGAACACCTCTTTAAAATGGTTAAACCATTCATCGTTCGTAATTGCCTGACTAGCTGCCGCTTGTTTATATTTTCTTACCTAAGCAGGTATTTATTTCTTTCCAAAACACTTTTAAGTTAGTTATTTGATTTGCTAACAGTTCTGCTTTTGCTTTTTTGTGAGCCCGTTTTTTGTCTGTGAGTAACCTCCAATACTGGAGCCTGACCTCCACAAAATGCTGACGATAATGATCAGTTCTCTTAAACCAAAAGGCGCGGAGTGTGGACTTCGTTTTATTTTTAAGTTGTGCGCACTCAGAGTCAAACCATTCGTTCTGTCTTTTGGGGTTCCTGTTAACACTTTATTTTTCATGCAGTCTGCAGCCGACTGTAAACATTCCACAAACAAACCGAGTGCCCGGTTAAAGTCACACTCTATTTCCGCTGTAGCTCGTGCAAGTTTGGAAAGGGATTCCACGGAATATAGTGCATCTAAATATAGTGGTACTTTTCCACGTCCCAAACTATTTTCTCCACACACTCTTTCCTTTCACGTGGGCGCTCTCGGTCTGTTTGTGTCATGCGTGCAGTCAGTGAGACTGGCGGGTGGTCAGATTCAAGTCTGTTTTCCACGTTCAGCGAAAGAAACACATTCTGGGAACACAGTTCGTTCGAGGCACAGACTCAAATAGTCGATAAGGCTGCTTCCCATTTGAGAAATGAACATACTACTCTCAGCGTTGAGTTTTCTACCAAATGAGTTTACCACCTCATCCTCGGATGATCTTTCATAGATTTCTTCTCTACTGTTATTGTTTCTTTCTGTATGAACACAACAACTATTTAAACAAGCAGTCCGTGCATTGAAATCTCCGCACATAAGTACTTCCCATATGTCTGACAAGCACTGTTCAACTAAGTCTGTACCATTCATTGAGTCTTGTGTGATATAGTATGTGGAGCCGTGTGGTTGTACGTAAGTAAAAACGTAACAATGTATCTGTCAACATTCAGTAACTGTTTCTTCATATTTAACACCACCGTATGGTCATGTGGAACATCAATCTGCTCGAAAAACGAGCAGAGAGATTTTCGCACCAAGACTATAACTCCTCCTAAACATCTGCAATGGTTGCTGAGTTTTTGCAGGGGCACAGTAAACACTCAAATCTGAATAAAATTTTTAGTTCTATGCTGTATTCTACAAACGTTTCTGTAAAACAAACAACATCAAAAGATGTTTTATATTCTACAAAATCAGTGTTTACCAGTTTGGAAAGCAGGTCACCAATATTCCAGTTTAGATTTTTCAGCCTACCTTGTGACGTACGTGTGTGTGTGTGTGTGTTTGTTTGTTTGTTTGTGTGTGTGTGTGTGTGTGTGTGTGTGTGTGTGTGTGTGTGTGTGTGTGTGTGTGTGTGTGTGTGTGTGTGTGTGTGTGTGTGTGTGTGTGTGTTGTGTGTGACAGGTTGTAAAGACGGGTGGCACGCAGAAACATGCGACGAGCACTGTCCCCAGAACTGTACCGGAAGGTGTTTGCAGAATAACGGAACGTGTCACGGTACGTTCATTGAGCTGTTTAAGGTACAGTTACGACAATTCTTTATTGCCTTGGAAATATGCCTGTTTCATTTTCATTTTGATAGGGATGTATAAGTGTAAAAGTACACATGTACTCAAGTACATGAGTGGTGTAACCCTGAAAACTAACGGTTTTTCATGGCTCACGTGCGAAGCAAAAGTGAGTATATTTTGGGCCGTCCGTCCGCCGTCGTCCGTCGTCCGTCGTCCGTGGTAAACTTTAACGTTGGCATTTTCTCGGAGGCTATTCAAGCCACATTCTTCAAACTTGGCCCAAAGATACTTTGTGGTACGACCTTTCTAAACGTACCAATTTGAGTGACCTCTCACAAAGGTCAAGGTCACAGGGGATCAGGAAATAGGTCCAAAATAGCTATATTTTGACATAATTTATTTTTTCACAAATATTATTCACAACTTCAAACCCAAACTTGGTACTAAGATACCTGATGGTAAGACCTTTCTATAGGTACTAATTTGGTTGATCTCTCGGAAAGGTCAAGGGTCACAAGGGCTCAGGAAATAGTTTCAAAATAGCCATATTTCGACAAAAGATGTTTTTTTTTTTTTTATCAAAATACTATTCACAATTGCAAACTCAAACTTGGTACAGAGATATCTGATGGTAAGACTAATGCATACTAATTTGGATGACCCCTCAGAAAGGTCGCGGGTCACAAGGGCTCAGGAAATAGGTCCGAAATAGCCATATTTTGACAAAAGATGTTTTTTTCTCAAATACTATTCACAACTTTAAACTCAAACTTGCTACAGATATACCTGATTGGAAGACCTTTCTATGCACACTAATTTGGTTGATCCCTTGGAAAGGTCAATGGTACGAGAGCTCAGGAAATAGGTCAAAAATAGCCATATTTTGACAAAAGATGTTTTTTTCTCAAATACTATTAACAACTTAAAACACAAGTTTGGTACAGAGATACCTGATGGTAAGACCTATCTATGCATACTAATTTGGATGACCCCTTGGAAAGGTCAAGGGTCACAAGAGGCTGGCAAATGTGTGTAAAATGCTGATTTTTGATAAAATTGTAGATATTCTCAAATTTGTGCAAATTTTTCCACCACATTTGGTACAAAGATAGCTGATGATAAGACCTTCCTATGCATACTAAATTAGTCGACTCATCACAAAGGTCAAGGGTCAGGGGGGGGGGTTGAGGGGATGTGTGAAAAATGCTTACATTTTCAGAAAACATGGATGTTGCTACCGCAGAAGCCAGCCCTTGTCATAAAGGTCACACATATGTAAATCGGTCATACACCTGAGCCATAATGGCTTTGCCTTTCTTGTTTATTTGTTGTTATGGTTGTTGGTTCTTTTTAGATTGTTTTATTTTCGGTATAACTAGGACTGCTAGTGAAGGGGTTAATATCTGGTATTTCTTACATTTCTTCAGCGGAAAAGTCGAATAACATAATGTGTGATATAGCTTGAGCGTATCACACAATGTGATACACACTCTGGAGTGTTAACGGCATATTTCTATATAAGGAGGTAGGGGTACTGAACGGGTTCAGTAGCAACTGTATCATCATCATCATCATCATCATCATCATCATCATCATCTCGACCACCATCAGCATGTCCTCGATATCGTCGGCTTCTTTGTTTTCAGAGTGCCTGACGGGCTTTTACGGTGACCTTTGCGACATGTCGTGCAGTACTAATTGTAATGGAGACCAGAACGGCCAAGTGTGTGACAAGGACACTGGACACTGCTCTCATGGTTTGTACTTGTCATGTTAAAAAAAAACAAAAAAAAAAACTCAGCATTTACATTAAACATAACGATGTAATGTGGAGCAAATGAGAAATAGAGTTTGGAAGTTGAATTTTTCCCGTAGACCTAAACCACTCCAGTGTCAAAGTTTCTATCCAGAATTTTGGCAGTCTCTCTCTCTCTCTCTCTCTCTCTCTCTCTCTCTCTCTCTCTCTCTCTCTCTCTCTCCTCTCTCTCTCTCTCTTCTCAGTCTCGTGTGTGTGTTTGTGCGCATGCTTGTGAGCGTGTGCTGACGTGTGTGCTGACGTGTGTGTGTGTGTGTGTGTGTGTGTGTGTGTGTGTGTGTGTGTGTGCATTCTGGTTAGTGATGGGTTTTCCAATCTGGATACTCCGTTTAAGGTAAACGGTTACATCTAGTAACATATTGTGTGTGTGTGTGTGTGTGTGTGTGTGTGACAGGTTGTCAAGGCGGGTGGCACGGACCAACATGCAATGAGCAGTGTGCCCAGAACTGTGAAGGGAATTGTACGCAGGACAGTGGAGTGTGTCACGGTACGTTGATTGAGCTTCTTTAAAATCCTTTTGTCTGTCATGTAGTACACCAGACTTTGTTCTCATGGTTTGTAGTTAAACGTTTAAAACAAAAACCCACAAAAACGCACTGTTGACTTCACATGTTCAAAGTGCATTTAAGGAGGTTAGACTCAGAAGTCGCCTCTCATTTTTTTCCACCTCTGCTGTTTTCACCTATCTGCTCTCTGCTAGTGAAAAAAAACGTACTAGTAGGCATTTCAGATTTTGTGTGCAGGTTCACAATATTTGCTATATGTGACCCTCTCTCACAAAATCAGTCTTAACTCGCATTTTGGATGTTTTGACTTATATACATTTCTGAAAACTACAATGTTTGCTGAGTACTGTGATATATCGCATTTCGGATGTTTTGACTTATATACATTTCTGAAAACTACAATGTTTGCTGAGTACTGTGATATATGACTGTATGCTGTAGTGCAAAAATTGTAGAAGTTGTTAGTGTTTAAAGTTGTTAAAGCCTCCGGCGGCCATTTTTAGAAAACAGCCTGTGAAGTTTCTGTGTGCAGCATAATTGAGGCCAAGGGCAGACTTTTAAAATCATTTTTAACCTATTTAATGTCATTTTTCATGATAAAGATTTTAACCATACGATACTTTGGTGTATGTAGAATACATTTCTGCCAAAAAGTGAAAATGACCCAGATTGACCCCCACCACATATTACTGCATGTAGTGCTGATCAGCTCGCTGCGAGTTAAGACTGGTTTTGTGAGAGAGGGTCACATATGTATTTTGAAACTGTACTCAGATGACATAATCCATTATCATTCATTAACTTATCTTACCGTTTTATGAAATAACTGCAATTATGTGTATACACGCCCTTGCCACTTTTTCATAAAGAATTTACAGTTAGGCTGCTGATGCAAGTTCGCATTTTCTTACACACCTTCTTTGCTGCCTTTGAGCGGGAAAAGCTGTATCACACGTGTGTGATACAGCCCTGCTGCGTGAACGACCAAGTGTGCACAAAACTGTCTTGTAGAAAGTCCAGTCAACAAAAAGGTATGGGCACACACGATATTGACACTAGACCTACATTCAGCTCACGCGCAATGACATTCCATAGTGACGCCTGGCACTCTGGCGTCACTATTGCGCTATTACATCATCATGTATTGACGTGACATTACAAAGTAGTTTACGTCAAGATCTTTACCAAGACACCATGGCGGCCGTTTGCCGAAAAGCAACTCACATCGGATTTATGCAAAGAAAAATATGAGTAAGAAATATATTTTCACATCTGTATTAGGTGATACTGAGAATCTCAATCTCGTGGTCTTAAAACTTTATCCTACTCGCTTTCGCTTGTTGGATACGGTTTTAAAACCACTCTCGATTGAGACTCTCAGTATCATCTAAACACCGATGTAAGAATCGCTGTTTCTTACACATCTCCTTCTTTGCGCCTTTGAGCGGTAAAGCTGTACCACACACGTGTGTGATACAGCCTTGCTGCGAGAACGGCCACGTGTACTCAAAATTATCTTGTAGAAAGTCTGGTCAAGAAAAAGGTACGGGCATACGAGATATTGACACTTGACCTACTGTCAGCTCACGCGCAATGACGCCATTTCATAATGACTACTGGCACTCTGGCGTCATGTATTGCGCTATTGCGTCATCATGCAGAAACATTTGTCTGACATCAAAATATTCACGTCACATTACACAGGTAAATGACGTCATGTTCTTTACCAAGACACAATGGCGGCTGTGTTGTGCCGGAAACCAACTCACATCTGATGTATGCCAAGAAAAAGATGAGTAAGAAATATATTCTTACAAGTACAAGTGTGCACGCAGTCGGCAGTCACCAGTCCTTAGAAGGAATATGGTGGTCTGTTGGTGGCGCTGGAGCTGTTTTAACTGGTCATCAGATGGTGGGTTGTGTAATGCCTTATGCGTTCCACTGCGCAACCCTGAGAGCTGTCGTTGGAGTTGTAGAGAGACCAGTAGCACCCCAGAGCATGTACTGCAGTCCTGTCCCCTGTACCAAGACGCCAGGATACGGCACTGGCCACATGGAGCGACATCATTTCACAGTAACGACTGACACTCTGGCGTCATGTACTGCGCTATTAGGAACATTTGTCTGGCACCCAAAATATTGACGTCACATTACAAAGTAAATTACGTCAAGACCTTTGCCAAGACACAATAGCGGCTGTGTTGTGACTAGGTGTGAGCCGAATACCAGCTGACATCGGATTTATGCCAAGAAAAAAGGTGAGTAAGAAATAGAACCTTACATCGGTGTTTAGGTGATATCTCGTGATCTTCTCACTCTCGTGGTCTTAAAGCCTTATCCTACTCGCTTTCGCTCGTAGGATAAGGTTTTAAAACCACTCGAGTGAGATTCGCAGTATCACCAAAGACTGTACATTATATTATAATGTATTGTCTTTTGTATCACCTAAACACCTATGTAAGATTCTATATATTCACGACTCCAACCTCAACTGCGTCTCGTTTTTACTCCCGCGGCAAACAAAGACATTTTTCTTCTTTGGTACGAGCCCATATCCTTTTTTTGTTGTTGTCCCAAGCCCGTTCTGCGTGCTAAAACTGTGCCTTCACTCAAATAACTACCAAACATTTCTAAAATTACAGGATCAGTAGTGGTAAGCCTAATAATACAGTCTTTATAAATATGGCATGAAACCTACAATGATAAAGGCAGCCTAATCTGTGATATACATGTGTGTGTCCATAATACAACAGTCCAAACTTAGGTTTTACTATAATGATTTAAAACAATATCGCGTAATACACAACAAAAGGTCACGTAATTGAAAAGAAATTGATGTAATTTGCGACAAAAAAGCCAACAGAAAATTGATGATGTAAAGGTGAAAACGACGTAGAAACATGGATAGCAGTCATCATTATAAGCTGTTTAAGTGATTGAGTTATGTTGAAAATGCTGAGAAATGCTGCACAGTGTCGCTATGGAATAGAAATAGAAAACTGCTTAACTTACTGACACCGCAGTTAGTTGTATGTAAATGCAGTACACGTGATCAAGGGGTCGCTGCCTGACTCAAAAGGTGAGGGCCCCAGGGGACGAGTTGCGTTGGTGGTGCGGGTAGTGGGGAACTCTTACAGCGCCTCCCCCGGGATCACCCTAGTCTAGGGCCTCTTGGCCTTCGTAAGGCACCCTCGTGTGTAATCCCTCCGGACTAGCATAGCATCCCTCTATCCCAAGACCGCCTGTGCGTGGTCCCTGGCCACATCCTCTCCGAGGTGACCCCAAAAACTGGGCAGCACGAGCCCCCAGGCTAAAGACGGCGGATCTAGAGGAGAGAACCTCGAAAATTGATCAACATTGTCCTGCTGCCTTGCAGGCCTGGCCGCTTGGCTGCGGAAAGGCTAAGGGAGGAAACCCTGACTTCAAAGCCCCCGTGTCTCCGGGGAAGGTTTTTGAGCCAGAGACTAGGACAAGGACAGTCTGATATAAAACCTACGACCTGAGGACCTCGATGCCATTGTCCCAGCTTGCTAGGCCATGGCAGACGAACCAAGGGTTTAAAGGGTTGGGCCAGTACTGCGCACACTGCACTACACCAAAAAGCTCCACCGCGCAGGCTTTAGGAAACGTCCACGGACCATGACACAGACCATTCCAAGTCCTGAATCGACGGGCGAGGGGTGAAACGGCAGGTGAAAGATGTCACTGGAAGCCGCAGTCTCAAACCTGCATGCAGGCGGTTCAGGATATTGGTCGCCTGATGTTGACCTGGGGATGTCACTCGGCACACCCTGAACGACCAATCAGCCTTCTCTAGGGACAGCACTGCTTGCTCCACACGGAGAGGGGCCTAGAAAAGGTGGCCTAACCAAAGTTCGTCCCCTCACAACCCCAGTTGGCTAGCCGCGGTCAACGGGCATCTTCTCCTGCGGTCAGAAAACAAGTAAAAACAACGGATCCACTGTAATGATGACCACGACCGGACTCAACGTAGCATGCTGGAACATCCGAACCATGTTTGACACAGCAGACAGCGGACGCCTTGAACGTCGCTCCGCCCTCATTGCCCATGAATTGCGGAGGTTAAACATCGACATCGCTGCGCTCAGCGAAGTACGTCTCCCGGACGAAGGCAGTCTCTAAGAACTTGGCGCTGGCTACACCCTCTACTGGTCAGGCAAGTCTGCATCAGAAAGACGGCTCTCAGGCGTGGGTTTCATGGTCAAGACCTCCATTGCGACTAAGCTGGAAAACCTACCAACCGGTCACTCAGACCGCATCATGTCCATGCGTCTCCCACTGAGACACCAGCAACACGTCACCCTTCTCAGTGTGTACTCCCCAACCCTCCTGGCAGAGCCTGCAAAAAAGGACAAGTTCTACACTGACCTGCGCAGCCTCATACAGAGCACCCCTGCAGACGACAAAGTCATAATCCTTGGCGACTTCAATGCCAGAGTGGGCCAAGACTCTGAAGCCTGGAAAGGAGTCCTCGGCAAGCATGGCGTCGGGAACTGCAATGACAATGGCCGCCTACTGTTGGAGTTCTGTGCAGAGCAGCAGCTTGTCATCACCAACACTACTTTCCAGCAAAAGGACAGTCGAAAGACCACCTGGATGCATCCTCGCTCCAAACACTGGCACCTTATCGACTATGTCCTAGTGCGTCAGAGGGACCGCAGTGGTGTCCTTCTCACCAGAGTGATGCCCAGCGCAGAGTGCCACACTGACCACCGCCTTGTCCGCTGCAAACTCAGGCTCCACCAAGCCAAAACCCAAGAAAGGGGGGGGGGGGCCCCTAAGAAAAAGCTTGATGTTGCCAGCCTTCAGCGTGACGACGTAAAAGCTGCCTTTCAGACAGATTTAAAGCGCAGGCTCACAGACACAGCTGACCCAGCAGACTCCTCCCCTGAAACACTCTGGGAACAGTTGAAAACTGCTATCGCAAAATCCTCTGCAGAAGTCTTGGGTTTCGCTAGAAAAAGGAACAAAGACTGGTTTGACGAAAACGACGTAGAGATCCAGGAACTCCTAGCAAAAAAAAAAAAAAAAAAGAGCTGCCCATCAGGCCCACCTAGCCCAGCCTTTCTGCCCTGTGAAGAAGTCTGCCTTCCGCTTGGTCTGCAGCAGTCTCCAGCGCAAGCTCAGAGATCTTCAGAACGAGTGGTGGACCAGACTCGCACAGAGAACCCAGCTTTGCGCTGACAACGGTGACTACAGGGGCTTCTACGAAGCACTGAAAGCAGTGTATGGCCCCAGGCACCTCATACGAAGTCCCCTGCGAAGCGCTGATGGACACACAGATAATCCTCCATCCTCCACACAGATAATCCTCACAGATAATAACTCCATCTTGAACCGCTGGTCGGAATACTTTCAGGACCTCTTCAGCGCTGAGCGCACTGTTCAAGAAGCAGTCATCATCCAAATCCCACACCTCACAGTAAAGGTTGAATTGGACGAACCGCCCACTGCTGAAGAGACCCTCACAGCCATCCACCAGCTCAAGAGTGGCAAAGCAGCAGGCATTGACGGTATCCCACCAGAGATCTGGAAACATGGAGGCCCAGCACTGCACAACAAGCTCCATGACCTCTTTCTCTGCTGCTGGGAGGAAGGAACACTACCAAAAGATCTCCGCGATGCAGTCGTCATCACCCTGTACAAGAACAAAGGAGAGAAGTCTGCCTGCTCCAACTACCGTGGAATTGCCCTGCTTTCCATTGCCGGGAAAATTCTTGCAAGGCTGCTCCTGAATCGGCTGGTACCTGCCATTGCAGAAGACCGCCTCCCAGAGGGCCAGTGTGGCTTCAGAGCCAACAGGAGCACCACTGACATGGTCTTTGTGCTGAGACAGCTTCAGGAGAAGTGCCGTGAGCAGAACAAAGGGCTGTACGTAACGTTTGTCGACCTAACAAAAGCGTTCAACACTGTGAGCAGGCAAGGCATGTGGCAGATCCTGGAGCGACATGGCTGTCCCCCAAAGTTCCTCAGCATGATCGTCCAGCTACACGAGGACCAACAAGGCCAGGTCAGACTCAACAGTGACCTCTCAGAACCATTCCCCATTCTCAACGGTGTGAAGCAGGGCCGTGTGCTGGCACCGACCCTGTTCACCATCTTTTTTAGCATGATGTTGAAGCAGGCCACAGTGGACCTCGACGATGACGATGCAGTGTACATCAGGTATCGTCTTGATGGCAGCCTGTTTAACTTCAGACGACTGCAGGCCCACACCAAAACCCTAGACCAACTGATTCGTGAGCTGCTCTTTGCTGACGACGCTGCCCTCGTTTCACACACAGAGAGAGCCCTGCAGCGCATCACATCCTGCTTTGCAGACGCTGCCCAGCTCTTTGGACTCGAGGTCAGTCTGAAAAAGACAGAGGTTCTCCATCAGCCGGCACCCAAGGTAGAGCATCGCCCTCCCCACATCACCATCGGCGAGTCTGAACTGAAGTCAGTGCACCAGTTTACCTACCTTGGCTGCATCATCACGTCAGACGCTAAGCTGGACAAGGAGCTGGACAGCAGGCTGGCAAAAGCAAACAGCGCTTTCGGGCGTCTATACAAGCGGGTGTGGCACAATCAACAGCTGAAAACAGGCACCAAGATCAGCGTGTAGCTGTCGTCCTCACCACCCTGCTGTATGGTTCCGAGTCCTGGACCCTCTACCGCAGCCAACTACGACTCCTCGAACGCTTCCACCAGCGCTGCCTGCGTACAATCCTTGGCATTCACTGGAGTGACTACGTCACAAACGTCGAGGTCCTTGAACAGGCAGAAACTGTGAGCATCGAGGCTTTGCTGCTGCGGACACAGCTCCGCTGGGCCGGGCACGTCTCCAGGATGGAGGATCATCGCCTACCCAAGATCACCCTGTTCGGTGAGCTCGCCACTGGACACAGAGACAGAGGGGCACCAAAGAAGAGATACAAAGACTGTCTCAAGAAGTCACTTAGTGCCTGCCAAATCGACCACCGCCAGTGGTCTTCACTTGCTGCGGATCGTGACACCTGGCGCTCCACCATTTACAAGGCAGCTGTCTCCTTTGAGGACTCTCGCAGAGCTAGCCTTAAAGACAAGCGGCTCAGGATAAAAAAAACAGACATGCCGCAACTCAGAACCCTGGCCAGACCTTCCCCACTGCGGTCGAACCTGCCTGTCCCGGATCGGCCTCCGCAGTCATGAGGATGCCTGCAGACATCGTGGACAACCCCTATAGAATCTTCTTTCGCGAAGTCAAGCCAAGAGAGAAGAGACACGTGATCAATGTGCATTATATTATATTGAGCAGCATTTTGCTTGATATAGTGCCGATAATAGGCAGATGTGATTACGAGACCCGAATCAAAATGTCCGAGTCGTAAGACGAGGATGTTTGATTCGGGTCAAGTAATCACATCTGTCGGTTATCGGCACTATATCAAGCAAAATGTTGCTCAATATAATTTATGTACCCAGTCCAAAACAAAATTGTGCCTGCCGTCATTCATTTTGCGGCTGATTCCGGTGTTCAGACAAAACACATGAATGACAGACGACTGCATATCGCTGTCGCGGACTCAGCGCGTAGATTTGTCTGACTATGAAGACATCAGTGCATTGTATAACCATGCGTGTTACTGAGTAAATTCTACTACTTGCAACTAGATGACGCATAATTGTTAGCAATATAGCGAGACTTGCCTGTAAGATGAAGCTGATTGCAAATTCTTACGAATTTGTTGTAGACCGGAACTAGTGCACTTGAGAAACGCGCGCTGCCTATCAGTACTCAGTATTGAAAGACAGCTCATTACCGCTGACGGAACCCCTGAACAAGTGCACCTTACAACGAAGTGAAAGGGCAGGGTATAGCACAGTGCTCTTCAACACAATGTGGGGTGGGCAAGTGCACTAGTTCCGGTCTACAACAAATTCGTAAGAATTTGCAATCAGCTTCACCTTACTCTCGCTGTATTGCTAACAATTCTTACTCATTTCCTGCATCCCGTCACTAAGTACGCTTGAGATTTGAGAGCAACAGTGCCAATGAGCGTAAAGGCTAAGTCATGCTGAAATGACCAGCAGCCTTACCTCTACTTCTTTATAAGATACCTGTCCATCACCAACTGACGTAAGGTGGGTTTCAGTCTCACTCGGAACTCGGCAATAAAAACGTGAGAAGGTGGAGGCATTTGTCCATCCCGCAGCTTTCATGATGACACCCATATCTTTTGCTGCTGAGGTGCTGGCCAGTCTGGTGGAGTGAGCAGAATAATGCACAGTGCTCTCTTTAGAGTCCTGCATATTAGCCACCTGGCCACAGTATTGGAGCTTGGCCTGCTGTGCGGAGCGAGCGTTGCAACAAACAAACTTGTTTTGTCCGTCAATTCCAGAATTTATTTTTGTTTCAAATATTTATAACGTCTGAATCACACACAAAGAACTGACTGTTGGAAAAGCATGAAGTTCGATGGGTTCCTGATGTTTTCCCCTTCTTGAATGTTTTAACAGCTTAGAAACATAAAATATACACTTGCGTTCTGACAAGTGCATGTTAGTAACAACTAGCGCTCGTAGCGTTTGGCACCTCTGTCCAGAGAGCAAAGCAATAAGCATGACAAGTTTAGCGTGAGTTCTTTGAACGTAAGTTTGTTTAGAGGCACCCACGTCTTTAGCATGTGCAACACTGCATTCATATCCCATATGCTATGGTATTTGGGAAACACTGGTTTTCTCTCAAACACACCCTTCATGAATCTCTTAATCACTTCTGTAGACCCTGGCGGCACTCCATCTGATATGCACACAAATAACAGCTGAGCGCTGACCCTTCTGTAGGTATTTTACTATACTTTATAGGACAGGTCATTGAGTGCCAATGACGCAAGAAAGTTGACTGCCTCGGGTAACGGCGGTGAGACATGATCTACCGATCTCTCACTCGCATACCGTCTCCAACGAGTGATGTATCCTTCGTACATGCGACGGGTAGTCGGTCACCACGATAACATGATGATGTCGGTTGCATCTGAAGAAAATCTCTCACCTCTGTACCTATCCCTGACACCTTGCAAATGAATAGTTTCATTTTTTTGCGCAGAGGATGTCTTTGTGTCAGGACGCTTGGTTGACATAACAAAGTCTCTCCTGCTGACAGCAGTACTGGTTTTGCTACCAGCATTTGCATCAGCACTGGCCAAAACACTCTGGTTTCGCCACGATGGTGCCAGTACCACTCCCCAGGCTTTGACCGTGTTTATCTTTGCCAGGACCGCCGGTAACAGACTCGACTGAAAGGGGGGAAAAAATAAACAGTACAATCACCCCAACCAATGGAGAAAGCACATACAGCGAAAGCCCCAGGGTCTGGGAGACAGGATACATACTTGGGAAACTGAGCATTGATTCAGGATGTAAACAGGTCAACTGACGGTCTGACATTTAAAAACCGGAGTGAATCATTAAGGAGTTCATGCTCAATTCACCACTCTGTGTCACTGTGCAACTGTCTTCTATATTCTCTGTACCTGGTATGTGTGCTGCACTCAGCCACAGTCTCCTCACGGGCTCTGGTCACACCAGAGCCAGATATCCCGAACTTCATTTAGCGAACTCGCTTTCATTGAGCCCAACTTGTTTATGCAAGCAACAACTGTGGTGTTTTCTGTCAGTACACGCACATGTATGTCTCTCATCTCTCGTAGGAGCGATTTTAATCCAAACAGAATAGCTTTCAGCTCAAGAAAGTTTGTGTTTGTTTGTTTGTTTGTTTGTTTGTTTGTTTGTTTTTTGTTTGTTTTTTGTGGTCATTTTCATTTCAAAGCCCCTTAACTGTCCGAGTAGTGCCTTCAACCACAGCCCCCCAGGCTGAACTAAGTGAGTTGTCTGTTTTCAGCGTAACGGTAGGTCTTCCCTCTTTAGGGGAGCTTTTTGGTGTCCGATGTTATCAACCCACCATTGCAGCTCAAAAGCCGCGTCTTGTGTCATAGGCATGATTTTCTCCCAGTTTCCTTTGTTTTCTTTGAGAGCTCGGGTTGTGCCTTGTTCAATGGCCTTTAATAGAGAGGGCCTAGGGGTACCGCCAAAAACTTGAAAAACTTGCTACCATCAGCCCTATGACAGAAGCTACTTCTCTAATTTTGGCTACTGGTTTTCTCATTATTTCGGAACACGCTTCGCTCAGTTTTTGCTTACGTTCGTTCGTCAGTATCACCGACATGTCGGTAGAATCAATCACAAATCCCAAGTATGTAATCTCTTGCGTGGGTAAGAATTAAGATTTGTCCCCGTGGACCGTGAAACCCGCTGCATCAAACAGTCTAATCGTATCGATAACATTTTGAACTGTGTCCTCATTTTTCTTGCCCACTAAGAGGCTGTCGTCAATGAAGGACGTGATTGAATGTCCCAAATCATGGAGCCGTGCCAAAATTGGTTTTGTGAGTTTCGCAAACTTCCTGGGTATCGGGCCAAGACCCATTGGCGCTGCTTGAAAAACAATACAGTTTGTCTCTCCAGCAAAATTTTAGGTACTTCTGGTATTCGGTATGAACAGGGACGGAGTAGTACGCATTTCGAAGATCAATCGATGCGAATTAGCAGTCCGTAATGACAAGATTAAGTGCAGTATGAATGGTTTCCATTTTGAATTTCTGGTACTCGATGTCTTTCTTCAGAAACCGAAAGTTAAATATGACCAGTGGGTGTGGTCACGTTTTTCTCTTAGAAAAATGCGAGACAAATTGATCTGCTTCATTGCAAGACTCTTTTTTAATGACCCCTTTTCGTAGCAGGTCTTTGACTTCTGCATTCACCGTTTTGTTTTTTGCTTTACTGAAGTATAACTGTGCTTTACACAGCTTAGTGTCAGGTGACTGAACGAAACTAAGTTTCACACCTATCACCGTTTCCAGTACTTCCTGGTCAGAAGTAAGGGTTTCCCAAATTTTCCTTTTTGTGTCCAAAAGTACTGACCTCGTTTGTAGTGGGGAGTGGCAGGTGTTTGTCTAGAACTTCCGGGGAAAGTTCCCCGTCGGGGGTAGGCTTTTCCGCCCCGCCCCCGCTTAAAGCCCTTTCTGTGTCGGCCTAAAAAAAGAGTCGTCACCATTGGTCCTGCCTGCTAGTGGCTGGCTGTGATGCCAGCCATGACTACGCATATCTTGACCGATTTTGTCTGTTTCGCGGGCTTCTTGGGGGGGGGGGGGGGGGGGGGAGGGGATTTCCCAAAATCTGTGCCATGAGGGTAGAGCCAGCCACTCAGAGGTCATTGCCACGTGCGGAGCACAGATGCCGGCAATTTTGCGCGGCAGACACTTTCGCTGCAACTTTCTCGGTCAGAGGCTTATCGGTGCACAAGGTCACCGCAACAGCTGCCTTAGAAAAGGTAGTTTGAGTATTGTACATTCGTACGCCTGCCGCGTACGGGTTTTAGCACACGAAACACAGCTTCATTTGTGCGGGGCACACTCATATTTTTGCAGTTTTCGGGAAGTTTGTACTTTTCCAGCTTTTCTTGGAGATTTTTATGCGGCAGCCGCTTGAAACCAAAACGGGAATTAAGTAGGTTTGTCAACCTTTCTTTGACCGGTTCCCACCTTATCTGAGACAGCGAAGGCTGCCTCCATATCGGCAAAAATATCATCTCCTACAGTCTCCTCAGTCTGATGCCCTCCCCCCCCCCCCCCCCTACCCCTGCGTCAAGAAGTTCCCTTTCTATATTTTCTGCCTCTGCATTTCGCCGTCAGTTCCGCCTCCACACCAGCGGTGCTGACACTGGAAGCTGAAAAAAAAAACGTCTGCGTTTAGCTGAAGGACCAGTGGACTGGGTGCCGGTCCTGCGGCCTTTTGGTTTTTTTCCAGTGTTAACCTTCTCGGTGAGAAGTTACAACGCTTTACAGAGGGCTGCAAAACTTTTCGTTTCGCTCTTTTCTCGTGTCTGTGACACTCGGTCAGGCGGGGCCAGTGTTGGAAAATCACCTTCGCCAAACGAAATCGCCTCATCCACGTCTAAGACGTTGTCGTCCGAAATCATGTTAACTCTTCTAAATCCGACATCACAATCACAACTACACAGTCCAATAATCCACACGTGAAATATACTCCTAAGTTACAGGTACTGCACACACCGTACACACGACACTCAACAAACGCGGTACAAGAGTGAAAGTCGGTCACTAGGCACGGGCGGCAAGTAATGAGGGTACGTCCGACCTGCGGCAAGTAATGAGGGTACATCCGACCTGCGGCAAGTAATGAGGGTACGTCCGACCTGGTCGGCGGCTAGGCGCGAACTGTGTTGATAGGCAGCGTGCGTTTCTCAAGTGCACTTAGTGACGGGATGCAGGAAATGAGTAAGAATAGCGGAAAATGTCAGCAGGTTTGTTTATTTAGTTTTGTTCTCAGGTTGTCGATATGGCCAGCTGACATCTCGTCAATTTCAGTTGTCGGTTCAGCACGTTTCCGGGCGTCTTTCAGTCTCCGTGTGTGTGTATAGGATATAAAATTCGAGCGTTCATACTTACTAAGAAGTATTTAATTACATCTACACATAGAGAGCTTGTTAATGTTGCGGTAGGAGCATATTTCGCGTTTCCGTTTTGAAAATGCAAATACCATCAAGATCGAGTCTTGGCGCAAAAAGGATTTTGGGAAGGAAAGTATATCAAGCAAGTTCATAAATATTAATTTGCTTGTTATACAATATATCAATATATGTGTCAAAGAAGGATAAACTTTATGGAGTGAGTACATAGAGTGTTATTCGATGTATTTTACTGAAGTTTTCGGACAGTCCGGTCTAAATGACTGTAGTAGGCATTCCTAATTTTGTGGTCAGACTCAGTCACAGTATTAACCCTTTTAGCCCCACGGGTGCTTCTCCCAAATTTTGGAAGTGTTACTTAACGACTATATTCCCGTTGCTGGAGATGGATTGACCATGATAATTCAAGGGTAGTGCCAGATTATATTGGCGCATAAAGGCATCAAGCTAATCTGGCACTACCCTTGAATTATCATGGTCAATCAATCTCCTGCTGTAGGGTGTTGGGACTAAATGGGTTAACTATGTGTATCTTGAAACTAATTGGCCGACATTCTCTGTTATTATTTTCTATGTAAATATTTCGCTTATGACAAACTTCGGATATAACAGAAAGATAAAAACTTTGGTCCTCTGCAGAGTTGTTAATATATCCCAAGTTCACTGTATATCTACATTTTTGTTTCTGTTCTTTTTCTTTTTCGATTTCTCGGTTTATTGTGTGTGTGTGTGTGTGTGTGTGTGTGTGTGTGTGTGTGTGTGTGTGTGTGTGTGTGTGTGTGTGTGTGTGTGTGTGTGTGTGTGTGTGTTCGTGTGTTTGTGTGTCAGGTTGTAAAGCCGGATCGCGCGGACCAACGTGCGACGAGCAATGTCCCCAGAACTGTAGCGGAGGGTGTATGCAGGATAGCGGAACATGTTACAGTACGTTCATTGAGCCTGTTTTCCCATTTAACGCCACGGCCGCATTTCCTACTTTTGGAGATCTCACCTAACAACTATGTATCATTTGCAGGCGATGGATCAATAATTATGTTTCAAGGATAATAATAATAATAATAATAATAATAATAATAATAATAATAATAAATCTTGTATAGCGCTGTTCTCCAGGAAAACACTGGACTCACTGCGCATGCACAAGAGCACACCTCTCTCAGACACACGCACAATTATACACTACTTTAAACCACCCCATTCCTTCCCAACACCTTACATCCACTTCCCTCTAGAATCAGAATAAAATCCGGCGCCATGCTAATCTGGCACTACCCTTGAATTATGGTCGATCCACCACCTGCTGTAGTTCATCGAGGCTAAATGGGTTAATTTACAGTTACAGATTTTTTGGGATCACGTGCGATAGCAATAGTGAGTCTATGTGGGCCGTCGTCATCTGTCCGGCGTCTGTCGTCATGTGGTGATAATAATAATAATAATAATGGTTATTATATAGGCGCGTTTTTCCCAATTCGGCGAATCGGCTCAAAGCGCCGCGAACTGCACCCAACACGCACGCTCACGTGACACACACATACACTCTGAAGACAAACATAGTACAAGACAGACACAGGACATTCACGTGGTGCGAAGGGTCAGCTCAGCTACTGAGTTTTCGGAAATTTTGATCGCTTGTATTTGAAATTTATAAAGTGGCCTGAAACCGGTACCAAAGTGGAAGGGGTGGAAGAACCGGAGTACCCGGAGAAAGAACCCCCGACGGTCCGCCCGAATTAACGGTGACACTTACTAGAAGAGAAAAATCCGACGCCGAAACCCGGTATCGAACATCGCACCTTTAGCATTGGTGGCAGGCGCCTTAACCACTGCGCCACGGACCGCCCCAACTTTGACGTTGGCACATTCTCGGAGAATGTTTAAGCCTCAGACTTCAAACTTGGCCCACAGATACTATATGGTAAAACCTTTTAAAAATACCAAAATACCAATTTCAATGAACTCTCGCAAAGGTCAAGGTCACGGGAGGTCAAAAAAAAGTGTAAAAAGTAGCCATATGTTGACACAAATTGTTTCTCCTCAAATACCATTTTCAATTTCAAACCCAAACGTGGTACAGAGATGCCTGATGGTAAGACCTTTCTATGCATACTAATTTGGATGACCCCACGGAAAGTTCAAGGGTCACAGGAGGTCGGCAAATGTGTGAAAAATGCTAGTTTTTGATAGAATTGTAGATATTATCAAAGTTTTGGCCAACTTTTAAGTCGGATTTGGTAAAAAGGTATAGCTGATGCTAAGACTTTCTATGCATACTAATTTACTGGTCCTCGCAAAGGTCAAGGGTCATGGGGGGATCCAGAAAGGGATAATAAATAGAAGCCATATTTGGACAAAAACATTTTTTTCTCAAATACTATTTTCAACTTCAAACCCAAACTTGATATAGAGATACCAGATGATAATGCCTTTCAATGACCCCTTGGAAAGGTTAAGGGTCACAGGAGGTTGGTAAGTGTCTGAAAAATGCCATTTTTTGATAGAATTGTACTTTTTATCAACGTTTTTGCCAATTTTTCAATCACATTTGGCATAAAGGTAACTGATGAGAACACCTTTCTGTGCATACTAATTTAGTCGACTTGGAGAGGTCAAGGATCATGTATGGTCGACAAATTTGTGAAAAATGCCTACACTTGAGAAAACTCGGATATTGATGCAAACCCTTTACTTATGTTTTGACACTTGAACACTTGCTCATTTTAGTGACCTGTTAAGGTCAAGGTCAGAATGGTCACATTATGTGGATTGGTCATACGCGTGAGCCATAAGGGCTTTGCCTTTCTTGTTTATTAACAAATTAATAAGATCCTGTTTATTTCAACAATCATTATTTGCCGTGGAAAAACTGGATGTTTCGTTTTCATTTCTTTAGGGAAGTACAAGGTAAACCGTGATTGGTGTAGCCCCGGACGTGGCCTCAGGCTTTTGTTTCTTTGTGTGTTTATTTTCATTCGTTCTTTTCGGGGGTTTGTCAGAAAACTTTAAACGTTTAGGGTTTAACGTCTTTTGTCCACCACGAAGGTGATTTCAAAGAAGGGGCACCGAAATAGGGTCTGAACAAATTTTGACCCAACCTGGATTCGAACCCGAGACCTTCAGGTCGAGAGACCATCACTCTACCACCGAGCCACCCAGCTCCCCTGGTGGTTGTCAGAGGGTCTAGGACTGGCAGTGTAGGAGTTAACAGTATTTTCTTACAAACCTTCTGTGCGCCATCAGATAGAAAGTCTACACTGTAAAATGATACGCTCAAGTTATATCACAAATTGTTCCACGCTCAAGTTATATCACAAATTGTGCTATGGCACAATTTATGATATCACTTGAGCGTATCATTTTACAATGTGAGATAAGCTCGGGTGTGCCAACGGCGGATTCCTGTATAAGGAGGTAGGGGGATTGGACGCGTTCAGAAGCATCTCATTATCATCACCATCACCATCATCACTGTACCGGCAATGTCGTCGGCTTCTTCTTCTTTTGTTTTCAGAGTGCATGACGGGCTTTTACGGGGACCGTTGTAACATGTCGTGCAGCGCTAATTGTGATGGTCAAGAGTGTGACAAGAGCACTGGACGCTGCTCGCATGGTTTGTACTTGTCACGTTTATAAAACTCAACACTGACATTAACCATGACGATGTAACGTCGGGAGCAAGTTAAAATCGAGTTTGGAAGTTGATTGTACGTCCATAAACCTAAATATTCCAAGTCGAGTTCGTAACTCCAGTTTCGTATCACGAAATCTCTCTCTGTCTCTCTCTCCTCTGTGTGTGTGTGTGTGTGTGTGTGTGCGTGCGTGCGTGCGTGCGTGCGTGCGTGTGTGCGTGTGTGTGTGTGGTGTGTGTGTGGTGTGTGTGTGTGACGAAGCAACATGCAATGAGCATTGTCCCCAGCACTGTGAAGGCATCTGTACGCAGGATGGTGGAGTGTGTCACGGTACGTTGATCGAGCTTCTTTACAACACATGCAGTTAACCCCTTTTGTCTGTCATACAGGACGCTGACAGACATTCGACAGATTTTATTTTCTTTTAACAAAAACCAAAAACAAAATGGGATGCCCAGTCCAACGTTGTTCCTATTTTTAAGCTTATCTTTCTGATCCATTTCTCTCCACTCTAACCCATCCGACCTTCTGATCCATTCAAAAGCACAGAGACATTGCGTTTGGCCCAGACGTGAATCTATTTATTTGTACTGATCTAGTTGGATGGAGTCAAGCCAAAGCGGATCCATGCTTGTTGAACATTATTATCTGTAGAGTAACACTGAGTGTGTTAACGGCTAAATTATGAGTGGAATCGCGGCATTGTAAAGATTCAGTGGGTTGATTCTCGTCTGGGCAGCTTTCCGCCAGGTAGACTCAGGCAGGGTAGATTTACACCTACAGATAGAGATTCTGATTTTGTTAGCGTGGGGGCATGCGTGTATGTAAATTGTCGTCTTCGAGACCTAACCAGCTAACCTAATAGACCTAACCTAATAGTCGACTTGAAAAAAAAAAACCACCTGGCAGGATTTAACTAATAAGTTGACAAAATCAATATATACGTTCTTATGGTTTGTACGTTGTTGTTTATTTAAATCTTAGTGTTGGCATCACATTTGGAAGATGCATTTATAAGTAATCAAATCAGTATGTCCTCGATGTCGTCGGCTTCTTATTGATGTTGGTTTCTACGGGGACCTTTGTAACACGCCGTGCAGCGCTACTTGTATTGGCCACCAGAAAGATCAAGTGTGTGTCAAGGGCACTGGACGCTGTTTTCGAGGTTTGTACTTGTCATGTTTACAAAAGCTCAGTATTGACATTAGACATAACGATGTAATGTCGTGAGCAAAAGAGCAATCGAGTTTGGAAGTTGATATTGCTCATAGACCTACTTCTCCAGTGTCAAAGTTTGGCCCCGCCACAGTTATAGGGTGCAGTCCAGATCACGGGTGCTCTCGTATGTAGTTGATGAACATCAACACAGCTAATCAACGCCAAGTTCAAAACTCCAGTAACATTGTATCATGAATATCTGAGGCAACCGGACTCCTTCCATTAAAGAAACACCTTTTGGCCAACAAGTACGTGCTAATGCACAAAGCCCTGAACGGGAAAACCCCCGCCTACCTTCTATTTAGTCAAGGCACAAAAGTTTACAACACCTCCAGGAAAAGTCTCGTCATTGAGAGACCCCGTATTGATCTGTTTGAGTCTAGCCTTTTGTACTCATGTGCATATCTGTGGAACTCACTTCCTTCACATTTGCAGCTAACTAAAAAAGCTGCCTTTGTTTAAGGCCGTAAATTTCTGATTTCAGGTCCAAGGATTTTGCAAACTGTCTTTTTGTTTTTCTTTTTAGTTTATTTGCTGTAATTTGTTTATTTGATTCTTCGCACATCTAAATGCACTGTGACGCCTTTGGTAATATAAGCATTATGTGTGTGTGAGTGTGCGCGCGCGTGAGTGCGTACATGCGTGAGTGTGTGTGTGGGGTGTGTTGTTTTGTATGCATGTATGTGTGTGTGCTGACGTTAAACTGATTTTGCTTTGCTTATCAACGAAGCTTATTTTGTCAGTGTATGCATATGTCATTTGCCAGTATTTAATTGTTGTGTTGTGTCCAATCCGTATTTAGCAAGGATATGAAAGATATGAAAAGAGGCCTGTGTTCATTCATTCATTCATTCATTCATTCATTCATTCATTCATTCATTCATTCATTCATTCATTCATTCATTCATTCATCTCTCTCTCTCTCTCTCTCTCTCTCTCTCTCTCTCTCTCTCTCTCTCTCTCTCTCTCTCTCTCTCTCTCTCTCTCTCTCTCTCTCTCTCTCTAAAACTGTGCATGAAATTGCAGATAATCTTCAAGAGAGTCTTCATGAAGTCTCTCGGTGGTGTAATGAAAATCGCATGCTTGTAAATCCCACAAAAACAAAAAGCATGCTTATCACAACCCGCCAGAAACATCAGCTCAAACCTCCATCACTCAACCTTTCTTTGGACTCCATCCCATTTGAGCAGGTCAGTCAACACCGCCTGCTTGGAGTAATAATATATGATGATCTAAGCTGGCATAACCACCTCTATTATATGAGAAAACATTTGTCCAAAAAGTTGTTTCTACTTTTCAATCTTAAAATGATCATTGACCTTAAGACGCACAAACTATTTTTTAATGCCTATATTAAACCACACATTGATTATGCCTCAACAATATGGGGTGGGTGCAGTGAAAATCACTTCAAGAAGATAAACTCATTATACAAGCGCGCTACTAAGCTTATCCTCTCTGATCCGTCTTTATCCACTGATGCCAAGCTGCAGGCTTCTCCCTCTGGTTAAGCACCTCGCACTAAACAAATGTGTACTGATGCACAAAGTTCTTAACGGGAAAACTCCACTTTACTTATCTAGGCTTTTGTCGCCAACTGGAAAAAAAAAAAAAAAAGCACCTCCAGGAGCAGTCTCTCTATGAAAAAAGGCCCCGTATAGACCTGTTTAAATCTAGCCTGTCTTATTCAGGTGCGCTTTTATGGAATTCTCTTCCTCCCACTATTCAACAAACCACGTCCCTCTCTCTGTTTAAAAGTAGAGTACATGATTACCTTTCTAAGACAACGTTATGCTGATCCTTTCTTCTTCTTTGTTTCTCGACATAATACGCTTCATGTTTTTAAATTTTTGCTATTTTTTTCCATCTAGCTTCCAAGTTGTTTGTTCTGTTTTCTAACTTGTTTTTGATAGTACACAAAATATCATACTACTTATATGTTAGATAATTATGTGCGCACGTACGTGTGTATGTGTATGTACAAAAGTGCGCATGTGCACGAGTACATGTATATGTGTGTCTGTGTGCGTGTGTGTGACGTTTATTATTAGTTGGTTTTTGTTGTTTGGTTGGTGTTCCTTTTTAATAAGTAGCTTAGCAAGGACAGATTGTAATAAAGGCCTGCGCGCCTAATATCTCAATCCTTAGAAAATAAAGTTTCGTTCGTTCATTCGTTCGTTCTCTCTCTCTCCGAGGCTGTATTTATATCCTTTTTCTTCAGTTTTTTGTTGTTGTTCTGTTTGATAATTATGTTGTGTAATTTGTAACATGACAGTTTGGAAGAGAGGCAATATAATGCCTAAAAACGTGTCCGCAGCAGCATCTCTCTCTCAGCCTCGTGTGTGTGTGTGTGTGTGTGTGTGTGTGTGTGTGTGTGTGTGTGTGTGTGTGTGTGTGTGTGTGTGTGTGTGTGTGTGTGTGTGTGTGTGTGTGTGTGTGTGTGTGTGTGTGTGTGTGTATACATGTACTCGTGCACATGTGTGTGTGTGTGAGACAGGTTGTCAAGGCGGGTGGCATGGAGCAACATGCAATGAGCAGTGTCCCCCGAACTGTAAAGGAAATTGTACGCAGGATAGTGGAGTGTGTCACGGTACGTTGATCGAACTTCTTTACAATCCATGCACTTAAACCCTTTTGTCTGTTATGTAGGACCCTGACGGACATTCCGCAGTTTTTATCTTCTTCACAAAATAAGCTGAATCATGAAATCATGATCATGTCGAGAGAAAGACTTTGCAGGCTGTAAAGTAGATCATTGGAGAAAGAAAGAAACAAATAAATTAACAAACATGACAAAAGTGTTTGTTTTCATCCCTACGTCACACGGCCAATCTCTTTAGCGCAAACTGTGCCACATGACCGAGCTACAAAAACCCTTGTAGCAACACATGGCGGACTTTTTGTAGCCCTCTTTCTGACGCGTCTTGGACGTCAGTTTTGTTCTATAAAAGTTCCCCAAAACGGTCAACAATGTTACTTAGTGTTCGAAACAACAGACACACTACTGGAGACGGCAACGTCATGAAAGATTTTAAATTACGTCATAAGTATATTATGTATAAATACATATATTCCTTTTACGTCAGTCATGTCTAGCGCGATCCAGGTCGGAAGATTTCTTCTTGATTTCTTTAACGAAAATAGTGGAGGAATGAAAACAAATACGTTATTGGTAGCAGGAGCCGGACCTTTGTAGGCCTTCGGGAGGTCAAAGGAACCTTTGAACCGCTCCATCGGCCTTCGGGGTTCAATGGTAGCAAACCCCTGCGACCAATAACTTATAATGTTCAATGATGAAAAAGAACACACTGAGAGTTGTGTACTTTAGGATGTAAAGAAGAACCGATAGGGTTCCGAGTTCATTGTGTTGTTTTCCCCGAGGCCTGACTGAAACAATGCTCTGATTCAATGCCCAGCTTCCACCCCCCCCCCCCTCCCCCCCCCCCCCCCCCCGCAACAAACACACACACACACACGCACACAGACACACACACCCATTCCCCCCCCCCCCCCCCACCCCAGTCGTTTGATTTTTAGAGGCCTAACGATTGCGATTTTGTTGGTGGTCCCTATTTTGGCCAGGTACTATTGATAAAAATACCGAGTGTCAAAAAATCCTAGCGCCAACACTGAGAAATGAAGCTAACTGTAATGAACACCAAGACGTGAGTGACAAAGACACTGGACTTTGTTCTCAAGATTGGTACGTTAAAAAAAAATCTATGTTGGCATCACAAGTGGAAGGTGTATTTAATCAAACCTTAGCGTGTATTATCATTCGGACCGAGGCACTAACCTATCGGCTTAGTACTTCAGAGCTGAGTTGCACCGACCAACTTGAAACTGGTGACGAGTTTGGGTTGGAGGAACTGTTATCTCATAAACATATCTACAGTCAACTTCGCTCATAGCAAGGTCAATTCAACATTAGGATATAGCAACACTGTTTCAGAGGTTTTGACAGCGCTCCTTCTGTAAATTACTTCGCTTATAACAAACTTCTCTTTGAATTGTGTGTGTGTGTGTGTGTGCGCGCGCACACAAAACCCCTAAAATGGGTTACTTTCTTTACCATCCTTATGGAAAATGGGTGTGTGTAAAATTCTGGGTGACCAAGTCAGGCGCCAATTTTTTCTGAGGGTTGCTTCTGCATTATCTTTTATTCAAAAGTCAGAAAAAATATCAAAATAGGATGTCCCATTTTCAGAGGTTTACCTCATGTTGTGTGTTTGCAACGCACTGGGCCTGTTTGTTGCCAGGGAACGGCCGCACAGTGACATGAACTGAATTGTTTCCCCTTTCTATTGTCTTTCGTCCCGCCGGCCGTTGTTCCGTTTGCAGAGGTAAAATTTTATGCAATATTTCTTAGTTAAGAGCACGCCCAAGTGTACTTCTTCAGCGCAGTTATTTAATTGAGATGCTCCCAATCCGATACAATTGCACAGTCAGCCCATACTGACCCGTTTGGCCGAGAAAACTGAGACGTCTGCTTCGGCCGGCATCTGCTGCTCAGTCTTGTAGTAATAGATAATAGAACCCCACGATTTAACAAAAGCTTTTTTCTTCATTAAAGGAATTCGTTCAATAACACCATTGCAAGGTCAAACTGTCATGCGATTTTGTTGCTTTTTTTCTGACATGTGTGATTGTGATCGAAAAGTAACTTGACACATGCATGCACTATGACAAAAACAAAATGGCGCCAGATTTCAGTGTGTACTTCAATCCTCGCGAATCTAAGAACAGACTTCCACGAACAGGTTTTTCGGATTGTGCAAGTGAAGTGTCGCTTTTTACTGTATTACCAGTTATTGTTCGTAGGGGGCTGGGGGTACTGCAGTAATTATGTATATATCTGATCCAAAATGTCAAGTTTACAGGGTTGCATTTGACATGTTTGCAGCACTGTTTTGGCCACACTCAGCACTTTCTGCACACACCCAGCGCCAGATGGCAGCAGGATGTCCAAACCTATCCGGATCTATGGAAATGGACAAGCACGCCCCTTCCTGGCACATGACCAAGGCCCATGGCAAAATTAGTCAGCTGCAGCAGGGTAGCCCAGCCTCTGCCGGAGAGGGAGCATCTGGTAGGAGGGTGCATAGATGGCAGTGGAATGCCCACAATTGGTAAGTGATTCTATGATCATCTTCATTTTATTGGCTCACGTGCGAAACAAAAGTGAGTTTATGTTCTGGGCCACTGGTCGTCCGTCCGTCGTCCATGGTAAACTTTAACGGTGGCATTTTTTCAAGCCACATTCTTCAAACTTGACCCAAGGATACTTTGTGGCAAGACCTTTGTAAACATACCAGTTTGAGTGACCTTTCTCAAAGGGTCACGTGGGGTTGACAGATGTGTGAAAACTGCTTACATTTTAGAAAACATGGATTTTGCTGCTGCAGAAGCCAGCCCTTGTCACCGAGGTCACACATAGGTAAATCGGTCATACACGGGATTACTCTTTTTATTCTTGTGCAAGGCCCTTAAGCCAAAATTGGGCTGTTTCTGTCCTAATGCAGCTTTTTTTTCTTTTTCTTTTTCCAGTTGGCAAATGGAGCCTGGGATGGAGTGCGAGCACATCGCAATACAAGGACAGTGATGACGAGGAGTTCGTTCCTGGCTCGAGCTCACAGGATTCAGATGGTGTGTCGCCATCAATCTCTGGGATCTCTGACACAGACAGTATTGTATTGAATATGTTAGATTTCAAAGTGGCAGGTTCAGGGTGGGCAGGTGTCGGAGAAGCAAGTACCAGCAAGGTGCAGTGTGCGTTAGGGGGTGAATTAGGGGGTGGTATGAGAATGTGGATAGGCAGAAGGAACATGACGTTGGGGGTGGGGAAAGAGTGCTTACTGAAGAAACAGGTGTGCATATGTCACAGAGAGGGAAAGGAAAGTACAAATGGGACAAGAAACATGCATGCAAATTGTGTAGCAAGCTTGTCTTGAAAATGACCATGCATTACAAGATGTCCATGCAGATGAGGCAGACGTTGCTAAAATTTTGTTGATGAAAAAAGGGATAAAGCAAAGACGTCAAGCATGGATCAGACTACAAGATGAGGGTGATTACATGCATAATGTTGCCGTTCTTGAAAAGAAATCAGGATGTTTTTTTCCTAAGTATCGCACCAACAGTTGTAATGTTGAAGACCTTCTCGCCTGTAGCCATTGCAAAGGGCTCTATCAAAGAAATCTGATCTCTGTACACTCAAAACATTGCTGTCAGAAACCAGGAGAGTTTCAGTTTGCTAAACGAGGTGACGCGGCACAACGTGGGAAGCTAATGCTTCCAATACCTTTACACGATGACTCTTCCTTCTATCATAAGGTATTAGCCAGACAGAGAGATGATGAGATAAGCCTCATCACAACTGACCCCTTGCTTCTTGAGTATGGAAAGAGATTATTTGACCACAGGGACATTGAAGAACACACGGCTGGACAAATCAGCTCCAGGATGTCCGTTAGGGAGACTATTAAAGATTCTCAGAGTATTGTAATGTTGAAGACCTTCAGTTTGCTAAACGAGGTGACGCGGCACAACGTGGGAAGCTAATGCTTCCAATACCTTTACACCATGACTCTTCCTTCTATCATAAGGTATTAGCCAGACAGAGAGATGATGAGATAAGCCTCATCACAACTGATGTGATCAATTCAGCTAGCTTTGATCATATTGTTCTGGCTGTAAAAGAGCTAGCAGAATTTGATGAGGATACACATCAGTTCAAAAAAGGCAATCTCGCAATGCGCATAGGCCATGCCTTGATAAAATGTTCACAGATCAAACAGTCACAGGCATCCAAACAGCTTGTGCATGGTTCAGATGACAGGTGGCGACAGGAGCTCTCTGAGGCACAGCAGTTTGACTCTGTTTTCAACCGAGACTGGTATGATTGTGTGTCAGCTACAGCAGCCCAGTCGGTCAGGAAAATGACCATGAACAAACCCAAGCTGATCCCACCATGTGAAGATGTGAGGAAGGTCCAACAGCTTCTTGAGACAAGGATGGTTTCGGAAGATTATCCGACAGTGGTTAAAGCAACTCTTTGCGCTGTATCACTTTTCAACCGAAAACGAGGGGGAGAAGTTCAGAGAATGAAGGTATGAGACTTCCAGAATGCTAAGATTGGATTGATCACCATATCTTGAAAGGTCTCACAGAGGTTGAGAAAAAAATGGGGAATCGTTTTAAGCGAGTGGAAATCAGAGGCAAGTTTAATAGGAGTGTTCCCATTTTGCTGACGAAGAAGATGATGACAACTGTGGACAGAGTCCTTCAAATGAGGCAATCAGTGCCAACTCTCACTGGTTCCCAGTACATCTTTGCCACACCTTCTGATCAGAGGCCTTACAGAGGCCATGATGTTCTGAAGGCACATGCACTGCAAGCAAACGTGTCAAACCCAGCCATGTTCACATTTACTCAGTTACAGAAGCAGGTTGCAACTTTGGCTCAGTTAATGGCCATCTCGGAGTTAGACCGGGATAAGCTGGCAGACTTCCTTGGTCATGATATTCGGATACATCGCCATGTCTACTGCCAACCTCAAGACGTCCTTCAAAAGGCAAAAGTGGCAAAGATTCTTCTGTCAGTTAACAATGGGATGACAGATTTTGAGAGTTGCATTAGAGCTGAGCTGGGTGTTGATGAAGAGATTGACTTTGACAATGAAGACACATCAGAAACTTGCAGAGAGGTCTCGGGGGAAACAGCACCTGTGAATGAAGCAAGTAGCAAGTCAACAACACAGGAATCAATGAGCATGACAGAGAAAAGACGTCCAGAGACTGATGACAATCTAGATAGTTTTGATGATGACAGTACTGCGTCAGCTCCTGTTCGAAAGAAATCTATATTTTCAAGGAAACAATGGGGGAAAGCTGAAGAGAAAGCTGTTCAAACTCATATCAAGACACACCTCATCATGAACAAACTTCCTGGAAAGGCCGAGATACAGCAGGCAATCGCAAAAGAGCCCGCACGGATTACATGTGCAACAGACTGAAAAAGTTACAAAAAATTACAAAAGAAATGAATTGAGATTTTCCGATACTCGCGGCATTTTCATTTTCATACAGATTTATTACAAGAGTGTTATTATTGAGTTGGTTTCAGCATGTATAGCTTGTTTTTATCTGATGGACGCCTGGATCATTTTGTATACTGTATAACCTTTGAATTTGCAAAACGATATAGCTGGCTGGGGACGAAAGACAATAATAAGATAAGAAAACCATTGACAACGTAAAGATTTATTACAAGAGTGTTATTGTGGGGTTGGTCGGCCTGGATCATTTTGTATACTGCATAACATTTAAAACTTTGCAAATGGAACAGCGGTTGGGGACGAAAGACAATAATAAGATAAGAAAACCATTATCAACATAAAGATTTATTACAAGAGTTTTACTATGGGATTGGTCCGCCTGGATCATTTTGTATACTGTTTGCAAACGGAACAGCGGTTGGGGACGAAAGACAATAATAAGATAAGAAAACCATTGTCAACATAAAGATTTATTATAAGAGCATTATTATTCGGTTGTTTTCAGCATGTATAGCTCTGTTTTTATCTGATGTACACCTGGATCATTTTGTATACTGTGTAACATTAACCTTACTTTGCAACTAAACAGTGACCCCACCCGGGTCTGCCCTGGGGGACTTGGGTGGGGTTAACTACTTTTTAGTTTCCTGATTGATTGATTGATTGTACATTGCTTAACGTCCTGACAGCAACAAGGCTTTCTCAGGACGTGCCTGCACTGCTTGTGAAAAAAAAAAAAAAAAAAAAAAAAAAAAAAACCAGAACATTGAATGTATGTCGCCAGCCGGTCAAATACGTTAAATAAACCTAACACATGGGGCCTAAATAAAGCTAAGACCATTTAGCAACACACATCCAATATCAAGAGCTACAGGCAGTGCAGACAGTAGGGAGAGTTTTAAAAAGGCAAATACAGGTGAATGGACAAAGGGTAGACAGAAACACATGCCCCAGAATAGAGAGAAAAACCCACCCTGTGGGGCTGACCAGGGTGACCCTGGGAACTAAAAAATACCTAACCCCACCCAAGTCCCCCAGGGCAGACCCGGGTGGGGTTTTTAGTTTCCTGGGTCACCCTGGTCAGCCCTACAGAGTGAGTTTTCCTCTCAATTCTGGGGCATGTGTTTCTGTCTACCCTTGGTCCATTAACTTGTATTTTTCTTTTTTAAGCTCTCCCTACTGTCTGTGCTGCCTGTATCTCTTGAAAAGAAGTACCCAAGTATGTGTCACATTCCTTCTGCGAATGAAGATAAGTAGCGACTGATCTCTCTGTTTGTTTGTCTGTTTTGACAAAGCGGATTTACCTGAAATATTAATAAATTGTGTTGTAACCATCTTTTCTAAGCGTGTTTCTTTCTCCGTTGGGTACTTCTTTGCATTTTACACTGTTGGCAGTCACCATTTTGGTCTGAATAATTTGTTTGTCTCTCTCTTGATTTTGGATGTGTGTTGCTAAATGGTCTAAGGTTTATTTAGCGTATTAGACAGGCTGGCGACATACATTCAATATTCTGTTCTTTTTTTTTTTTTTTTGTTCACAAGCAGTGCTGGCACGTCCTGAAAAAGTTAGGATGTTCAGCAATGTACAACCAATCGGGACGAAAGACAATAATAAGATAAGAAAACCATTGTCAACATAAAGATTTATTACAAGAGTGTTATTGTTTCAGTGTGTATAGCTTGTTTTTATCTGATGTACGCCTGGATCATTTTGGAAATGTCTGTAACTTTTTTGTTACTATAAAGTACACTTTGCATATAGTGCATTGTTTCAAAAGTCACAGGAAGCATAAACCTTAGCGGAGTTGGTATACCTCGCCCTCTACCTAGGTTAAATGCACCAGCAGCGCCATTGTTGCTATTTTCGCACCAGACCTGTCGCTCGGACCGGTCATCCGCACCAGAACTGCGCACGCAGGTTGGCTTCTACACTTGTAGTGTGGTCTCGTACGTTGACGCGGAAGATTGTGATCGCAGTAGAAAAAAAGGTTCTTTTGTGGTTTTAACTTTTAGCCGCGCCTTTTACCTCCCCTAACACGCCAGTTTTGTGTTAAGTCCATTGTACTTGTAGTGTGCTCATCTCTCGAACTTCAACAATGACGGTGCTTTCTGCCGCAAACGACGCAGATGTTGCAAAACCACCTCCGCATTGAGGATTTAAAAAAGCTATTTTTCAAATCTGCCAAATCGCGTAATGTTTCGTGGTACTAGCATAAGGATAGATGCATTATTGCCGGATTGCATATATGGGAAGGGTTTATTCTTATTTCATGATATTTTGCATTAATCAAATGAAGGTCACGTGATTCTTTCTCCGAGGTTGCCCATTACATGTGCAGAATGCACACACGCTAAACCGATCGGGCGCACCAGACCGGTCCGAGCGACCGGTCTGGTGCCAAAATAGCAACATTGGCACCGCTGGTGCGTTTAACCAAGACACTGGACGAGGTATATCAACTCGGCTAAACTTTATTGTCGCACTTGCTAGAACTAATTATATTTCTCTCTCCTTTTTATGAATAGAGGCACATAAGTCGCAGAAACCCTTTACGTGCCGAAGGCAAGAACTAATTTTCCTCATCACAAAGTTGCCAGAAAAAGGTTTGACTGCTCTTGATTGTTTGATTTGAAGTGTTTACAAACAATGACTGTGTTTTTATATGCATGCACCTTTGATGTGATTAATAAAGGCTGAAGTTTCAAGTGATTTCTTATGTTGTCAGTTAATTAATTAATGTCAGTGTTCTGTTTTGTCATTTTAACTCGTTCTACCCCTAGACCGGATATGTTGAAGTCGTCCTCTGAAGACTGCGTTGCAGTGCAGGACACAGATCGACCATGATAGTTCAAGGGTGATGCCAGAATAGCTTGGCGCCCACAGGCGCCAAGCTATTCTGGCATCACCCTTGAACTATCATGGTCGATCTTTATTTTACTGTGGTGTGTCTGGCGTAGAGTTAGTGTTAGTTAGTTTCTTCGCCTGGATCTTTTTCCATGTGTCATATTTTCCCACACTTTTTAACCCTCATCATACTGAGGCTAAAAGCTTCAAATTTGTACACTGCCATATATGCAAGCTTGCATAATATATGGTAGTGTACAAATTTGAAGCTTTTAGCCTCAGTACTTACAGATGAGGACATAGACCAATGGCTGTAGCCTAGAGGCGCCAAGCTATTCTGGCACTACCCTTGGACTACTTTAGTCACACTTGTTGCACACACTGGTGTATTCCGAATGATAAGGGTTAATATTCAAAATGCTCTGTTGCTGTTTGTCGCAAACTCCAGAGTACATTTTTTTTAAAAAGGCCTTTAATTTTCAGAATTTATTAAGTTGATTCTCACATAAATGCCATGATAAACTGTTTTGCTTCAGAAGAACAAAACGTAGCAATGTTTAAAAGATTAACTCTGTAAAAATCATAATCTAAAGGTTACGGGCCAGTGTTCATTCAATTTTGCACCATGCAATGTTAAAAATGTTAATGCATACATATACATTAAGTTGAAAAAAAAATGAATGTGAAAAAGAAGTATTCCCTGAACTTGACCTTATTACAGACGCCTAATGTTGTGAAGACACCCATTTTCACTGTAATGCCAGTTTTTGTGTGAGAGGTACCCACTTTATTGGTAGAAATCCATTTTTTCTCCATCTAGTGGCTCTGTTTCTAGAAAATGTCTATTTTATTTTAAGTTATAGAGCTTAGTTATAAGGTGAGTTCTACACATTTTCATCAATTCCAGAGCCCTAGAAATAAATAGAAACCCATTTTCACATAAAATGGTAGGTAATCCACTCTGAGGTTTTTGTCTCCATGTGTGTGTGTGTGTGTGTGTGTGTGTGTGTGTGTGTGTGTGTGTGTGTGTGTGTGTGTGTATTGTGTGTGTGTTGTGTGTGTGTGTGTGTGTGTGTGTGTGTGTGTGTGTGTGTGTGTGTGTGTGTGTGTGTGTGTGTGTGTGTGTGTGTGTGACAGGTTGTATAGACGGGTGGCACGCACAAAAATGCGACGAGCACTGTCCCCAGAACTGTACCGAAAGGTGTATGAAGAATAACGACATTTGTCATGGTGCATTTATTGAGCCTGTTTAAGATACCTCTACGAGTATTTTTTATTGCCTTGGAAATATGCCTGTATCATTTTCATTTCGATAGGGAAGTATAAGTGTAAAACTTGTACTCAAGTCCATAATTGGTGTAACCTTGGAAACTTTGTTTATTTGTTGTTGTGGTTGTTGTTGTTTTTTTGTTTTGTTTTGTTTTTTTAGATTTTTATTGTCGGTAGGACTGAGACTTCGAGTGAAGGGGTTAATATCTAGTATTTCTTACATTTATTCAGACGGAAAATTCAAATAGCATAATGTGTGATATAGCTTGAGCGTATCACATAATGTGATACACGCTCTGGTGTGTTAAATGCAGATATTACTCTATAAGGAGGTAGGGGTACTGAACGGGTTCAGTAGCAATTTATCATTATCATCATCACGACCTTCATCAGCATGTCCTAGATGTCGTCGGCTTCTTTGTTTTCAAAGTGTGACAAATCTTGAGAAAGTGGACTTTTCTGACAAAGGCCAGGTGCAAGTGTTCAAAAGTATAGGGACGTAAATGTATTCTTCCACTGGGCAGTTAATTATAATAATAATAATAACGGTATTTATAATGCGCTTATCTTATAATAATTATAACTCTAAGCGCGCACTCACAACTCGCACACGCATGCGCACGCTTTAGACAATGACCCACATAACACAAATAGTGAACATACATTACGACGGTCAGCTTGGGGTGGGGAGTGTGGTGATATAGTGCTATAACTGTTGAAAGAGGTGAGTTTTGAGGGCGGATTGGAAGGAGGAGAGCGAGTGTTTCTGACGGAGAGAGAGTGGGAGAGTGTTCCAGGTGGATGGACCGTATACTGAGAAGGAGCGGGGGCCGAAAGTGCTGAGTTTGGTGCGGGGGATGAGGAGGCGGAGAAGTTCGGAGGCAGAGCGGAGGGAGCGGGGAGGAGTGTAGGGGTGAAGTAAGTTGGAGAGATAGGCAGGAGCGCAGTTGTTCAGGGATTTGTAGCAGAGAGACAGAATCTTGTATTGGATGCGTTGGGGGATGGGGAGCCAGTGAAGGAGCTTGAGCAGGGGAGTGATGTGGTCAGATTTTTTCTTTCTGAGGACGAGGCGGGCAGCATTGTTCTGGACGCGCTGGAGAGTGAGAGTGGTGGAGTGAGGAAGGCCGGAAAGGAGAGAGTTGCAGTAGTCGATGCGAGATAAGATGAGAGAGACAGCGAGTTTGGTGGCAGCTTCGGTAGTGAGGTATTTTCTGATCTGACTGATGCGGCGGAGGTGGAAATAACATGCCTGGGCCGTGGCGGAGACGAAGCTGGTCATGGAAAGAGAGGAATCGAGGATAACGCCAAGGTTCTTGACCGAGTCAGAGAGGGAGATGGGGGTGCTGTCGAGTTGAAGGTGAAGAGAGGGAGGGAGCTGGGAAAGTTTCTGGCGAGTGCCTACCAGCATGGCTTCCGTTTTGTCGTCGTTCAGTTTGAGCTTGTTTGCTGTCATCCAGTTTTTCACGTCTTCGTAGCAGTCAGCCGTGCGAGTCAGTAGTGTCTGAGTGTTGTCGAGTTTGTCTTTGTCTAGTAGTTGTGAGTCGTCAGCGTAGAGGTGGTGGTGTATGTGGTGAGACTGGATGATGTTGGACAGGGGAGAGGTGTAGAGTGTGAAAAGGACCGGGCCCAGGACGGACCCCTGTGGAACGCCGCAGGAGAGCCTGACTGGGTTTGAGGAGACGCCGTCGATGGTGACGGACTGCTGTCTGTCGGAGAGGTAGGAGAGAAACCAGGAGTGAGCAGAGTCAGTGATGCCAAAGGAGTGGTGAAGTCGGTGGAGGAGGATAGAGTGGTCTATGGTGTCGAAGGCGGCAGAGAGATCGAGTAGCGTAAGAAGGCAGATGTTGCCCGAGTCAGTGGAGAGAAGCAGGTCGTTAAGGATATGTAAAAGGGCTGTTTCAGTGCTGTGATGTTTACGATAGGCAGACTGGAAGGGAATGCGGAGGTTGTTGTCGGCGAGGTGGAGGTTGAGTTGGTTGAGACAGGAAGCTTGGACAGGAAAGAGAGATTGGAGACTGGGCGGTAGTTCTTGAGTTCGTTTGGGTCGAGGTTGTGTTTTTTGAGGAGAGGACGGACGATGGCGGACTTGAAGATATCGGGGACGGAGCCATTCTCTAGAGATGTGTTGATGATGTCGGTAATGAAGGGCAAAAGTTTTGGGAGGCCGTCCCGGTAGAGGGAAGCTGGGAATTATGATTTTATTTTTTTTAAAATACATGTATATATGACTTATTCTCACCGAAAATGTGCAAATACGATAAACGCGTGTCTCTTGCTTGCCGCAGTCTCTACATTGAGACATGATCTGATTGACTTGAACTGGTTTGCAGTGCACGGACGGGAGCATGTCGGTGTCCTCACAAGTCTGTGTTCCCACAGGTCTATGTTCCCATAGGTCTTTGTTCCCACAGGTCTATAGTCGCACAGGCCTTTGTTCCCACAGGTCGATAGTCCCACAGGTCTATGTTCCCACAGGTCTATGTTCCCACAGCTGTCTGGTTGTTGTTAGTCAAGATTGTTTTTATGTGGGCGGTAACTGTAAGTTTTTTATGTGACGGGGATTCTCTCCCATGAATGACGATGATCAGCTCTAAATGAAAATGAACGGAGAATTCGCTCTTGTGCCACAGTGTGTGTGTGTGTGTGTGTGTGTGTGTGTGTGTGTGTGTGTGTGTGTGTGGTGTGTGGTGTGTGTGTGTGGGTGTGTGGTGTGGTGGTGGTGTGTGTGTGAGTGTGTGTGTGTGTGTGTGTGGTGGTGGTGTGTGGTGGTGTGTGTGTGTGGTGGTGTGTGTGTGTGTGTGTTAAAATGTGACAGGTTGTGACGACGGGATGTATGGAGAGTTATGCGACACGCTGTGTTCCGCGGACTGTGCAGGAAAATGTGACCAGTATAGTGGGGTTTGTCAGGGTAAGTACGTTCATTTGATCCTAAATTATGATTGGTTTTTACGATTTTAACGCAGCTTCGTACACTATGAAATCGATCACTAATTTTTGTAATATCCCACACCACCCCCCATCCCCTTTCTATAGGGGTTATTTTGAAGTTACCGTGTCATTACGTGTCCACTCAATTTTGTTTTCCAGAAACTGCCACAAAACAAATGCACCACTCGGAAGTACACGTTCAAAGAAGTGCACATGCCAAAAAATCGGGACGTTATAATAATTAATAATTAATAATTAATAAATAATAATTACGGTATTTATAATGCGCTTATCTTATAATAATTATAACTCTAAGCGCGCACTCAAAACTCGCGCACGCATGCGCACGCTTTAGACAACGACTCACTTACCACAAATAGTGAAATATATTACGACAGTCAGCTTGGGGTGGGGAATGTGGTGATATAGTGCTAGAACTGTTGAAAGAGGTGAGTTTTGAGGGCGGACTGGAAGGAGGAGAGAGAGTGTTTCTGACGGAGAGAGGTGAGAGAATGTTCCAGGTGGATGGACCGTATACTGAGAAGGAATCAGGAATCAGGAATTTATTTAACGTCTTTTCACACATTGGTGATATTAGACAAAAAAAAAAAAAAAAAAAAAAAAAAGGATATCAACAACCAAACACACAACTTGTGAGTATCAAAGAATCGCAATAATTAACATCCAACCACACACACAAATTACTTATTATAATAGTTTACCCACCGGACTATGAATTATTATATTAACTATTGAAATTGCAATATTTCTATGTAAGATGTCATACAAATTGTCTGCTAAGTGATCAACTGTTATGTTATTTTTTGTCAACAGATTCAGTATAATAGGACATTCACATATTATATGTTTAACAGAGATGGGGCTTAAGCGCTCGCCTTTGATGTCTTTTGCGAATTTTGTTTTCCAAGAATTTAGTCTTAACTTGTATATCAATGAAGCTGTTTTCCTTGAACAAGGAGGAACATGATAAGCATATTTCATATCATCTTTGTGAAAAAAAAACTGTTTAGCACAGAGTACAGTTCATGTAGAGATAATTGCATATTATTACAAACTGCTGAGTTTTCTCTATTTATAGCTCCTTTTTTTGCTTGTCTGTCACAAATTTCATTCCAATAAATTCCGCAGTGTGACGGTATCCAAAGAAAATCGATCCCTATTCCTCTGGACATAATACAGCTCATAATATGTTTAATGTCATACACTAGGTCTTTTCTAGTATTACAATCCCAGCTTTTTAGACTATATAGGACAGATTTAGAATCGACACAGATCAAAATGTTAAATATATCATAAGGTAGAAGTTGAATAAAATTTAGTGCCATGAGAATCGCATACAGTTCAGACGTAAATATAGAAAATCCTTTACCAAGATAAAAAGATTTCTTCACTTTGAGATCAGGAATAACAAAGCCTGCACCACAGTTTGAAGAATCTAAAACAGACCCATCTGTGAAAATTTTCAAATGTTTAAAATATGTTGTCTGTAATTTTTCTTTCACTATATTTGCTAAAACGTTCACATCCTCATCTTTTTTCAAATCTGTGTAATCTATATCGAAAGTAGCATTAATATGTTCCCATGGAGGTATAGTAGGTGTTACTGGTAAAACGGGAATAGTCTTGATATCTATATTGCAGTTTTCTATAGCATCTTTGACATAGTTATGTATAGGTAAAAGATACGGGATGGTTTGCGCTCTCTTCGGGAAATCCACATCTGCATCTAAAAATATGTCTTCACGTACTGAATTTTTGACGGACAGGCTTCGGACAATGTATTTTGCAGTTGCTAATTTACGTTGGTCATATAAAGACAGAACACCTGCTTCTTTGTAGGTTTTTACAGTATTAGTATGAACCGGCACTCCAAGGGCTAATTTAACTGCTTTACTATCAATGCTTTGCAGCTTCTGTAGAAGTGTAGCTGGGGCAGAAAAGTAGACTTCCTGACCATAGATAAGTGTTGATCGAACTAAAGATGTACCAAGGTGTAAAACAGTTTTAATGTCCTGACTCCATGGTTGTGAGTTTATAATTTTTAACAAGTTAAGTCTTTTTCTTGCCTTATTTAATATGGCTTCAATATGAATTCTCCAAGATAATTTTGCTGTAAAACGTACGCCTAAAAACTTTACACTCTGTTGGTAGTTTAAAGGCGTCCCGTTTAGGGATAAGTTAGGTAATGTTTTAGCACTTTCCCCATTATTGAAAAGCATTAGACATGTTTTTTCCCCAGATAGTTCTAGACCATTTTCTTTCATATAGTTTGATAATTTGTCCAATTCAATCTGATAAACGTTTTGAACGTAATCTACTGAGAAGGAGCGGGGGCCAAAAGTGCTGAGTTTGGTGCGGAGGCTGTGGGGGCGGAGGCGGAGCGGAGGAAGCGGGAAGGAGTGTAGGGGTGAAGTAAGTTGGAGAGATAGGCAGGAGCGCAGTTGTTCAGGGATTTGTAGCAGAGAGACCGAATCTTGTATTGGATGCGTTGTGGGATGGGAAGCCAGTGAAGGAGTTTAAGCAGGTCGGATTTTTTCTTTCTGAGGACAAGGCGGGCAGCATTGTTCTGGACGCGCTGGAGAGTGAAAGTTGTGGAGTGAGGGAGGCCGGAAAGGAGAGAGTTGCAGTAGTCGATGCGGGATAGGATGAGAAAGACAGCGAGTTTGGTGGCAGCTTCGGTAGTGAGGTATTTTCTGATCTGACTGATGCGGCGGAGGTGGAAGTAGCATGCCTGGGCCGTGGCGGAGACGAAGCTGGTCATGGAAAGAGAGGAATCGAGGATAACGCCGAGGTTTTTGGCCGAGTCAGAGAGGGAGATGAGGGTGCTGTCGAGTTGAAGGTGGAGAGAGGGAGGGAGCTGGGAAAGTTTCTGGCGAGTGCCTACCAACATGGCTTCCGTTTTGTCGTCGTTCAATTTAAGCTTGTTTGCTGTCATCCAGTTTTTCACGTCTTCGTAGCAGTCGGCCGTGCGAGTCAGTAGTGACTGAGTGTTGTCGAATTTGTCTTTGTCTAGTAGTTGTGAGTCGTCAGCGTAGAGGTGGTGGTGTATGTGGTGAGACTGGATGATGTTGGACAGGGGAGAGGTGTAGAGTGTGAAAAGGACCGGGCCCAGGACGGACCCATGTGGAAGCAGGAGAGCCTGACTGGGTTGGAGGAGACGCCGTCGATGGTGACGGACTGCTGTCTGTCGGAGAGGTAGGAGAGAAACCAGGAGTGAGCAGAGTCAATGATGCCAAAGGAGTGGTGAAGTCGGTGGAAGAGGATAGAGTGGTCTATGGTGTCGAAGGCGGCAGAGAGATCGAGTAGCATAAGAAGGGAGATGTTGCCCGAGTCGGTGGAGAAAAGCAAAACCACCGAGCGCAGATCAGTCTCAGTTTAACTGTTCGGTACAAAAATGGCTGGTCTTTCCAAATCCGTGGCTGTTGTAACCCTTCAAACATTCAGTTGGTTGTAAGGATGCAGTCTCAATATTGAGACATGATCTGATTGACTTGAACTGGTTTGCATGTCGGTGTCACAGGTCACAGGTCTATGTTCCCACAGGTCTGTTTTCCCACAGGTCTTTGTTGCCACAGGTCTATAGTCCCACAGGTCTATGTTCCCACAGTTGTGTGGTTGTTGTTATGTCAAGATATTTTTTTATATGGGCGGTAAATGTAAGTTTTGTATGTAACGGGGATTCTCTCCCGTGAATGAAGATGATCAGATCTCAAATGAAAAAGACAGAAAATTCGCGCTTGTGCCACAGTGTGAGTGTGTGTGTGTGTGTGTGTGTGTGTGTGTGTGTGTGTGCGTGCGTGCGTGCGTGCGTGCGTGCGTGCGTGTGTGTGTGTGTGTGTGTGTGTGTGTGTGTGTGTGTGTGTGTGTGTGTGTGTGTGTGTGTGTGTGTGTGTGCGTGTTAAAATGTGACAGGTTGTGACGACGGGATGTATGGAGCGGCATGCGACACGCCGTGTTCCGCGGACTGTGCAGGAAAATGTGACCAGTATAGTGGGGTTTGTCAGGGTAAGTACGTTCACTTGATCCTAAATTGTAATTGGTTTTTACGATTTTAACGAATCTTCATACACTATGAAATTGATCACTCACTTAGCTGAAGACCAGAAGCTACAGGAGTGGACAACCCTCAACCTGGCAGACGGAACTGTGAAGATTATCCCCCTTGCCAGTGTCAACACCCCCGTGCCTGACAGGAGAGGTGAAGGTGTTATGCGTGAAGACCCCAGTCGACGACCTTATCATCGGAAACGTTGACGGTGCCAGAACTGCAGAGGATCCAGATCCGGAGTGGAGACCTGAAACATGTGCTGTTACCACGAGAAGTCAAGCAAAGAAGAGTCAACAGACCATCCCTCTAAAAGTAGCTGACAACACAGAAGCAGCCGTGGTGAATAGAGACAAGCTGGTGGAATTACAGAGAGTCGACCCCACGCTTGACAAGTTCCGATACAGAGCCAGTGACACGAAGAGGGAAGGAAATAACCTTCGAGACCAGAAAGGATATCCTGTACCGGGTATACACCAGCCATGGAGACAAGCCTGTCCGTCAAGTGGTGGTTCCCGAACACTTGAGGATGCAGGTGATAAAACTGGCACACGATTCCATCTTAGGAGGACACCTTGAAATCAATAAGACCCTCGACAGGATCCGAGCAGTCTTCTACTGGCCTGATATGGGAGGCGACGTCACCCTATTCTGCAGATCGTGCGACATATGCCAGAAGACAATCTCCAAGGGAAAGGTGCCAAAGGTTCCTCTCGAAAAGATGACACGCATCGATATGCCTTTCAAGCGGGTAGCTGTGGGCCTGGTGGGGCCAATATCTCCTCCAAGTGAAGATGGTCATCGCTACATTCCTGAGGAGATCCTGAGTGATTTAGGGACCCAGTTCGTCTCCGACTGCATG
>BTPG01000001.1:127181748-127321748 GCA_036245525.1 Semisulcospira habei | reverse complement strand
TGTAAAGCATTCGTGCGTGTACACTGACCCCGTATGGCTGTGGAAGACGCCTCATTGATGTAATCAGACTAGCACAAGAAGAAGTTCTCAGGGCGAAAAAAGAGCCGTTTTTAGACAGACTTCAGAAAAGTGGACTGATGATTGCCTGCATGATAATTTCTTTTAGGGACTCAGTAGCGGCACATGCCCAAATGTGGGTATAGGATCACCCATAATTTCAGACTGTAGACCCATACAACCTGATGTTACTGCGGGAAAGAGATCATTAAGATGTGAATTCGTGAGAAATTTCAAAGCTCTACCTTTTATAGTTTATGAAAAATTACAACTTGGTTGGCGAAAATGTGACGATTTGCGCATTTCATAAAATGCTAACTTTAAAGGGGCACGCCTGACCTTTTTTTAATGCTTCAGTTCGCAAAAAGCTTTTACTGGGTGTCACGACTAGGGAGGGACAGACGAGATTGAAAGATAGAATAGAAGTAGAGCCCCCAAATGTCCTGACTAAAGAGAGATAGACGAGAATGAAGGTTAGGAGTAGAAGAGCGGAAGAAGACAGATAAAGAACCCTAGCGTCTTGCCTCAAGACAGGTTACAGCTCAGGACAAGCAACACAACACATTTACCTTACACGTACACTTGATCTTTATTACTTGGGTACGTTGGTCATATCTACTTTAGTATGAGTACACTAAGTTGCATTCATCTGTTTTATGTAGCCTGGAAAAAAATGTATCATGCAAGAAAAATTAACTGATCTCAATTTAACAAAACAGCAACGCAAAAAGCATGTATGTTTTTTTTTTTAACGTAATATTTGTTAAGTTGCAGCACAAATAGTACAGACTGGCACATACCTTGCCTTGTACAGGTCTCTGGTCCAAATATGTAATTAAGTTGGGAAAAATATTTCTGCACACCAGTTCAGTTACTTTGAAAAAAAGTGGGTAGCCGACATACCCATATCTGAGCCAAACACACAAACGTCAACCGAGTACAGAGTAAACAGAAGCCATATCGATGTAGCGCAGCAGCATTCTTTATTACAGACATAAGATATTTCATCTGGTGGTGAGGATCAACTTGAGAGGATTGTGAGACTCCTGTTCCCTGAACTTAGCGGTTCAGTTGAAGTTCCAGCAGTTCGAGCTTCCAGTGCTCGTGGTTGGATTCCCGATGGCCAGCCAGTCGAATGCAGCCGCCGCTCCAACCAGAGTTGTTTACATCACCGTATCATCCATCCACCCAGTTGACCCGCAAGATGAGGGTATTAAGGATCCACACTTCTGCATAAGCCCATGAAGATATCTCAGATTGCAGGGGCTCATGAGGCTCAGAAGCACAAGCTGGGCTCATGGAAATCTCTAAATGTACATAAAGAAAGATACACTCTGGGAGTTCACGTGGAGACTGTTCACTGTGCTATCTCATCAACGGCTGATCACATGGCCTTCCTAGCGAGATTTAAAGAGAAACAAAAATGTAATACAAGAAACTGTATGGGACACAGTGTAACTCAAGACACTGCATGTCACATACACTGAAATACAAGACACTTTATATCGCATACACTGTCCGAAATATATGGGGCGAATGGGGCGGTCCGTGGCGCATTGGTTAAGGCGCCTGCCACCAATGCTAAAGGTGCGAGGTTCGATTACGGGTTCCGGCCTCGGACTTTTCTCCTCTAGTAAATGTCACCGTTAATTCGGGCGGATTGTCGGGGGTTCTTTCTCCGGGTACTCCGGCTCTTTCTCCCCCTCCCCTTTGGTACCGGTTTCAGGCCACTTCATAACATTTCAAATACAAGCGATCAAAATTTCCAAAACCTCAGTAGCTGAGCTGACCCTTCGCACCACGTGAATGTCCTGTGTTTGTCTTGTACTGTGTGTCACGTGAGCGTGCGTGTTGGGTTCAGTTCGCGGCGCTTTGAGCCGATTCGCAGAATTGGGAAAAGCGCCTATATAATAACCGGTATTATTATTATTATATACGAAAGGGACTACTTACTGATTATAACGTATACCATATGCATATGATCTGTAATGCTGTAGTTTTTAGACGTAAAGCATATATTATGTAATAGCAGTGGTGTTTAGTTTTACTACATGTACCCTTTTGTTTAACTCTTCTGCCGCCCACAGTTGAAAGCACTCCTACACTCGCCACCATCTCCACAGCTCAACCAGCAGTTCAAAGCACTCAGACATCTCAACCAGCGGTACAAAGCACTAATACAACTGAACTAGCAGTCCAAAACATCGTTACATCTTCACCACCAGTCGCCACCAACTCCACAACAGTCGACATCAGTATTACATCTCAAACATCGACGGGCACCACCACTCGCTTTAATGTAACTTCTGGCAGCACATCCACCATTGCAGCAACGACTGCAGCATCTGGTAGGTCTCTTTCTCTCCCTCCTTCACACCCTGGGTTACCCGTCACGCCTGCTTGCATTCACCCCATTAACCCCGCGGCCGCATTTTCCAAATTACGACTGTGGACCAGTTGCAGGAGATGGACTGTCCATGATAATTCAAGGATAGTGCCAGATGAGCTTGGCGCCTTCAGGCGCCAAGCTCATCTGGAACTACCCTTGAATTATCATGGTCAATCCATCTTCTGCTGTAGGGCGTCGAGGCTCAATGGGTTCATTGTGGTTTCTTTAAGTGCGCGTGTGTGTGTATGCGCGCGCGTGTATGTGTGTTTATATGAATACTTTTTAGTGACATTTCTTAGCTGTCTTATTGTGATGAAGAGCCTAAAGTATGTGCCGCAAACTATGCGATATATAATGTGATGTTTAAACTAATTAGCTTGCATGTTTTATTTGATATGCAGTTCGAATGTAAAGTGTATAGTGTTATGGATTTTTATAATCGCTCATTTGTGTTCTACTTTTTTATGATTTTTTTTTTACTAATCCTTTTACCTCTTTCTTTTATGAGCCGTTGCTGTAAGAAGAATATCCCTTTTGGGAGGACGAATATCTTGAATTTTCTTCAAGTGAACATGACTAGAGTTGCACGGTATTACCGGTAATCCCTTAACTTGAAAAACAACAACGGTACAGTATACCGGTGTGGGTGCCGTGTAGCGGCACAGTGGGCTATTATTGCATAGAACAAAAACAGGAAGTAGAGAAAAGAAAGTCGAGGGCCGGGGGAATACAGTGTCAGCTGTTTTTCTAATGAGTGCTTTTGTTCGGCATGGTTGCCACATTGTCTGACAAGTACATATAGCGGTGGATAGATCAACCACTACAGTTTAAGGTTGGCATCTGATTGGCATCGTGCCGGACAAATCATGTACCATCCAGCAGCCGTTCTCATATGCCTGTGTGCGCACGGGCGGATCGGTTACCTCAGAAGGGGGGGGAGGAGGGAAACTTTTTGTTTGCTGCCAAAATATCTACAAGCGGAAAGAGGGGGGGGGGGTCGAGGCCAAACTGCCCAAAAAGGAACTTTGAAGGCATTTTGAAATAATTTTTAGTCGGAGGGGGGGGGGCTTCCCAGATCCGCCCCTGGTACGTGCGTGTGGTGAGAAGGAGAGAGAAACAGAAAGAGAAAAGGGAGACAATGACAATGAACTGGTATGAGAGAGAGATAGTTGAAACTCTTACAATGCAAACGGCTAACAGTTAACAACTCGAAAGAATAGTTTACAGTAGCTATTATTAAAACGGTAGAAATACATGGTTTGATTAGGCATTACTTCGAGGGTTTCAACGTGGTATTGTAGTCCGATGAAGATAATTATCAGACCGACGCGCCGAAGGTACGGAGGTCTGATAATCAGCTTCAGAGGACTACAAACCACTATGTAACCCGAGAAGTAGCCCAACACAGACGGTTCAATGCCATTGTCGTGCTGTCCGAATCACAGACTTTTTTTTAATAATTATTAAAAACAGCGTCATTGTGTCTGACCGCGTCAGAAGTAACACGCCACATATTTCTGACGTCAGACTGAATCATTTCTGATACACAAGGGACGCGACTTTTATGCATAGGCTGCCATGCCCGGTTTTGCAAATGCGACTTATTTTTGCCGCTGGAATTTCAAACGTTTATGAAAAAAATCCGTATTTTTACGACTTTACAGCAAACTTGACACATTATTCGAGTTTTAAAAAAAAAAAGTAAATCGTATTAGGTCAACTGCAACTAAATGATATTTGTTCTAAGACTGGTATAAAAAAAGTGGTTCTTTGAAAAGACTGATATTTGCGAAACACGCTGTGCGCTCTGATGTCAAGCGACCTTTTTATATATTTGTGATCTGCACTTCTGTGGTGCTGAGAGTTGGCCAAAGGTGCTAATGGTACTGCTGGCACTAAGGGGTGCAGGTAGTAATTGTTAGTGTAGCTCTAAAACTATTGCGCCATTCACGCCTTAACACACGTAGACCTAACGCCCTGCGGCAGGAGATGGATCGACCATGATAATTAAAAGGTAGTGCCAGATGAGCTTGGCGCCTGAATTACCATGGTCACCTGCAACTATACTAATGGTCAAAACTTAAGGGCCACCCCACTTTTTTGTCATTGTTTATCGTCGCAAGTACGCTAATAAAATACAATGTTCTTTCGATCCAAATGGGTTAAAAGTTGACCTTAGACAGTCCACTGTACAGGGAACAACAGACAAGAATTCATCAATTTCCACGAACGTGTCAAATGCACGTGAAACATCGTCAGTTTTTGTGAAAAGCTGTGCGATATTGGCAAGCGTACCAAAGGCAGGCAGGTGGAAAAACTCGGTAAAGTCGTGATGCACGTGCTAAAGGGGTCAGTCGTGAACACTGAACACTTCTGTTTCGCTACAGTACAATTGTCACTTTCCTAACCATGCCACCACGACGAAGCCTAACGCCAGTAGATCAAAGCTGGGCGCTAGCAGGATGGAATTTCCGGACGAGAAGTTCGGAGACGTCTTGGGGTGTCCCATTCAGTGATCCAGAGGCTGCTGGCACGATTCCAAGAAAGTGGAAAGGCAGAACGACGACCCTGCTCAGAACGCCCGCGCTGCACCAGCAGAAGGGAGGACAGATGCACCTGTAAAACGGCTCTGCGCGACCGAACTGTCACGTCAACCACTCTGCGACGTCAACTGATGCAAGCTGCAAACGTTAACGTGAGCAGAAACAGAGCCCGGGTTGCCAGGTGTCGTCAACATGTGAGGTGGAACAGACTCCAGTGGACTCAGGCTCTCTTTACTGATGAGTCACGGTTCACTGTGTCCTTCAACGACTGCAAAGTGAGGGTCTGGAGACGCCAGGGCGAGCGATTCAGAGGTGGATCGCTACTTAGGAGGTTCAGTCGTGGTCTGGGCAGGCTTCAGCTTCTTTCTCCGTTGGGTACTTCTTCAGCAGGGAAGGCACGTACCCCTCCCCCCCCCCCCCTTTCCACGTCATCCGAGGCACCCTGACTGGACTGCGCTATCGGGACGAGATTGTACAGCCCTCATCCAGCCAGCTCTCCAAGCCATAAGCGACAATGCTGTTCTGCAGGACGACAACGCTCGACCTCATCGCTCCCGTGTGGTGGATGAGTACCTTGTGCAACGGGGCATCATGAGGATGGAGTGGCCAGCTCGCTCACCTGATCTGGCTCCCATCGAGCACCTCTGGGACATGCTGGGGCAACGTGTTGTCAGCAACCCCCCCCCCCACCCCCCACACACACACACCTCAAGGCGTCCCCCAGTTGACTCAGTTTCTGCATCAAGAGTGGGAAGCGATCCCACAACATGTTCTCCGAACCCTGATGAACTCCATGCGTCAACGCTGCATTGAATGCTTGTCTACACTCGCTACTGACTGGACCAGTCTTGTGTGACTTTTCAAATGAAGGGTGGGTGAACATTCTAACGTATTGCTGTTGTTACAATTGCTTGATTTAGTCAAAACTTAAATGAAATTGTTACTGAATAAATTAGCAAAGTACTGACTCCAAGTATTGTTACATTATTTGTGTGGTGTTGTCGGTGTGTCTGCGATAAAAAGTGGCCCTTAAGTTTTGACCATTAGTATAGTATATAGTCGTCAGGTATAGTCCGTTCGACAGAGCGCGCGTCTTTCCCAAATAAACGATTTTTTAAGCACTTTAAGAACATATTTATATCATTTAGTGCCAACTGACCTAATATGGAATATTTTTTACTGAACTCCTATGATTTGTCGATTTTGCTGTGCAGTCGTAAAAAAATTGGTGAAAGCCATTTTCAAGACCCTAAATTGAGCCCCGTAGAATTCAATATCGAGGTCAAGCATGCAGACTTTATGTATGCCTGCGCTGTTTCAGGTTTGAAGACTTGGCCAAATCACGTGAAAATGGATCTTTCTTACGCTGGGCCATCTTTCTTATTTTAGGGGGTGTAAAATCAATCATTTCATGAAACAATTTGGAATTTTTACGACTGTACAGCAAAACTGACACATTGTTCGACTTTGTTAAAAGTAAATCGTATTAGGTCAACTGTCACTGAATGATATTTGTTCTAAGATTGATAGAGAAAAGTGGTTCTTTGCGAGATATTTGCGAAGAACGTCCGCTCCGATGTCAAACGACCTATAACACCCCCAAAATTTGGGAAATGCACACATGGGATTATATGGGTCAAACGTGCATCTGAATATATCTGAATGTAAGGTTATCGGTGATATTCTTTTGATTGCAGTTCACCACTACTTTGGGCTCATAACAGTGCAAAAAAGTCGCCAAAAATGGCGACTAGCTAAAAGTCATAACTCATGATTTAAAAATGCTGATTCGGATAAATCAGAAGACACTGAAAGGTACTGAACACGTCCTGGACACTTAGCTGTAAACAGAGAGCCGAACAGTCTGTACGTGAAAAGAAAAGGGGAGACTGCCAGTGCTAATATTTTAGGAAGGTTACAAAGTAAAGTAGGTTATAGCACTGTCAGGGGAGGGAAATGTGCATGATCGACCAGTGATCGTAGATCTACTGTGGCCAAAGCACAAAAAAAAAAAAAAAAAAAAAAAAAAAAAGAGATAGGAAAGAGAGGGGGCGCTAAGAAAGTGACTGAAAGCAATGCATATGGAAGCCCCCCCGAAGGGGGGGGGGGGCGTATCACATATCCTGTACGTGTTTTCCTCGTATCACATAGTCTGTACGTATCACATAGTCTGTACGTGTTTTCCCTCGTTAATTGTTGCTATTATGAATCAGGAAGCATTAATCTTTCCACTTCTTCGTGTCATAATCTGTGTTCTCTCAGGCGGCTCGGTGAAGGCCTCTATCTGCTTTACGTGTGGTGATTTTGACAACAAGCTTCCGTGCACCCGGATAGAGATCATTCCCCGCCACCCGGTACAGTGTCCTGATAGCAAACCCTACTGCATGAACGACATTTACCAGGAGACAGGCCAGACCGCCTCGGTCTACAAAAGGTAAGTAAATCAACGTGCCCATTTTTAAGTCTCTTCTATTTCCAGAAGAGACTTTTTAGGACGGGTCGCGGTGGAGCGCTTTCAGTAGCACGCACATGACTTCATAGGCGGGCGGGCCTCTGAATTACGTCATGTCTAGTTACGGAAACCTCGCTGCTGAAAGTACTTTTGCGTTGTATGTGCATGCGAGTCAGTGAGTGTGTGTGTGTGTGTGTGTGTGTGTGTGTGTGTGTGTGTGTGTGTGTGTGTGTGTGTGTGTGTGTGTGTGTTTGTCTATGTGAGGACAACTCCCTCAGCCCAAGAAGTAAAGAACCTGAAGAATGGTGAAAAATGAAACGAAGATGTGTGTGAGTTGCTGGAGGTCGGGGGAGACAGGGAGTTTGGGCCGCCAGATCCACCACCCCTCTTTCCTCCCTCTTCATCTACATTCATCCAGTCGTACACTCCTCCCTCTCCTACTTCAATATATACTGACTTCCATTAAAAACGCGAAAGTGCCTGTAAGTGCAAACAAAGAGCCACCCTGACAGCAAAACAAGAAAATTTTATTGGTTGCTTACTTGAGATGTTCAGCCTACTGTCTGAGCTACCTTCACACAAAATTGGATGAGTTATCGCCCACGGCTACCTTGGAGGACACAGGGTTTTATTAGTGGTGAAAAAAAGCAAAACTGGACACACTCTGTGAAGCAAGTTTCCTGTGATATGTTTTAACACACAAGTTGTGTGGCTTGCTTATGATGTTATTAACTGCCTCAAACAAAATTTGACTCGAAAAATTTATTAGAGCACCAGAACTTCCGGTGCACATCATTTTCTTAATAAACCTTATTTCATTTAATGTGAATTACTTTGAAACCATTTTTTATGCTCCAGTGACCGACACAGAGATAAAGAACACACCCATATCCATTTATCAGGTAAATATGGCCGCTAACCTAAAAATAAAGAACTTTTTGATTTTCATGTTTGTAGGTCATGTTTTTTTTTTATTTAGGTGCCTTTTAAAAACGAAAAGTAAACAGGCCAAACAGGCCGGATTTTCATGCACGCGGACCCTAGTGACACTGCATATTGGTTGGCTTTCAGCAGATGCTCTCCATTTCACTTTCAATATCCTGTGATGGTAGTGTCACTGATGACGTCATAAGTCATCGATGTGCGATTTTCAAGACTAAACATTCTATTTGCACACGACATAACACACTCTTCATAAAATTTTCTAATAAATGACGTCAAAATAACCCGGATTAAAGCATATTTACGAAGAAAAGCGCGATGGTGAAAAATTCGCGTTTCTTTTGTTGATCAGTATATTTTACGATCCGCCCGAGCCGTGTAAAAATCACGAGAGCAACAGCGCCAAAACTGCCCCATTATGATAAGTTACAATGCAAAATGCGTGGAAATCGTTTTACCTGTCAACAAGTATGCGGTCCTGTGTCATATCCGTGACTATTGTATCGCCAGGGTCGGATCCTGAGGGTGTCTTGGCGGGGAGGAGAAAGGGGGGGGGGCGCACAACAGCCGCCCCCCCCCCCCCCCAAGTTTTCAAAACTGTGTCATACAAAAGAAATCAAAACAGTGACTATCATCATCATCATCATCATCATCAGTCCCTTGCCCGAACTGGGCGTTGGGGGGACTGAAAGGCAGCAGCAACAGACAGTGCTCTCCACTGAGTTCTATTTTGGGCGGTGGCAAGCAAGTCTGGCATCTCGAGTTCGGTCCATTCTTTTATGTTTGCGACCCAACTCTTTCTCTGACGACCTCGCCGACGACTTCCTTCGAGAATGCCTTGGAGGATAGTCTTGGACAAGGTGTTGTGTCGGGTCACGTGGCCAAACCAAGCAAGCTTGCGCCGTTTCACGGTTGCCAGAAGGGGTTCATGTGGTCCCACCAGGGAAGTGACGATGCTCCGTACATATTCGTTGGTCTTGTGCTCGCGGTACGAGATGCGGAGCAACTTCCTCAGGCACTTGTTCTCAAAGGCCTGGATTTTCTTTTCTGAGTCTGCAAGCAGTGTCCAAGTCTCACAGCCGTAGAGCAGAATAGACACTACGAGGGACTTGTAAAGCCTGTACTTGATGGTGAAGCTGATGGAGTTACTTCGCCATATCCTGTCCAGCCTGGCCACTGCGGATGTTGCTGTACCTATCCTGATACGGATCTCTGCTATGCAACTACCGTCTTTGGACAGGGTGGCTCCCAAGTACTTGAAGCTATTGACCTCTTCTAGCTTCTGGCCGTTCATGTGAATGTTACTGCTGCTGTCGTTTGTGGTGTTGATCATCACTTTGCTTTTATCCGTACTGATCTCCATGCCATAAGACCCTGCGCTACTTGAAAGTTTGTCTGTCAGGTTTTGGAGCTCACTATTGCTGCCTGCCATGAGGTCAATGTCGTCTGCGAATCGAAGATTGCACAGGGATCTGCCACCAATAGAGATTGAAGTATGGTGGTCGTGGAGGGTTTCCTGCATGATCTTCTCCAGGAATATGTTGAAAAGGACAGGAGAGAGCAGGCATCCTTGACGGACACCGATCGTCGTCCTGAAGAACTCGCCTGACTGATTGTTAAGTAGAACCGCGCTGCAGGCGTTCTTGTAAAGCGCTTCTATCATTTGGATCAGTCCCTCCTCTATGTTGAACGATCTCATGACTTGCCAGAGTCCGTCGTGCCAGACGCGATCAAATGCTTTCCTGAAATCAATGAAGTTGTGGTAGAGTTCGCGCTGATGCTGCAGATGTTTCTCGATCAGGACGCGGCAGTTGAAAATCTGCTCTACAGTGCTTCTTCAAACTCTGAAGCCAGCCTGTTCTTCTGCCAGCAGTTCCTCGGCGAAAGTTTTGAGGCGGTTGAGAATGATTCTAAGCATTACTTTGCTAGGGTGACTTATCAGACTGATAGTTCTGTAGTTCTGGCACTGTTTCAGGTTTCCTTTCTTGGGGAGCGGGATCACTAGAGACTGTGTCCATTCTACTGGCCATTTCTTTTGCTCCCAGATCTTTTGACAGAGTGTAGTGAGGACCTTCGTTGTTACTTCTCCTCCATGTTTCAACAGTTCAGCAGGTACGTTGTCTACACCTGGAGACTTTCCTCCCTTCAGGCCGCGTATGGCTGCTTCCACCTCTTCAGCTAACACTGGCAGGTCTTCAGCCTTCCTGGCCCCAGCCTGGTTGTTTTGGAGGATGCTGGTGTCTGGCTCAGCCTTGTAGTTATACAAGTCTCGGCAGTACTCAGTCCATCTGTTTAGTACAGCAGTGTTTTCCGTAAGTGACTATCAGGCGAGCATAAAATCACAACAAAGAAGAAACACGCTTAAAAAGAACAATTACAAATAAGTTGTGTTTAAATTATTCTTTCTTGGTGGCTTTCTTTTGGGGATATTCTTTAAAATTGTACTGTCGTGTTGTAACCATTCTCTCTATTCGTGTTTCTTTTATGGTTTTTTTTTTTTTTTTTTTTTTTTTTTTTTTTTTGGGGGGGGGGGGGGGGTTCTCAGACATACTTAGAGTTTTCATAGGTTACGATTTTTATTTGTTAAAACTTTTCCTCTTTTATCTCGGGACACAGCGCCGCTTCTGGCACTTTTTAAAAAGGAAGGGCAATCATCATATCTACATGCTCTTGTCCTCCTCCCCGCCTCCACCCCACCTCCCTAACAAAACAAGATTAGTCGGGCACTTCTGATTCTTATATGGTGTTAATTTTCTTATTGAAAAGAGTGTTTTAACTGAGTTTCTGCAGGAGTTAATCGCCTTGTGTTTGACAACAACACTACACTATCGTGTGAAAATTGTGATACTGCTCTCTCTCTCATCAATCAATCTATCAATCTATCTATCATCTATCTATCTATCTATCTATCTATCTATCTATCTATCTATCTATCTATCTATCTATCTATCTATCTATCTATCTATCTATCTATCTAATCTAATCTAATCTAATCTAATCTAATCTAATCTAATCTAATCTAATCTAATCTATCTATCTATCTATCTATCTATCTATCTATCTATCTATCTATCTATCTATCTATCTATCTATCTATCTATCTATCTATCTATCTATCTATCTATCTATCTATCGATCGATCGATCGATCGATCGATCGATCGATCACAGAACGACCTCAAAAGACAAAGCTACGCAATCTGAGTGAGACTGGAGACCCACTGTGCTCAGAGAGTGATGTGTGACGGGATTAGGGGATTAGCAATCACCTGTGACACCCGGGCCAGTCGATCTATCTATCTATCTATCTATCTATCTATCCATCTATCTATATCCCGTAGTCTTGCCGACCGTTGGGGCACCACTGATGACTTGGCAACCAGCGCTCTCCATTCCTCTCTGTTCTCTGCCATTCTTAGCGTATCGTCCAGCCTCACTCCGAGATATTTTCCTCCCATCTTTTCCTCTGTCTTCCTCTCCTTCGTCCTCCTTGCACAGTGCTTTGCAGGATTGTTTTGGCAAGCCCCGCTGAACGCGTACCATACCACTTCAGTTTGCGTTTTTTCATAATGGCTAATACTGCTCTATACACCTACAAACCTCCTCCATATGAGAAACATGGGATCAGATCACAGAAATTGTCACGATCACCCATGATGTATACCTCTTACAATGGCTGACGATTACTTAAGGGTTAGTTAGTGATCAATATGAAGACGTTTCACACTCGTGACACGCATCAATGACTACATTGCTACTCTGATGGGCACTGGTGCATCCATGGACACGACCTCAAAAGACAAAGCTACGCAATCTGAGTGAGACTGGAGACCCACTGTGCTCAGAGAGTGATGTGTGGCGGGATTAGGGGATTAGCAATCACAAGCGACAGCAGCAGCAACATTCACATGAACGGCCAGAAGCTAGAAGAGGTCAATAGCTTCAAGTACTTGGGAGCCACCCTGTCCAAAGACGGTAGTTGCATAGCAGAGATCCGTATCAGGATAGGTACAGCAACATCCGCAATGGCCAGGCTGGACAGGATATGGCGAAGTAACTCCATCAGCTTCACCATCAAGTACAGGCTTTACAAGTCCCTCGTAGTGTCTATTCTGCTCTACGGCTGTGAGACTTGGACACTGCTTGCAGACTCAGAAAAGAAAATCCAGGCCTTTGAGAACAAGTGCCTGAGGAAGTTGCTCCGCATCTCGTACCGCGAGCACAAGACCAACGAATATGTACGGAGCATCGTCACTTCCCTGGTGGGCCCACATGAACCCCTTCTGGCAACCGTGAAACGGCGCAAGCTTGCTTGGTTTGGCCACGTGACCCGACACAACACCTTGTCCAAGACTATCCTCCAAGGCACTCTCGAAGGAAGTCGTCGGCGAGGTCGTCAGAGAAAGAGTTGGGTCGCAAACATAAAAGAATGGACCGAACTCGAGATGCCAGACTTGCTTGCCACCGCCCAAAATAGAACTCAGTGGAGAGCACTGTCTGTTGCTGCTGCCTTTCAGTCCCCCCAACGCCCAGTTCGGGCAAGGGACTGATGATGATGATGATGATGATGTGACACCCGGGCCAGTCGGCTGCTCACCCCGGGGGAGACACTCACAGCGCAGTTGATTTCTCGCTTTCTGATCAGTGTGCGTGTCCACAGTCGTAGACTTAAACCTAGATGACTACCACGCATGAGAATGTAAAATAAATGGTATCGCACAGAAAGAGGGACCGCTTTTCATGAGCACCTGTGACTTAAGGGGCACATGAAACTCTATGCCTGGCTGAGGGACTGAGTTGGGCCCCAGTTCAGCAATGACTGGACACTTTTCCACCGCTGGGGTTGACCAGCAGTCAGCGGCTTATTGCCAGATGGCTGCCGCAGTCTGTTTCTACCAGCGCCTATCTGGTACGTGAGCACAGCAAGAGTAATTCGCCTTGGATATGTACAGTTCTACCAACGCTAGCCTCGCCTATCTGGTTTGTGAGCACAGCAACAGGCACTGATTTACATGAGGCCCTGTGAGTGCAGGGGCACATGGCACTCTATGTCTGGGTGAAGTTCTGTGACAGATGCAGGTCAGCAGTGCCAAGTGAGGATATGTGACTATCGGCCCATGAACACACTAGGCTCACCCCGGTGGGATAATTGTGAAACAAACTGTTCAAGAAAAGAAGAACCATCGAATGGTAACATACAACTTCCACAATTAACCGGCATCAAACCATTTTTGATCGGGGGGGGGGGGGGGAGGGGGATGGTCGGGACCGGCCCCCCCCCCCCTTCCGCTGGATCCGCCACTGATCGAGACAAGTCGCTAACCCACCTCCCACCCACTAACTTAGGTTAGTTTCGGTAGGTCATATATGATCAACATAACTGGACTATTTCCACCTCCGCCGCATCAGTCAGATCAGAAGCGAAGCTGCCACCAAACTTGCTGTCTCTCTCATCTTATCTCGCATCGACTACTGCAACTCTCTCCTTTCCGGCCTCCCTCACTCCACCATTTTTCACTCTCCAACGCGTTCAGAACAATGCTGCCCGCCTCGTCCTCAGAAAGAAAAAATCCGACCACGTCACACCCCTGCTCAAACTCCTTCACTGGCTCCCCATCCCCCAACGCATCCAATACAAAATTCTGTCTCTCTGCTACAAATCCCTGAACAACTGCGCTCCTGCCTATCTCTCCAACTTACTTCACCCCTACACACCTTCCCGCTCCCTCCGCTCTGCCTCTGACCCTCTCCGCCTCCACATCCCTCGCACTAAACTTAACACTTTCGGCCCCCGCTCCTTCTCCGTCTACGGTCCATCCACCTGGAACACTCTCCCACTCTCTCTCCGTCAGAAACACTCTCTCTCCTCCTTCCAGTCCGCCCTCAAAACTCACCTCTTTCAACAGTTTTAGCACTATATCACCACACTCCCCACCCCAAGCTGACCGTCGTAATGTTTGTGGTACGCAAGTCGTTGTCTAAAGCGTGCGCATGCGTGCGCGAGTTGTGAGTGCGCGCTTATTATAAGATAAGCGCATTATAAATACCGTAATTATTATTATATTATTACTATTAGTCCCAGATAGCTCAGCGGGTAGTGTGATCACCCAAAACTTTGTCTGGTTTATGTTTGTTCTGTTTGCCATGTATTTTGTTCCGGATTTTTAAGGTCGTGTAATCACTTGAATCGAGTTAAATTTGGCAACCCGGGTATACCGTGTGACAGGCCTCAATCTCATCAGTTGAAAGGCGTGCGAACTGAAGGTAACATCATGGCTGTTTCAGGTGTGTGGACTTGGCCACGTGCAATCAGGAGTGGTACATCGAGTCGTCAGACAAAGTGTCCTGTTTTCGATACGACCCCAACATCTTCAAGGACGACCTTGTCTGCCACCTGTGTTGCCATGGTGACGAGTGTAACCGTGAGCTCCTGCCACCTGAAAGCACCCGCTACAAACCGTAACTGTCCGGCTTACCGCGCGTAACACTCGTGCACAATGCTTCACAAGCAATACTTTGTACTTAGATAGCTCTTGCAGCCTCGTTCTCTGAATTCTGGTTGGCGTCCTTGGACGATGTATACCAACAGCAAGAGATGCCTTGACCATGGTGGTTCAAGGGTAGTGGCTAAACACCTTGGCACCTTGGAACTACATGGTCAATCTATCTCCCGAAGTGGATTGGGACGGCTAAATGAGTGCCAGTGTAAAGACTTGTACATCCTTCTGACCAGAAAATGTTAGTTTTCTGTGCAACGTACCGTTCCTTTTGATGCTCGTATTACACGACTCCAGATTTTAAAAAAAGATTACGCTACCCAGCCTGTCAAGATAACATTTAATCACTTTAATCCTTGCCAAAGATCACGTTATACTGATTTTGGAAAGTTACACATAATTTTTCACTGGCAGCTTTTATAGCTGAAATAAATTGGGAGCAACTAAATTTAAATCAATTCAAACAATAAAACACGCACAATACATGTAATTACGCATCTGTTTTAACAAAAAATGCTCCTTAGTTCTGTGTGTGTGTGTGTGTGTGTGTGTGTGTGTGTGTGTGTGTGTGTGTGTGTGTGTGTGTGTTTGCACGTGTGACATGCACGTCTCTCACATTTGCACTTTTTGCCGTTAGTACTAAATAGTTGAAGCCTGACACTTGAAGAACAGTATTTATTAATCAAAGTGATGAAAGACTAAAAGTGAGGATGTGAATGAAATGAAAGAACAACACACTCAGAAAATGCCAGAGACATAGATCATGCGCCCCCGCAGTTGCGGGAGCTCATGAGGATCTATGCCTCTTGCTGACACCACCTTGTAGCCATGTTCCTTGGGGAGCTGCATGGGTTCCTTTGGTGTTGTATTAAATACGATTTCAGAATATAATCTGTGTACACTGGTGGTGAAGTGGTTAAAAATACAGCAAACATAATATAATGATTAACAAAAGAAACGCAAAATTCGAGTGTATGTTGTATTTGTATGATAAATCCACGAAAATACAAGTTACACTATTTTTGATAGCCAGTGTACGAGCAACAACATGTAAGCCTGCAGTCACCGTACTGTAGTAACTGTGTTGCCCTCCCTGTGCACACGGCACCCGTTTTGGTTAGGAGTAAGCTTTCCACGCACGTGCATACACTGCAGTTTATGTTGGGTCCATAAACTGTGTTCACAAATACAAGGCAATAAAAATCAGCAGTGTTACGCCTTCTGTCAATTTTGCCGTTGCCACATTAACCATGACAAGACTTAGTGCTCCCCAACGAGAACGAGCTCTTGGGCGTTTGGAAGCCAGAGAAGATCCACAAGCTGTGGCAGTGGCCTTTAGATGTCACATTTCGACCATTTACAGACTGCAGCAACGCTACCATGCCAACGGGTCTTCTGCTGACGCTCCCCGAAGCGGACGATCACAAGTGACAACTCCACGGCAAGACCGCCACATTTCCCGGGCTCACGTGCGAAATCGCTTTCAGCCAGCCGAGGAAACAGTAAGAGAAGTTATCGGCAACCACCAGGCACCCATCAGTTGGCCAGACAGTGCGACGACGGCTAGAGGAGCATAATCTGCACAACCGCCGTCCAGCCCGTAGACTTGTTCTTACTGACCGTCATCGCCGTGCACGCCTACAGTGGTCACAGGCTCATGTCGACTGGACAGCGGCAGAACGTCCTGTTCATGGATGAGAGCCGCTACTGCATCGGCCATGCAGATGGGCGCATAAGAGTGTGGCGGAGAAGGGGTGAACGCTATGCTGATGGCTGTGTGCTGGTGAACAGTGCCCGAGGCGGGCCAAGCGTGATGATTTGGGGTGGGATTACCCTGAACCAGACAGTAGGACCTGTGAGAGAGATGAAATATAGAGAGCGGACAGACACCTAAATCAATAATGCGGTATCGATAGTTCTAAATCAGGGTAAATTACGTACCTAATTACGTTACGGTCCAAAATTTCCAGTCTCCCTTCAGTACACTTGGTGTTCCTCAGAAATCGTGACTAGACAGTGCAAACAGTGTAGCTGATTCACTCCAGGTAATATCAGTTATATGTCAGCTAAGTGCACAAAAGAAGCTTCCCGGTTGACTGCGCCATTGACATAAAACGGGCTAGGCAACACACTGGGGGAAACACTGTTTCCTTTTTTAGGACTAAACCTGCCTCCCCCCCCCCCCCCACACACATCCCACACCCTATACACCCCCCCCCACACACACACACACCCTATACACCCCCCTCCCCCCACACACACACACCGCCCCCCTCCCCCCAACATGCAATGATAATCTGACTGCTCCACAGACTGATTGTGCGTGTGTGTGTGTGTGTGCGTGTGTGTACAGTACCATCCTTCTTTGTTACTGCCTGTTCAAGGACCTCGACGTTGGTGACATAGTCACTCCAGTGAATGCCCAGGATGGTACGCAGGCAGCGCTGGTGAAAGCGTTCGAGGAGTCGTAGTTGGTTGCGGTAGAGGGCCCAGGACTCGGAACTGTACAGCAGGGTGGTGAGGACGACAGCTCTGTACACACTGATCTTGGTGCCCGTTTTCAGCTGTTGATTGTGCCACACCCGCTTGAAAAGTCGCCCAAAAGCGCTGTTCGCTTTTGCCAGCCTGCTGTCAAGCTCCTTGTCCAGCTTGGCATCTGACGTGATGATGCAGCCAAGGTAGGTAAACTGGTGTACTGACTTCAGTTCAGACTCGCCGATGGTGATGTGGGGAGGGCGATGCTCTACCTTGGGTGCCGGCTGATGTAGTACCTCTGTCTTTTTCAGACTGACCTCGAGTCCAAAGAGCTGGGCAGTATCTGCAAAGCAGGATGTGATGCGCTGCAAGGCTCTCTCTGTGTGTGCAACAAGGGCAGCGTCATCAGCAAAGAGCAGCTCACGAATCAGTTGGTCTAGGGTTTTTGTGTGGGCCTGCAGTCGTCTGAGGTTGAACAGGCTGCCATCGAGACGATATCTGATGTACACTGCATCGTCATCGTCGAGGTCTACTGTGGCCTGCTTCAACATCATGCTAAAGAAGATGGTGAAGAGGGTTGGTGCCAGCACGCAGCCCTGTTTCACGCCGTTGATAATGGGGAATGGTTCTGAGAGGTTACTGTTGAGTCTAACCTGGCCTTGCTGGTCCTCGTGGAGCTGGACGATCATGCTTAGGAACTTTGGGGGACAGCCAAGTCGCTCCAGGATCTGCCACATGCCTTGCCTGCTCACAGTGTCGAATGCTTTTGTTAGGTCGACAAACGTTACGTACAGCCCTTTGTTCTGCTCGCGGCACTTCTCCTGAAGCTGTCTCAGCACAAAGACCATGTCGGTGGTACTCCTGTTGGCTCTGAAGCCACACTGGCCCTCTGGGAGGTGGTCTTGTTACTAGTAAACTATATATATAGGTCACTTGTTCTTATATGTGTTAACTAACAACGGCGATGTGAAGGTGTTTCTTGATTCAAGTCCAAACAATCACGCGCTATTACTCATACGAATGTCAGCATTACACAGCAAAATAACACTGCAAGACGTTTCTGTCTTAGTCAGAAAGGTGTGATCATGCTATGAAAAGACCTTACACATGTTTTTCTGCAAGCTCATGCTATTACACATTACCATGTGAGTATAGGTGTTTCCTGTTTCAATCACGCGCTATTACTCGATACAAAAGTCAGCATTACACAGCAAATAACACTGCAAGATGTTTCTGTCTTAGTCAGAAAGGTGTGATCATGCTATGAAAAGACCTCACATGCTATTACGCATTACACTACTGCATTTGTCATTGTAGGTGAGCATAGATTTCAACCCAGTGCAGTCATAAAACGGCTCAAGCCAATTTGTCTCCCACTGCGCAGTTTTTTCAAGGCATTGCGTCAGTCTAATTTTATTGGCTTAAAAGATTTTATCCAATCAGTGCTGAGAACTTTCTAAATAAGACACAGCTCCTAACACGCACTCGTGTAAACCATGACACAATACGTTGGAGGAAACGCAATTTTGCAAGCCAGCAAGCTCCGTAAGCGGGCTAGCATTTGTGACAGAAAAGGCATGAATTAGAACTCCTGAAAGTTAAAGCACAGGAGTTAAGAGTTCAAATGAGAGATATTGTTAATGAGATGACAGAGTCAACAGCTTATTTGGTAAAATACCAAGATGAAGGCAAACAAGAGGCGTTTGCAAAAGAAATACTTTGTGGGGAAAAAAAATCGATGATCTCCAACAATTGAATCAAAAGATAGGATCCCAAAAAAGGGCTATAAAATGGAATGAAAAGAAAGCTGACGCTCTCCATACAGAAATAACACAATTAGACACGAGCCCTTCATTTGTAAGAATGAATGCATCTATGAATGAGATGAGATCAAGGATGCCAAGAGAAGAAGAAATGCAAACGGATTAGTTTCAGAATGTTAAACCGCTTACGGAGAACCAATATGTAAGCAGGTTTCACAGCTCTCAGGATTTAGGCATACCAACATCATATTTTTTAACTTAGAAGTGATGTGTTGGGAAAACACAAACACACAGTATAAGTTTTGAACTTAGCCTGGGAGTGCTGTGTGTATGTTTTTTATTTAGGATGCACCGACAGCCCAACAAAAGCAGACAACACAAATTACACCTGAGAGCTAACACGTTTGGATTTTGACATGTAGTTTGGCGCATTGTAGAAGACCACGGAAATTTTTCATCCAAAATGGGCTGTCAAGAGTTAAATGCACTCTTCTGATGAGGTTAAGCTAAAGCCGAAACAGCCGTCCCGAGACTAGAAGTAGGTGAAATTATAAAAGAAAAACTGAAAACACAGGTCAATAGGATTAGAGAAACTATTCAAAAAATACTTCACGAAGACACAACTTTGGCTGAGAGATTGAAAACACTTTTCAGAGAGCAGGATATCACTATTGCAAGTTTAATTACTGCGCTTGGATTTATTATCAGTACTGTAAAAGGTGGCCTGAGCAGTCCAGCTCCACCGGCCCCTCCAGCTCCATCAGACCCAAAAGATTTACAGGCGTGGGTAAAAAAACAGTTGTCTCATATATCAGACTTGCTTAAGAAATTGGCTGTAAAAGCAATGGATGCTTTGCCTGGCATAATAGGGAGTGTTGTCAGTTGGCTGATCAGTACAGCGGCAAAGGTAGTGGGTTTTTTGGCGGAGCATGTGTGGGTCTTTTTGGTGACAGTAGGAGGGTTAATCATAGGATATTTAATGAAACAGGTAAAGAAGTAGTATTCCTAATCCAGTAAGGCCCATTACCAATGCAGTTCTCTCCGACTCGTGTGTATTTACTGGGGTTACTGGCTGTACTGGGGCTGGTGCAGGTGTCGGGGCTGGGGCTGTTACTGACATTACTAGCATTACTGCCTGTACAGGTGATGATAATGTTACTAACGTTCCTGGCGTTACTAATGGTTTTAATGGTTGTAGGTGTGTGGTTGTTGGGCTCATGTTTACAGATTGATTGAGGCCTAATTTCTGATCACGCCCAGCAATAATTATTTCATTATTATAATTTGTTATTGTCCCCACTTGGAGTTGAAGGTCTGATGGGAACATGTATAACCTGATGCCAACTACAAAGTCTACTTTTGATCTAGCTTATCTCAGAATGTCTTGATAGCGTTGTATGCTAGTTGGGAGATCTACTACTGAGTTGATCGAGTCTTCTAGGTTTGCAAGAAACTGTTTTTGTGCTTCAAATTTGCCACTCCCGTTTAAAATATTTGACCTTTGTTTGAGCTTGTGCTCCTAATATACACCACACATACGTTCTGATAGACTCATTTATGCATTCGACTCCTGCTTGAGTAAACCCATCACTTCTGTCTAAGACAAATATAGTCCAGGCACTAGGCTGTTTCTGTTCTATTGAGCCTAACCACACTTCGGATTTTGATGAGAATGAAGAGTAGGGAGGCCAGTAATCTTGGGGGTATTGTCTGTGACTCATAGCATAATACAATGTACCCCTGCCATTGTGATCATCAAGTTTTTGTGTAAAGTCATACTTTGTACTAATGTTAAATTCATTACAGATGCGCTCAAATGCTTTCAAATCCATGGGGTTGTTCTACCTATTAAAACTGGATTCAGTGGGTAGTGGGGTATGCAGTTCTGATAGTATTCTTCTAAGCTGGTAATACGTGTGAAAATGATATACAGACCTAATCAGTTTGTTTGAGTGATTCAAGTGGTCTGTAAAAGAAACACCACAGCCTGTAGTTGAACACAGTATGGCAAAGTTGAGCTGGTTTTGAAACAGGTGTAGTGGGCTTGAAGACCACTTTCTTGCCGTTGCATCATCTGTTATTGGTGGGTTTAGGTAATGATCATACGGATTCGGCACTTTCACTTGAAATAAATCTTCTTCAGACAAAGCTATATCGAGCTGATTTAGCCGAATTATTTTCTGATCATAAGTTGGTGCGACATAGTACTTGGCATCCACGTTAAATTGAAATGCGTTTGTAGTAATAATTGTTGGTGATTTAAATTCCATTGCTTTTTTTATGTGATAATAAAAATGTTTATAACCTTAACAAATCTTGACACAAGTAAACCAGTATTGTTAACTAATGGAATTGATAATCATGATGGTAGCAAGGTTGTAGCTATCCATGAAATGTTCTACACTGTAAAGTGGTTTAATGTAACAAATGATACAAGTTTTCATGTAAGTTATAGCATCGCTGGTAATAGTGGCGTGGGCAATAAAACACACTTTATACCATATGGGTATTATGACTTTTGTACTTTAGCTGAATGGTTTCAAACTAAATTAAAAATTAAAGCAACTTTAAATCAGGCTAACTTACTTGTTACATTAGAATTTCCTGTAGGTAGTCAGCCTATAATTTCAAGTGAACTTGCTTATTTGCTTGGTTTAATAGGCAGACATATAACTTCTAAGGATGAGAATTGGGTAATGGGTTTTGGAAGTGCTAATATTAATGGTTGGTCACCTATGACCGTTGAAGATAAACTAACTGGAAAATAGCCTGTTCATTTGTCAGTACACACAGTGCTAAATGTTCATTTGAAAGAACTGAACACTACTGAAAACTTTCACAATGGAAAGCCTTCGACTTTGTCGAGATGCTTACCGACTGGAACTGCTCCCTATTGTGAGAGTGAAGTTATTAGATTTCCTAATTTACAGTTTAAAAAATTAGGTGCCAGTTTCTTTGAATCACTGTGTTTATCTGTAACTAATCAGGATGGAAAACCAGTTCAGATGCATGATTTTAGTGTTGTGATGGAAGTTAAATAAATTTTATTTTTGCTGAATAAAAAATGAGTGCTGGTCCAAAGACAAAAATTATACCAGTTGCGTGTCCGTCAATAGAGTTAAAAGATTTGGCTGACATGCAAGATTTTGATAAAGGTGGTGAGATAGGAGAGGTGTATGGCCTTGAACTTGTTTGCATTGGATTGTACAAACGAAAGGTAATTGATGATGTGAAAGATGATGCAGAAAAAAAGATATCCTAACTTGGTCAGCTTCGTGATGTTGCTGTACCTACTCCTGTAAATAATGTGCTCTACAACTTAAAACATGTGGGAAATAAGTGGGTAGTTATTCCTGCTCCTGCTCCGCTTTTGCCTACACCCATTGACTGGGACGTAAAGTTTGTATTTATTAGTCCTTATGTATATTATACTGATGAAGGAGCCTTAGTATTTAGAAAAGTTGTTAACTCTGAGCCAATGCTTGTAAGTCTTGTACCGAGCTATTTCGCAGAAATCAATAGCAGAGAAAAACTAAAACTGCAAGAGTATGGAAAACGAAGATATTTTCTTACAAATAGAAAGGGTAGATCAGATACTACTATTGTGTTTGTACCAGCAAACTTTACCATAGCTAGAGAAGTGACAATAGTTTTTGAAATTCTCATGAGGTCTGTAGATGCTGCGAAAGAAGCAGATATCGCACGGGCAATCAAACTTATGTGGGATAGCTCAGTAGCAGAGTCAACAAAGGTCGATATTGCTATTAGAAAAAGCAGCACAGATTTTGATTGATTGTACATTGATTGTACATTGCTTAACTTCCCGACAGCAACAAGGCTTTCTCAGGACGTGCCTGCACTGATTGTGAAAAAAAAACTAAACAGAAAATTGAATGTATGTCGCCAGCCGGTCAAATACATTAAATAAACCTACAACATGGGGCATAAATAAAGCTAAGACCATTTAGCAACACACATCCAATATCAAGAGCTACAGGCAGTGCAGACAGTAGGGAGAGTTTTAAAAAGGCAAATACAGGTGAATGGACAAAGGGTAGACAGAAACACATGCCCCAGAATAGAGAGAAAAACCCACCCTGTGGGGCTGACCAGGGTGACCCTGGGAACTAAAAAATACCTAACCCCACCCAAGTCCCCCAGGGCAGACCCGGGTGGGGGAGCACAGATTTTGAAGTTTCGAGTAGTAACCCTGCTGTTAAGGTAGTGATCGATAACACAATTTTTGTTCGTCTAAGTTTCATTAAACTGGAACACATAGATCTTGTTTCATTTTATTACGCTAGCAAATTGTATACCTTTGAAGAGTTGCAAAATGAATTAGAAGATTAAATTAACAAAATATTTGCCATAAAAAAATGCCACCACTGTATCCGCAAATACCACCTGATCCGCTTGAGCCTATTGTTCCAGATAAAACATTACAGGCAGACTCATTCCGCTTAATGAATATTACAGAAGCGTTGAAGTATTTGGAAGGAGAACAAGCAAAGTACTCAAGGTGTAAAAGACGATATAAAACGGTTTTCAATTCTGTACACAACACATCAATGGTTGTGGGTGTGGTTTCAGCTGGATTACCTGTCAGTGGTTTAGCACTGTTTGTGACGGGAGTGGGCAGTGTCATAGGAATTGCTATTGAAGGATTTGGCGCTGCCACAGGCCTGGCATGCCTTGGTTTGGAAGCCCTTAACAAAAGATTTCATACAAAGTTGCAGAAGCATGAAGCATTGAGTACGCTCACTGGAGCTAAGCTCAGCAGTATGAAACTTATTATCAGTAAAGCCTTACAGAACAATATTATTGATGATCATAAATTTAAGAGAGTGCAGGATGATTTGGCTAATTACAAACAACAGAAGTCTGAAATACATAATAAGATGCGTAGTCAAAACGTGAATGTTGAAGAACTAAAGGCTTCTTTTTTAGAAGAAGGGAAAAAGATTGGGGTAGAAGAAACAATGAAAAGAGTTCAAGGACTTTTAGGCAAGTAAAGATCAGTTTTGATATGAAATACTCTTCACAAAGAGATGTCATGCCTTTCACGCCTGCCTATTTAACCCCATCCACTCCACCACCTGAGTACTATTGAGAAAAAAAAAGTTTTTTTGTTGTCCATGCAAGTTAGGAAATCTGCCCGAGTATCTTGTTGACTACGGTCAAGTTCTTGTAAGAACTTAGGACAAGTAATTAATATGTTCTTATTTTAAGTAACTTTAAAGAACTTAAGAAAACTAACCTCAAAGTTACTTAAAGGTTGTAGGTAACTTTGAAATTTGTTATCAAGTAAAATCATGTTATTGTAGAAAGTTACATGAACAGTAACTTCCTAAGTTTACCCAAAGCAATGTCTTGAAACAACTGCGCAGTGGGAGACAAATTGGCTTGAGCCATTTTATGACTGCACTGGGTGGAAATCTATACTCAAGTCATGCTAAGACAGAAACATCTTGCAGTGTTATTTTGCTTCACATCACCGTCGTCAGTTAACCCATATAACAACAAGTGACCTATATATATAGTTTACTAGTAACAAAGAAGGATGGTACTGTACACACACACACACAATCAGTCCGTCAGATTTTCATTGCATGTTGGGGTGTGTGTGTGTGGGGGGGTGGGGAGGCGGGGGTGGGGGGTGGGTGGGTTTTAATGATTGATTGATTGTACATTGCTTAACGTCCCGACAGCAACAAGGCTTTCTCAGGACGTGCCTGCACTGCTTGTGAAAAAAAAAAAAAAATAAACAGAACATTGAATGTATGTCGCCATCCGGTCAAATACGTTAAATAAACCTAACACATGGGGCCTAAATAAAGCTAAGACCATTTAGCAACACACATCCAATATCAAGAGCTACAGGCAGTGCAGACAGTAGGGAGAGTTTTAAAAAGGCAAATACAGGTGAATGGACAAAGGGTAGACAGAAACACATGCCCCAGAATAGAGAGAAAAACTCACCCTGTGGGGCTGACCAGGGTGACCCTGGGAACTAAAAAGTACCTAACCCCACCCAGGTCCCCCAGGGCAGACCCGGGTGGGGCTGGGTGGGTGGGAGGGTGTGTATAGGGTGAGGGGTGTGTGTGTGTGTGTGTGTGGGGGGGGGGGTGTATAGGGTGTGGGGTGTGTGTGTGAGAGAGGGGGGGGGGGGGGAGGCAGGTTTAGTCCTAAAAAAGGAAACAGTATTTCCCCCAGTGTTACCTAGCCCGTTTTATGTCAATGGCGCAGTCAACCGGGAAGCTTCTTTTGTGCACTTAGCTGACATATAATATTACCTGGAGTGAATCAGCTACACTGTTTGCACTGTCTAGTCACGATTTCTGAGAACACCAAGTGTACTGAAGGGAGACTGGAAATTTTGGACCGTAACGTAATTAGGTACGTAATTTACCCTGATTTAGAACTATCGATACGGCATTATTGATTTAGGTGTTGGTCCGCTCTCTATATTTCATCTCTTTCCTGTGTTCTTCCGTGGACTCGTGCCAGGTCGTGGAAATGGCATCACAGCTCAGTGCTACATTGACCAAGTACTACACCCATACGTCCTGCCATTTTCTCAGGGATGCAGAAACTTCATCTTGCAGCAAGATAGTGTGCGTACACACACTGCACGTATCACCCAGCACTTCTTGCAGCAGCACAACATCCCAGTCATGTTGTCAACATCCCAGCAGTCAACATCCCAGCCTGCCCTCAGGACCTCAATCCCATCGAACATCTCTGGGATCAACTGCAAAGGGAGGTCAACGCTGTATGCCCCAGACCAACGACAGCCGAATAACTAGAGAATACCACTGTCCAGGCCTGGAACAAAATCCCCAGGGCAGCTGTCAACCGCCTGATGCACTCTATGCGCCGATGTTGCCAAGCCATCATCAACGCCAATGGGCGTCACACGCCATATTGACTTTGTGCTGTGCCATTCTTGCTCCAAATACAGAATAAACTTCCACACTGATTACACTGGTGTCCATGATTTCCTTCCTAAAATGTCGATAACATTTTTTGTATGTTTTGTCCAAAATCGAGTTTCAAATGTTGGATTAAATGTAATCTGAAGGGGCTACTTCACGTTTCTTTTGTTGATCAGTATAGTTATCCACACATCTAAATTTGTTGTAACAGACAAATGGAAATGTCAAAAAATCACAGACATGGAGAAGAAATCACAGTTTCCACTCAACAGACATTGTTTGCAAATGAAAGTAGGTCAATAATGCACATCCCAAAGCCACGAATAAAAAGCCCAAACAAACATGCGACATTGTATGTTTGTCCAGGCTTTTAATAAACAGCCTTCATCGAAACACCTGCAGTACTGACCTACTTGTGATCTCCAGAAATCGTCTATTGCAAAGGAAATTACTCCACACTTCGACTGTTCGATCCCTTGACCCCCTACCTTATGGCACCAAATCATCAGCCCACCACAAATATACAACGCGCAAAATATGCGACGCTCAAAATATGACAGGGAATGATTTTCTTTTGTACATATACTGTACCTAACAACTCCTGTGGTCTGTAGTTCGCCACCAGGCTGCACACTAAAAAAACACCCCAGTCCGAGTCTTTGGAAGTACCCGTTGGACGCAGACTGCTTTGCAGTAAATCCCAATATACACTCAATGCATAGCACATAAATTCTAAGAAATCAAAATAAACCCATTAGCCCCAACGCACTACAGCAGTAGATGAATCAACCATGATAATTCAAGGGTAGTGCCAGATTAGCTTGGCGCCGTCGGGCACCAAGTTAATCTGGCATTACCCTTGAATTATCATGGTCAATCCATCTCGTGCAACTGGTACATAGTCATCAGGTGACAGCTCCAAAATTTGGGAAATGCAGCCTTTGGGTTACCTGTTTGCAGCCTTTCTACCTGTTTGCGAAACCTTCCACACAAATACAGAAAAGATATTTCAATGCCAGGATAACAAATATGCAGGTAGTAAACCCCTGGCAACTTGCTGCAGTTTTCACTTCATAAACTCAGCTGCAGTTCCATTGTTATTGGCGCTTTGAAGAACAATTATGGCACTTTACTACTTGGGTCTGAGGAAAGAATACAAGCATGAATTAAGCTATACTCATACTACTGGTAGCTGGCACCAAACCCAGGCCTGACATTACGAGTGCTGGACTTGATCAAATGCCACATGGCTTTCAGTTTACAAATGGTTGATTGATTGATTGTACATTGCTTAACGTCCCAACAGCAAACAAGACTTTCTCAGGAGGTGCCTGCACTGCTTGTGAAAAAAAACTAAACAGAACATTGAATGTATGTCGCCAGCCGGTCCAATACATTAAATAAACCTAACACATGGGGCCTAAATAAAGTAAGACCATTTAGCAACACACATCCAATATCAAGAGCTACAGGCAGTGCAGACATTAGGGAGAGTTTTAAAAAGGCAAATACAGGTGAATGGACCAAGGGTAGACAGAAACACATGCCCCAGAATAGAGAGGAAAACCCACCCTGTGGGGCTGACCAGGGTGACCCTGGGAACTAAAAATTAGTTAACCCCACCCAAGTCCCCCAGGGCAGACCCATGTGGGGGAGTTCACAAATGGAAGCACTGTCTCTACTCCTCAGGCAAGAAGTTTACTAACATTTTGTGAGTGCAGAGATCCCAAAATGTACTGTTCACAAAAAAATATGAGATATGAAATTCTGGTTCTTTATTTGTACTGTGTAGCAAACACTGAAAACGCCTTTTCACAGGCACTCAAATTCTCAACATTTCAAGTTGAAATATTAATATCCCCTACAATTTGTGAACAGTATATCAGGTGCACTTCCTGAACTAATTCCACATATAACAAGTATTAGGTAGGCCTCACAAACTGGTGACAATCGGTATTTTCTCTAATTAGTACCTGGCCAAATTAGCGGCCACGGTTAAAATCGGTCCTGTCAAAACGCAGTCAGTTTCTATGCTAGTCAGACCTCAAGAAATCAAATGGGTGGGGGTGGTTCTTAACATGGTTCAGCTAGGTCTCAGAATATCAAATGACTGGTGGGGCCTTCCAGTTGTTCGATATTCTGAGTGGTCTGTTGTATGCACACAAATGTTTTGCATTTATGTTGCAACTTCACAGTAAATTCAACTATTTTCTGTATCCTTCTCTTGGCAGTCAGTATGTCTCTTTTCTAATTGGTATGGTCTGCCAGCTGCTATTTTCCTTTCGGGGATTTGCTTAAAAAAAATTACCAGTTAATGCGAACAGTGGAAAATGATACCTTCACACAAGAAGTCACCCAAAATACAGCACAACACAAAATAACACCCACACACTCACCAACAAGTGAAACTGATCTCCGTCAGCAAGGGGCATAGATTCTCAAGAACCCCTGCATCACAGGGGCTGCATCACAGGGCTCGTGACAATCTATGCCTCTTGCAGTTGGCTGGCACTGGACAACAGACTGTCCACATCATGTACATTTGAGCAACAATGGGAGAATGGGACTCGTGCGCCGCTATGTCAACATGCACAACCCTACATAAAAAAACAAAAGTTTATATGCAAACGTTCAGTGGTCAATACTTTCATGATGACCGACACCGGTTAAATTCCACCTTACAAAGTTTTGAAGCCTGTTTAACCCATTTAACCCCAAGGCCACATTTCCCAAATTAGGGAGGTGTCACCTAATGACTGTACAAGTTACAGGACACAATCAACCATGATAATTCAAGGGTACTGCCAGATTAGCTTGGCGCCTGAATTATCATGGTCGATATATCTGTTCTTGTAGGACGTCGGGGTGAAATGGGTTAATTCTCTTTTCAATTATGCCAGTTTTGTTGTTTTCCATTGTTAATTGTTTGTCACTCACCCATCGAACATGAATATCCCAAAACAAGAGCATTAGAAACATTTGATTAGATCGATGGAGACTGCTGTCCTTGGGAGGCGTTCTCTGCGTGGATCTCATAAACGACTGTCTGAGTAATGTGTTTCAGGAGCCAGGTGTGCTATTTTCTTTAGCAAAAGCTTTGAAAGTTTGTCATAAATTAGCATCGTAGGCCAGAAAATGCAACACATTGAATTCTGTTTGGTGAAAATGATGTTAGCCTTTTTCTCATGATAATTCCTGCAGGAATCACGTTGACAAAAAATGCTACCGACAGCCAAATGGTCAAGAAAATCATACAACTACATATATTCGTGTTGTCAAACAATATGCACAAAGCCTCTGCCTTTCTGGCTGTTCTGGGCCAGCGTAAACAAGGCAGAAAACAGCTGGCACCAGTGTGGCTCCATGCGGAACTCGTGGCAGGCAGGCGGCTGGCTGGCTGCTGTTTGTGCACGGCCACTGGAATGTGAAGCAGTCGCGTGCGACTGTGTGTGACCATCTGGACCTTCATCAGACAGATGTTCCACGCTCGGCTGAACGTCCTGTGCTGATGGATGTGGGGAAGGACAGCTGCCTGCATCACGGGATAAGGACGGAGGTCGGTCGGCCATAGCTACGCTTCCAACATTACAGGCAGGGGAGGAGTTGACAAAGGCAGCCACGCGCTCTTTGTTGGCATGATCCTGCTGATCAACACAGTGAAAACACAGTGAGAACTCCAGTCGACTCAGGTAGGGGAACAGATATCCCCCCTTGTGCATGCAGCCACTGACTGGTACTGTACACAGTACCGGTGGCTAAATACACAAAGCAGTTAACCCATTTAGCTCCAACACACTACAGCAGGAGCTGGATTGACCATGATAATTCAAGGGTAGTGCCAAATTAGCTTGGCGCCTGATGTCGCCAAGCTAATCTGGCACTACCCTTGAATTATCATGGTCAATCCAGCTCCTGGAACTGGTATAATATAGATGTGAAATGACACTTCTCAAATTTGAAAAATGTGGTCTTGGAGTAAAATGGGTCAAAGCATGCCGTCATGATTGTGATCCTGACTCACAAGATCGAAGTGAAAGTTCATTCTCTTGATTAAAATAATTTTGTCTGTCACAAACATGGCGAGTATCAATATTAGATCTGACTGTGAATGTGTATATACGTAAGTGTGTGTGTGCGCTAGTGTTTGTGCATGTGTGTGAGGATTAATTACACTACCTGTGTTGTGGTTGCATCGGCCACCTGTAGCTGAATGATGGCCGGGGCGGGCCGACTGCACTGTAACTGTGACAGCGCAAACGCCTGCTGCTGGGCGTCATCCTCAACACTGACCACCACCACCATGTCCCGCGTCAACAGCAGCACCACCCCCACCTCCTCGCCCAGCAGGTCCTCCTGCGTCGCCATCACCGCCAGCAACAACCAGGTGTCCGGCAACAGTTTCCTGAACACAACAAACATCACAATGACATAACCAACAAGGACAGAAAAACATGCCAAACCAAGGCAGAAACCAGCTTCAGAAAAGAGAACAAAACAGTGAACTTAACCCTTCACTGCTGAAAAAATGAACACGATCCAATTGCAAGAGACATAGATCCTCATGAGCCCCTGCTGTCGCGGGGACTCATGAGGATCTATGTCTCTTGCTGAGACCAATTTGGAATTTGTATCTATATTCTTTGGACAGTGGTGGCTTTTGGTCATTGAATGAAGGAAGATTTCAGAAATGAATATGCGTGCAGTGCCAGGGAAGGGGCCAACTGCCTATGTACACGGTTTTCTCCCTGCCTATGATCACGGTTTTCTCCTTGTTCTTCCAAAGCAAGTTTCTTCAGTTTGCGCATTTGTCCTTATTTTTTCCAAATCATTTTTCTTTTTTGTTCTTAATTTGCTTGCAGTTGACACAATTGGTAGTCGCCCTTTAGATCTGGATTTGCTGACCAGTGTGACAGTTGCAATGTAGCATAATGTGACTGCCACAAAGTCACTAGAATTTCTATAGTTACATAGAAGTTTCTTACAAGCGGATTCATAATTGCTCTATAAACCAACCAACTCCATCCTCAAGAGACACAGATTTTCATGAGCCTTTGCCTTTGCAGCTGCAGAGGCTCGCGCGAATCTTTGTTCCTGGATCAGCTGTAAAGCTTAACAGCATTATACTTTGGCAAAACACAATTTCACACAGAAAATTCACACAAACATTACAGCTGCACGGACAGATGTTCCACAAGACAGCATAACATATATAAGATATATACATATATACAAGACAACATAACATATATAAGATATATACATATATACAAGACAACATATCTTAACAATGACGACACAAAGTATTTCTCAATGGCTTAGCATCTCCATGAAAAATAAATAAATGTTGTATTGGGTAGCTAAATGTGAAAACAGCACTCATCTTGTGCATGCAGCCACCGGTGCGATAAACAATATCAGTGGTTGCATGCACAAAGGGAATAACATATGACATCCTAGTTGTTTTGAGACCACCAGAATAGGGCCCATACTCACATGGGGTATTTCAGCCACCCAGCATTGATGGTGGCTCTCAGGATCTCTGATGGAGGACAACGTGGCTCCATCTGCTGTCTTAGTCCTGTGCCTTGTAACAGACCTACACACGCACACACATGCACAATGTACAAGAAACTCCCCAGACAAATTTAAGTAATCAGTAATGTATCAAACATACCCACGCAAAGCTGCGCACATTTTTCAAAATGACATACAGCTGCTGATAATATAATTCTGACACCATAAAGGCAATCTGGACCATTTCTCTGCTTTTTACATGCCACCAATATAATTAATCTGTGTTATTCTTGGCGGAAACACTCTAAATGTGAATAAATGTCACATGTGTCACAAAAGTAAAAGTATTAGTTGTTGTTGTAACTGTCTGTTACAACAACTAACGCCCATACTCCAAACCAAACGACTAATACTTTGTACTTTTTACAGTGCTCCATGAACCCAACACCCACACAATACGCCACCTGCACAGTCAACACACAACAACAGATCATACTTCAACTGTTATGCCAGAATAGCTAGGCGCCTCCAGGTACCAAGCTATTCTGGCACTATTCTTGAACCGTCTTAGTCAATAGTCTCCAAAACTGCTAAGAACTCCTCAGAACTCATAATTTGAAATTGGACCTCACGGTTCCAGCAGTAACAACAACAGCCACACTCAACACTCTCTCAACTGCAACCATACCAAGTAGAGCTTCTTAACCCCTTGTGTGTCAGTAGCAGTTTTAGTTGCGATGATTCCTACAGGAATCATCGCAACTAAAACCGCTACCGACACGGAAAGGGTTAACAAAGACGTGTCATCTCTACACTTTCCACTGTAGACGTGCTTCACATGCTGCAAACTGCTCTGACCAAACCTCACCCTGTCCTGTCTGCGAGACAAGCTGGGCAGCACCGGCGATGGGCTTAGTGATGACGCCCACTAACCCCTTGCCCACCCCTGCCAACAGATTGCCTGCGGTAAGGGCTGCTGACTTGGGGTTCGAACCTACACCGCTCTGCTGTGACACCACGGTCTGCAGGGGCTGGTCCACTAGCCCAGCCACCGCACCTGCACACAGTCACAACCACACCAAGAATGTTACCGCATACTTTGCTTAACCAAGATTAATCATTACCCTATTCAGAATTCTGAGAGCTTTTGGTGCTGGCCTGAGCATGATTTAAAAAACAAATTTCACAGTGACATGTATTTTTCTCTAAAATGTATTTTTTTTGAAAAATATTTACCAATGGCATTACTATATGGAAGGTACACTTAGCTTACCGATTTCAGCCTAAGAATCCGTTGTGTATACATACACAACCGGGGAGGCGACTCTAGGGAGTCATTACCAAGAAACCCTGCGTAGCTTCCCTTCCCTCCCTATCCGGTCACGTGTGCAGTGGTGCCACGCCAGTCGAATGCTTAGAGCTCTGGCGGTAAGCGGGGTAGGCGGGGCGGCCATCCAAGTAATGCCATCGGTAAGTATTTTTCGAAAAAATACATTTTAGAAGAAAATACATTTGTTTCCTCAAAATCCATACCGATGGCATTATTATATGGAAGAACAGCGAAAAGGAGGTGGGTGCCGCCCGCTAGGTCCAGCCACTGCTTGTGCTTAGCGGTCGTGAACAGGAGCAACCTCCCGATGATTTCAGCTAAGCGTATCTAGGGCGCCCGAGGCGCCGGGAGTGTTGCGCTGCAGCGATGTCCCCCACCAGGGCCAGGTTCTCCCACTGGCCCAAGAGGTCCCTCAGGTACAAGCGGGCAAAGGTGGAATCTGCCCACCACCCGACAGCTGCCACAATGTCTCACACGTCACAGTTGCGGTCAAACGCGACACTCATGGAGACCGCTCGGACCTCGTGCGCCCGGATATACAGCCGGGGTGAGCTCCTCGTATGCAGATCGGATGACCCAGCGCAGCCACGAGGAGATTGTCTGCGCAGAGATATCATCCATGCCGGGGGATAACGGCAGGAAGAGGTGGGTCCGGCCACGCCGGAAAGGCTTTGTCTTGCGCAGGTACACTTTCAGCGCCCGGACCGGGTCCAGATGGTGGGAGTCCTGGGTCTGGTCACGTCCCCTGAGAGAGCACAGGATAATTACTGGGGCCCTGGCTGAGGGGAGCCGATTCTTCGCCAAGAAAGTGGGGTTCGTCAGGAGGTGTACGGAGCCATCCGACCTGAACTGTAGACAGACTGGGTCCATTGAGAGAGTGTGCAGCTCGCTGATTCTGGACGCTGTAACGAGCGCCAGCAGGAAACAGGTCTTCCTGGTCACGTCCCCCCAGCTGGCCAAGGGCAGAGGATCGAACCTGTTCGAATTCAGCCAGGTAAGAACCCAGGGGAGGTCCCAGCGAGGGATCAGCGAGCGAGGGACTGGTCACCGGAGCTCGAAATGGCGCATCAGGTCTGAGAGGTCCGGACATGCAACAGGGTCCGCGCGGCCCAGATGGCGGTACATGTCCGCCACCATGGAAAGGTACCCCCGAATGGTGATAGGGGCCAGGTTCTTCTCTCGAAATAGCTACAGGAAGAACTCAGCTAGCTTGGGTGACATCAGTGCCATGGGGGAGAGGCGCTCCGACTCGCACCATACCCGGAAGACTCGCCACTTCGCCTCGTACACCCGGCGGGTGGAGGATCTGCGGGCCGCAGTGATAGCCTGCACTGCCACATGCGAGAAGCCTCTTGTGGTGAGGGCTTGCTGCACAACCTCCAGGCGTGTAGGATGAGCCGCTCCGGGGTCGGGTGAAAGAGCTTCTGCCTGGGCTTCTTCAGCATCGTGCGGGGGGTGGGTAACGGCAGGGAAGGGTCCGTGGCGAGGCTGAGGAGATCGGTGGTCCAGTTCCTATTCCAGCAGAACGGCGCAATGAGAAGGCTCACGTTGCAGCCCCTGAGCTTCAGTAAGACCTTGGGCACTAGCACCGTCGGAGGGTACGCGTAGGCCACGAGGCCCTCCCAAGTGACGGAGAGAGCGTCCACCGCCCACGCGAGGGGGTCCGGGAAGGGGAAGACGAAGATGGATAGCTGTCTGTTCCATCGAGTCACGAACAGGTCGATCATCGGGGTCTCTCAGTGCGCGCAAATCATACGGAAGATCTCCGGAATCAGCGACCACTCGGAGAGCGATGCCGCAATCCCTGCACCACAGGAGCAGCTGGTATAGCAGCATGAAGAGGGTCGGGGAGCGCATACTGCCCTGCTTCTGGATGTACGCGACGACCGTCGCATTGTCGGACATGATGAGAACCTCCTGGTGGAGGAGACGGGTCTGCCAATGGTCAAGCGCCAGCCACACTGCCTTCAACTCCAGCCAATTGATGTGTCTTTCTGAGAGGTCCGGGGGCCACGGGCCCGACGCTGCGGTGACATCTGGAAGGAGGTGCGCGCCCCTACGGCTTGCGTCGATGCAGAGGGAGAGCCACACTGGGGGAGAGAATAGGGGGACTCCCGAGGCAAGCCAGGATGGGTCCGCCCACCGCTGGAGGTGGGCCCGGATGAGCGGTAGGACGGGGACTGGAGCTCCAAGATCGCGGAAGGATGGACGCCAGTGGGCTAGGAGGTGGAGCTGGAGTGGGTGTGAGTAGAGCCGGCCCAGGGGCAAGAGGTCCGCCGCTGCGTTCATAAGGCCCAGTAGCTGCAGCTAGACGCGGGCCGGGACCACTTCTGCGAAGGACACCCAGTGGGAAAACTCCACCTACTTCGTGACGCACGCCTCTGGCAGTCTCACACGGTTGAGGTCAGTCAAAAACTCCATACCCAGATGGACGAACCGGCGGGATGGAGCGAGATCGGACTTCCCCCTGTTGATCAGGAAGCTGAGCCGACAGAGGAGGGCTTGGAGCGCGTCCTGGTGCGCTGCCAGTGCGGAGGAATCCTGGTTCCGGAAAAGCTGGTCGTCCAAATAATTGCAGGTAAGGCCTTGGCGGACACCACATCCACAATCTGCGTATACACCCAGGGCCTGAGGTTGAGGCCGAAGGGGAGAGCATGGAACTGGTAGACCACCCCGTAATAGGCGAAACGCTGATAACGCCAAGAATCTGGGTGAATGGGGACGTGCAGATACGCGTCGGCTAGGTCGAGGCTGACGGCAAAGTCCATGGGCCGCATGGTGGCCTTCAGGGCCCGCGCCATCTCCATCCGAAACAGGGGAGCGGAAATAAACTTGTATAGCACCGACAGGTCAATGATAGGGCGCCACCGGCCGCCTAGCTTTGGCACTAGGAAGAGGCGGCTGTAAAAGGCCGGGGAGTTGTGCTGCACGACCTCCGTCATGGTCTTGAGTAGTAAGATCGAGATCTCATCCTGCAGAGCTTCTGCCTTGCGCTGATCGGCTGGGACACGCGTCCAGACAAGAGTGCGGCGGAGAGGAAGGGAAAGACGAAAGGAAATCCGCAGGCCCTCCGAAACAGTAGTGAGCACCCAAGCATCGTCTGGCAGCAGCGACCACCACTTGTTACTGTGCTGGGCTAGCCGCCCGCCAACTGGGGGCTCCGCAGGGGTCGGCGGGGGCAAGGGAGAAAGCGAGTCAGCGTGCCCTGCCCCGCATGAGTTTACGGGCGGGTCTGGGCCAGGCAGGGGCAGGGGCCGTGAGGGCGACTGGGGGAGGGAGAACTGGCCCAGGCGGCCGCGGGCATCCCTGATGATGGGGCGGGAGGAGAGTCTGAAGGACCGCAGGGAGGCCTGAAAGCGAGCGGAGGGTAGCCTGGGCGTGCTTGGCCAGAGGTCTTTGGAGGTCTCCTGCACTGCCTGCCAGGTGGGACCGAAGAGAAGGGGGCCCCCGATCGGTGCGCTGCACTGGTCCAACAAAGCATCCCGGCACATCAGGTCACAGTTTGCAGCTGTGGCAAGGGCATTAGTGGTAAGCCGCTCAGTTGGCCGCGACCGCCAATGCATGGTTATCACGACGGGGATCCACAGTGGGACACTCCAAGGTTTCCTCCACACACTGGAGCACAGCCTATGTCGCTAGCTCCAAGAAGCCCATACAAGCTAGGGAGTTGAGGATCAAGGTCACCGTGTTTGGGAGCCCAGAAGGGGTGCAACGCCGCAGAACCCGCCGACCTCCAAGCAGCACCTCAGCGGCGGGGTCCAATGGAGGAAGAGGGCAGATGAATGACTGAGAATGACCCGAGTACTAGCTCTGCCGGAACCTGATATCGACGTCCGACGGCCAACGCGCGTCGGAGAAGAAGTCCCTCTCTGTCAGATGACCTTGTTGGTGCTGGGTGTTGAAGGCCTCATTCAGGTCATGAAACCCGGGAGGTTGAGGGAGGGACAAACTTCTTGGCCTGGCGCGGCGTGTCCACGAGGGCAGAGGCCTTCCTTTTCAGTGGTGGATACTGAGGGCAGACGTCCAGAGGCAGAAAACGAGCGATCAGGACAACGCGTGGTCGAGAGCTCAAGTCGTTTCCGAGCCAGCAAGGGGGGCTGACTCATGGGAAGGGCTGCACGAGGGGGAATGGGACCAGGCACTGACGTCGAGGGCACGGGACTGTGAACAGGGGGACGAGTGCCGACCCGAGGAGGAAGGGTCTGGTGAGAAGAGAGCCGACGCAGAATCCTCAGGGTGGAGACTGAGCGCGTCATCTGCATCCACCGGTATCGTCTGCCAGGGTGGCGCAGGAGGGCGCCGGGGGGCGTCCGATTCTGACTTCGGCCACGGGCCGGGGAGCGTAGGCGCCAAGGCGGGGGGGAGGTTGACGCTAGGCGAGTCATGCCGGCCATGGTGGTGCCCTGAAGGGCACTGGTCCTGCGAATTGGGCTGCAGGAGGCGACGAGGGACCCTAAAGTTGTGCAGCACTGAGAGGTAGAGCGCGACCCCGAGGGGGGCCTGGTTCCTGTCGAGAGGCCAGAGAGGCCCTTCGCCTGGTGTGAGCTGCGCCAAGCGCAGGGAGGAACCCCTGCCGCATGTGCCAAGCACGCGGTAGGGAGAGAGGGTCCAGAGACGTCACGTCCCAGCGGATCCGTGACCCGGGGAACGAGACTCAAAAACTGACTGAGAGCATGCGTGTCGACACGAGCGTACCTCTGTCTGAGACTGCCACCTGTACGCGCTGAGCCGGTCCCACGCCCTCGAATGCCGTGCACCCGAGAGGGAGAGGGGGTCGGGAACAGTCCTCGTTCACGGAGATCCAAGACTGGAGTGGCGAGGGCCCGGGGAGGTTGAAGACCGGCGGCCCTGACGTCCCGAGTGCTGGGAGGAGTCCCCGCAGTCCGGCGACAAAGTCCAGCCGGGGCGGGCACGGTCGTGGAGGCCGTGACTGAAGCTGCGAGGAGCACGCAGTGGGAGGAGAGCCCCACAATGTCCGACGTCGCCCGCTAGGCGGGTGGGGTGGCCGGGTGCTGATGGGGTTTCCAGGAGGCAGACGGACGGTCACGCCGGTGGAACTCCCACAACTGAGACCAGAGTTGCTCCTTCCAAGGTGCACATCTCTCGCACGGCCGTGCGGAGGAGCAGCCCGCGCAAGGGAGACACAGCGTGAGTATCCGTCGGCCACTGAAGCCCCTTACCCCTAAGACAAGTATGCAACTGTGCACTGCAACAGAGAACAGAACACATGAGAAGCAACGACATATATGACAAAGGGTATTTACCCGAAATATTAATAAATTGTGTTGTACCCGTCTTTTCTAAGCGTGTTTCTTTCTCCGTTGGGTACTTAACGACATATATGGCCTGTGCGAACAAAAGGCCACATGAACGAGAACTCACAACTGGTTCCGCAGGGAAGTCCGGCTGTGTACAAAACAGACGTTAAACCGTCGGGGAGAACCTGACCGTCAAAGGCACGCCCTGAGACCTTACCTGGCCATGTCCAGAGCGATGGAAGGCAAGCAAGGACGGACACCAACCAAGGGTAAACCACAGGTAGTCCAAGGGAAACACAAGCATGCCAAAGGGTAATCCAAAGGTAATCCAAGGTTATCCAAAAGTATCCAAGGATGAGCAACGGTACGGTACACCTTACCACCACAAAGCTAAGTGTAAGACTGGAATGGCACCACTGAACACGTGACCGGATAGGGAGGCTACTCAGGGTTTCTTGGTAACAACTCTCTAGAGTCGACTCCCCGGGTGTGTACGTTTACACAACGAATTCTTAGGCTGAAATCGGTAAGCTAAGTGTACCTTCCATATAGTAATGCCATCGGTATGGATTTTGAGGAAACAAAAGTGGTATTACACACATAAAGAGCTCAGCACACACAGCAAACACAAAGTCTAGACCAAAAAGATGACTGCCAAGCGCGTAAAATGCAGAAAAGAACCCAATGAAGAAAGAAACACAATTAGAAAAGACAGTTACAACACAACTGTTCTGTTGTAACTGTCTTTTCTAAGTGTGTTTCTTTCTTCATTGGGTTCTTCTCCACAGCAGACACAGTTTTGCATTTTTTTAGTGTTAGCTTGTCCTTGGAAAGCTGAACCGACCTAGCAGACAGAGGCCGAAGCCCGTGAGTCCCTGATACAGGCCAGACGACAGGCCAGTGGGTCGCTGGCGGCGACTCTCATCCTGCCGCTCCCTGTGGTCAACATCAAATGACAGCTGGTCCATGTTGCGCGACAAGCTTGATGCAAAGTTTGTCACCGACGTCACCATGCCTGAGGGACATTTCAAAGGTGTACACAGAGTTGGCAAATGGAATTTCTGTATACGTCCCACCAACCAATAGACTAACAGTGTTTGGAGTAAGGGTTGGACACAATTATAATATAGACTGAATGGGTTAACCATTTATCCCTGATGCACTACAGCAGGAGATGGATTGACCATGATATTTTAAGGGTAGTGCCAGATTAGCTTGGCACTACCCTTGAATTATCAAGGTCAATCTATCTCCTGCAACTGGTACACAGTCACAGGTGACGCCTCCAAACTGGGGTTAAATGGGTTTAAGTTGGCCAGTGTGAAAATATTAAAAGACAGACCAGTGTACACATGGTTGTGCCAAACAACGTTTTGTATTTGCAGGTTCTTGCAATATAGACATGATGATAATATTCTTGCCATTAGCATACATCATGGTGGAAAAAACATCCGCAAAGTTGTTGTGTGTCACAAGTTTTTAAAAACCTCAACAATAACAAATATATTGCAGAAACAATAATGCACCTGCAGTGGTATTGCGGACAAACGAGCGGACACCTCCAAAGATACCGCCGACAAACGCCGAGGGACTGTTGGTCAGTCCGCGATAGGGCAAGCGCACCAGGTCTGACACGCCAACACTCACACTGCGCACAAGCCCGGTGGGACTGCCCAGGATCTCCATCGCTCCTACCACCGCCCCTGTGGTACAAGACACACACAGCACTGAAAATATGCTCAAGTTCAGCTGCCAGTCGAAAACTTCACTAAGATGGACCACTAACTCATTGCCTACATAATGCGCCCTGCCACTCAGTAACTTTGAAGTGGGTTGGAAAATGGGCATACCTTATATAAAAATGCATTTAAAAAAATGAAATGGAAAGAAAATGACTTACTTTTTTGTGGAGTTAGGTAAGATTGTATACTTAATAATGTGAATATAAAATTGACAATGTCAATGCATTGTACCTTTGCATACTTTGTTGTCAGTTTGTCTGCAGGAGCTCATGAGAAATTTTCTTCACGCAGATGTAAAGAACCAGCTGCAGGACTGAATTAAACTGCTGAAATTCTGTAATTCTGAAAAAGCTGATTCAATCTACAGGACTGAGGACTGTCACGTATGCAGTTGATGAGCACTTAAAATTTTCGAGTTGACAAATGTTCAACACTGCTATCTAAACCAAGTGGAAAAAGAGTACATTTCACCTGTCCTACTTTACCTGCCCTGAAGACAGCGGCGGTGATGTAGTGCATGGCCATTGTGTAAACCAGCTGCTGTGTGCAGGTAAACAGGTGCTGGCGTTCAAAGCGGCGGAAGGCGAGCGGTGCCTGGTCCGTGGCCAGGAACAACTTGATGGAGGCATGCACACTGAGCAGGATGCTGGCCGGCTGCACACACAGGCGACTTATTCTCAGAGGGTGGCGATGTAACCGGGCACACTCCAGCACTTGGGGTGGTACCATATGCCTAGTCAGGCCGAGGTGGGGAGACGGGAGGGATAACGAGTTAGGTAGGCAGCGAACAAATTCCTCAGTCAGGCGATAGAAATAGCAGTCTTCCACGTAGAGGGAGAGTGGTTTGACTGTGATGTCCAGCGAGTCGAAGAAGAGTCCTACGCCGTACTGAGGTTGTGACCCCATCACTAGCTGCATGTGCACCACACTAGCGCTACGCAAAACGGCATGTAGCTCCACCACCCCCAGCCCCGACACTGTCTCCCCCGACACCGGTGACACCGCCTCCTGTGGACACAGCACCACGGGGAAGTCAAAGCGGCTGCGCAGGGTGAGGGGATTGTCCACCTGCATGTCACCCACACACACGCCGACGCACATGCTGCCCTCGCCCCCTGCCGGGTAGCACGTCAACAACACGCGGTTTAGGTGCACCTGTAGCAGCTCTGTGATGACCTCTGGCTGGGTGAGGTCATCGTGCAGCGTGAAACGCAGGCCATCCAGCAATATCCCCACTGTCACCTGCCCAAACATTGGCAGACCGACCGACTCCAACTCATGCAGCAGGCTGTGGACTGACGCCGGCGATCTGTCTGGCACACCATCTGCTGGGGTGGCTTTGTCAGCTTCACTTGACGTTGTTGTCACGGTCACATCCTCACTTCCCCGGATGCGACTGCGGATCTCTTTAGCGGACACCTCAGCCTTATTGAGGATGCTAAATATGACATGCCTGACTGAGGAAACTAGCTTGACATTCACCTTGACGTTGCCCACCTGGGCAATCTGTAAGAAGGTGTCCGCCATGCTGAGATCAATGCCCGCAGACCACGCAGAGGGTGTGAGATGTGTGAGAGTGTGAGTCTCCTGTACACCATCCACCATTCCTTGTGGCGCCTGTCCTGTGTGTGTGAGGCCTGCCTGTCCTGTACATGTGTCTTGTGCCGGCAGCAAAGTGCGGATGTGCAGACGAGGTAGTGAGGTGTCAAGAGCGGGGAAGTGAGTGTTGATGTGCGGCATGGTGTAATGAACCCAGCCCCCACTCTGCAACACTGGCACCGCATCCAACAGTTCGCTCTCCTCCTGAACCACTTGGCCTGCACACACAACAAGTGACCAAGTAAGCAAAAGCATGGATGACAGTGCGAAAAAATTAAATAACTGAAAACAGCCCACAGACTAAATATAACCCATAATCCACAGCCAGCAAGAGACAGAAATTCTCACAAGCCCCGGCACGGGCTCATGACAATGTATGTCCTTGCAGATGGAACAGGCCGACTTTAGTTAAGGTGATTCACGATGTTGGTTGCGAATTTGGTCCAAGTGATTCCTACAGGATATCATGTCCACCAAAATTGTTACCGATAGCGGGAATTGATTCGTCCAGTCACTACAGACAGAGTGTGAGTGAGGTGAGTCCCCCCAATACACTAAACAAGCAGGCGTCATTAACTATCAACAGTAACTCATTCAGAGATAACATACTACAGTAGTACACGGATCCACCATGAAAGTTTCAGTGCAGTGCCTGATCAGTTTGATCCATAAGGTCGAAAATCACGGACTGGCACACATACGCTGCTGCCTGATACTGACTTACCAAGCGCAGTGTGTGAGGACACTGCCTGACCAAAGCTGACGGGAAAGGGACAATAGTTGTGCAGGACACAGGAGGGGGCCTTGTCCTGACTCAGCACGATGTACGTCTGTGCCCCATGCACTTGGTACGTCACACACAGTGCTACAGAGCAGTCTTGGCCGTCCTTGTTTGTGGGAACTGACACTGTCAGCCGTGCACCGTCTGGGGAATGGTGCACACGCACAGGGACAGTCCATTGTGGAGACACACTGCTGTTTTCATCATGGGCTGTAGCTGGATTTCTCTCTAGTCTGAAGGCCACATACAGCGCTAGATCTAAAGTGGCATTGTCACTGCCCCTGTCACGCAGTAGCTGCCAGTGCAGGGCTGGAACAGCAGTTGTGGATGTGCTGGCAACGAGATCGTTATGACAGATGTGGAACTGGCCAGCTGCCAGCTTGGTGCTAGTGAGAGGGACGGCCATGAGTCGCGCGTGCAGGTGGAGACCAGTGGCATTGGTCATCAGTAGCCGTGTGCTGACCGTGATCACACGCATCCCACGCACCATCGTTGATGTCACAGTCAGTGGCACTACCTGCAGACAAACGCACACAAGTGAATAATACATCTTTATTAAGTAACATAGTCTGTCTCCGTGGTCTGATATTTTTTATTAACACATTTTTCTTGAATGCTGAAAATTCCAAATATGAAAGATGTTCTGTCATGACTAAAGTATAGTTCAGTACACAGATCAAGCATGATAGTTCAAGTATGGCTGACCAAGAAGTAGCCTTCAGAGGATAGCTCTTAGTCCATAAGCTAGCCCAGTCTACCGTGCACTCCCCCCCCCCCCCCACCCCAGTACTCAATAAGATGGGTTTCAAATTGTACCTTAGTATGTCCTGAGATGTTTAAGCCATGTTCCCGAAAATCCTAAGGAACACACCAGAGATACATATAGCCGATGGCGCAAGGGTACCACCATTCACACTCTTCGCAGATGCTAAAATGAGGTTGAGAAACATTTTCCTCTAAATAAATCAAAATTCATTCCAGAAGCCCAAATCAGGCAATATTACGTTAAGACACACCTTCTGCATCCTCTGCAAAAAACAGAATGAAAAGATATTAAATCTCTGGCTCACAGTGAAGGTATTTGTGCACCCAGTAAACAGCCATTTCCGTGAAATCGCAAAAAAAGACAAAAATAATGTGTCAGAAGCCTTCAGACATTTTCTATAGCACTGGCAGTCCATTTTCAGGCTTACATCATTAAAAAAGGTTGTCACAATTATTATAAACTTGACTAGGTGATTCTGTGATAACTGTGAGTGCCATAGTGGTTGATTTTGTATCCCGACCCACAAGTTGTAAAAATACACAAAATTAATTAGAAAAAATTACTAAAGTTATTCCATTTCATTTTGACCTCTCTTTACCTATTAAGTTTCAATAATGTGAGCATAAAGTGCAAGAAAATTAGGAAAGTCGGCATTCTTTACAGTACATTCGTGGTGAATGATAGCTTTTTTCTCATTTAAAATTGCCAAATTAGGAAAGGTACTTTGTTTCCGATGCCCTCAGAAATATTGTATACAACTGATAGGTCTTTGTTAGGTTTTATTGGTTAGGATAGAGCATCACAGTTACTCCTAACCTGATTTTATGATGCTGTGATGCATTTAGGGGCCACAGTGGCTGAATCTGCTGCCCTACCCCCATTTTACCAGTACGCAAAGAAACGCAAAATGATCATAAAAATTGCTTACGTCATACTCCTCTGTTTAAATATTTTTTTGTTGACTGTTTTCTTAAAAACGTATGCATACTGAGCATAAAAATTTGTGATCATTTCATTAATTTCAATGTGACCCATCAATTTAATTGTAACTATTTTTAACTGGCTGGTCTTTTAGGTGATATTTTACCTAACATAAGGTGTGTCTAGTAAGGTCTCCCCTTTTCTTTTCATTTATTTTCATCTAGAAATGTGTAAATATGAATATGCGTAATAAAGTTTTATGGTTCCTAACAGCCAAAACATGCTGCCAAACTCTTGACAGCTCACTTATTGGCAGCCAGAACAATATAAGATTTAAAGATGGCCATCATGGAATTGAACGTTGCAGAAGAAGGTGGAAGTGGTGATCTCATGGTGGACATGTGAAAACCAAGTATTTAGATACATTGTTTTCAGAGTTTGGTGTACAGGGGCGTGTCTTCTGGTCAGAACTGCCAGCGGGCTGTTTCTCTGTATGGACAGGTTTGGAGAATGTGCTAAGGAGACTGATTTTCTACGCCAAATTCTCATAGGGTTGTTTCTGCATGACCCAGTCTCACAAGGTGAGTCCAGAGTAATCAGTGCATAGATGAACGATGGTGGTCGTCTGCCCACAGGCTGCAGCCGCCATTCTGTTGTTGCCAATCACTTTGTTGCTGTAGAGTCTTGGTTTCTTTACAGGAGGTTGTGATCTTCATGTAGTCTGGTGCTTGCTTTGGCCAGGCTGTCAGCCTCTCCATTCCCAGCTACTCCAGAATGCCCTAGAATCCACTGCAGCACTATTTGTTTTTTCAAAATACATTACCGATGGCATTACTATCTGGGAATACACTCTATTGCCTATAGATTTCAGCAAAATTGTGTGTAGCACACAACTGGGGAGGAGACACCGGGGATCCAAGCACTATGACCCCGGGTGGCCTCCCCTTACTACCCTATCCCGGCGAGCACAGGGCGACCTCGTCAGTTTCACTCATAGCTCGACCGGGGACGGTCGAGTTTTTGCCTTTCTCCGTTCTACGGGTTTCAGTGGTTTTTGACTGTGGGCTTGAATTGGAGTCTTCGATTCAGCCCTGGACTCGTGGTTTTTCCTTTGACAATTGGACTCATTGTGACCTGTGCGCCGACCGGTTTTACCGGCTCTGACTTTGTGAGTTCACCCTTGGCTTGGCCTTGGGGTTCGACGACGCACGTGACTTGTGCCCGGCTGTTTTGTGCAAGGTTGACTTTCTTCGCCGGCGTAGTTGGTTTAGGGCCTTATGGCTTCTTCTGTGTCGAAGACTTGCCGCCGTGCGGGGACTTCCAGTGGCCGGATGAGGCACACGACTCTGGCTTGCCGTGTTCGGGCTGTGCTTCGGACGTAACGTGTGACGGTGGCGCCGCTTGGACGGAAGACCGGTGTTCGCGCAGGTGGGACTTCTTCAGGCGTGACCGGTCCCCTCGCCCGCTTCGGTCTCCACGGGATCCTCCACGGGTGGACGTACTTCCCTCGGCGCATCGGGCTTTCGGCCCACAGGTAACTCGCAGGTTCTCCCTCCCCTCTCCGAGTCTTCGGAGCAGGGTAGGCGAGTTTCGGAGTCACGCTCCCCACGCTCTGCTTCGTTAGCGTGTGGCTTGAGCCCATTTTGGTTCCCACCCCCCGCTCTGCTTCGGGCGAGCGGTCTGGGAGAGATGAGCGTTCGTCGGCCACCCCCGGCTCTAGGTCTCCGGAGCGGGGACGGGTGACGGAACGCAAGCATAAGAAAGAGAGTAAACGTGATAAGAAATGCTCTCGCTCACGCACCGAGGCTTCGGAACGTGACTCGAGACCGTTAGTAATGCTGCCTGCCCGCTCTGTATTTTCCGAACGGGCACGGCATGCTTCTTCTTCCCCCCCCCCCCCCCCCCCCCCCCCCCCCCCGCCCGCCCCGTCTCGCCTGGGCGGGCCCGGGGTGTGGTTGACTCTCGCCCCCCACGCTCCGAGGAGTCGGAGCGGGGGTCGCGTGCACATAATTGTCCCCTCCCTGCTTCGCTTCGCCTGAGCGGGCTTGGCGTGACCGTAGACTGTCCCCCCCCCCCCCCCCCCCCCCCCCCGTTTCGTATCGACCGGACGGGCCCGGTGTGACTTGGACCCTCGCCCCCCCCCCCCCCCTCGCTCCGAGGCTTCGGAGCTGGGGCAGCGGGCTCATAAATCGTCCCCTCCCCGCTCCGCCTTTCCTGAGCGGGCTTGGCGCGACCCTAGACTGTCCCCCCCCCCCCCCCCCCCCGCCTCGTATCGACCAGGCGGGCCCGGTGTGACATCGCGCGTCCTCCACGGTCCGAAACATCGGACGGGGGGCCGCGTGCCCGGTATTTGTCCCCTCCCCGCTCCGCCTTTCCTGAACGGGCTAGGGGAGACTATTGGCGGTCCCCCCCCCCCCCCCCCTCGCACCGGTTCTCCCGGGCGGGCCAGGGGTGACCAGGCCACTTCCTCGGTATTCCGATCGCGGTTTGTCGCTCACATCGGCTGCCGCGTGCGGATCCCGACTTCGAGGTTGACCGTCGCTTTGCCACGGTCCCTCCGTCGCCGCGGCGCGCCTCTTTGCGTGCGTCGCGGGCGGCTGCGTCTACCTCGCGCGCGGCGGTGCGGCGCTCTCGTAGCCGCTCGCCCCTTTCATCTTTGCCGCGAGAAGATCAGTTTTGGAACCGGACGTCCTCAGCCTTCATCCGTCGGACTCGGCCTCGGCGACCTTCTTGCAGGACTCGGCGGCTGGTTCTCCTTCCCGCCTTTTCCGCTGTCGCGTCGGCCTCCGCCTCGTCAGACGTTGCCGGCCCTTCGCTCGGATCACAGACGGTCCACGCTCTGGGTGAGGCTTCAAGGCTTATCGCCAAGTCCCTACCGCCCGAGGTCTGTCCGCCTTCGCCTCCTCCGAAGAGACAGGCTTCGGCCATGGTCGACGCGCAGAGGCAAGTCCAGCGCCGCAAGTCCCTCCCGCAAGCCGGCTTCCGGGACCTCACCGATGCTTCTCCGCCCAGCTGCGTAACGACGCTTTCGGCGACACGGGATACTTTACCGCCGCTCGATCGCCGGTGGGAACCACCTTAAGCTTCCGCCAGGCCTGGTACGCTTGACACTCCCAAGCCTTCGCCATACCTTTTCCAGCGGTGGATGCGGCGGCCTTACTACAGGCGGGCGGCCGCAGGCTCGTCCAGAACTCGTGGCCTCGGCCTCTCGACAGGATCACCTCCTTAGCGCGGAACTCGCTGGCGTGCTCGGTTTTGGAACTGGCTACCCAGGCAGCCCTGCAGTGCCTACAGGATACGTGGGACCTGGAGGCTCAGTCCCCGCTTCGTGACGTGCAGTCCATCCTGATAGCGGCCAACCGGTCCGCCTACCATTCTTCCGCCACCGCCAGGGCAGCAGCGGCCAAATGCGACCTCTGGAGGAGGGATACCCTTTGCGCCTCTGCTCGGACCTTCCCTTGTCAGTGAAGACCCAGCTCCGTCAAGCCCCCTTAGGTGGTCCTCAGCTGTTCGGCGACACTTGGCACACCGTTAAGGAATCTTCCAAGGATTGTGGCCCAAGCCTGCATCTAACCCAGCCTCGACCCGCTTTCGCGCCCCCCGCACGGCGGGGGTCATGCCCAGCGGTCTTGCAGGCCCTCCTTTCCTACAGTCGGATCTTCACGAGGTCGGGCCCGTCCATTCCAGGCTACTCAGGCCGGCCCCGCCCCTCGCCCTGCTTGGCCCCGCGGTGCCCGTAGATCGGGCCGCGGTCGGGCTCATTGACTCGCCCCCGCCTCCGCCCCCGCCTCAGTAATCGGGCCTCCCGTCGGCGGGCGGCTGTCGCTCTTCAGCGATCTTGGAGATCGCTGTTCCCGGACGACCCCTGGATTCTTTCCACCGTTACCGCAGGCCTGCAACTTCGTTCCTGTCGCCTCCGCCTCTTCGCAGATCACCCATGTGGACCCAGGAACCGCTCGACGGTACACAGGCGGACGCTCGGCGCGGGGAAGTGGCGACCCTCCTCACCAAAGCGGCGACAGAGGTGGTTTCGCGGCAGGACTCTCCGGCGTTCTACAGCCGACTCTTCTAGTTCCCAAACCAGGCGGCAAGTGGCGTCCAGTTATCGACTTATCAGCTTGGCCCCTCGCTTCAGGATGGAGACGGCCAGGACACTCCGTGCGGCCCTCCGGCCGATGGACTTTGCGATCAGCCTCGATCTGTCAGACGCCTAGCTGCACGTCCCGATTCATCCGTCGTTTCGCCGGTACCTTCGGTTTGACTTGGGGGGATCGTCTACCAGTTCTGCGCCCTTCCTTTCGGCCTCAACATCAGTCCGTGGGTGTTTACAAGACTGCTCGACGCCGTGATAGCCTATCTCCGTCAGCGCTCCTTGAGCCCGGCCTCCAATTACTTGGACGACCTTCTACTGCGCAACTTGGTTTCCGCAGCCCTCCAGACGGACAGGGATGCCCTGCTTCCCCTTCTGCGTCGTCTAGGTTTCCTGCTCAATTGGGGAAATCCGATCTTCTCCCTCTCGACGGTTTCTACATCGGGGGATGGAATTCCTGACCGACCTCAACCTTGTCCGCCTGCCTCTGGCCAGGCGACAGAAGATCGTCGACTTAGCGACTTCGATGGGGATGGCCCCCACCCGGGTCTGCCCTGGGGGACTTGGGTGGGGTTAGGTATTTTTTAGTTCCCAGGGTCACCCTGGTCAGCCCCACAGGGTGGGTTTTTCACAAGCAGTGCAGGCACGTCCTGAGAAAGCCTTGTTGCTGTCGGGACGTTAAGCAATGTACAATCAATCAATTCGATGGGGATGGGATCCTCCTTCACCGCCAGGGTCTGGCTTCAACTCCTGGGCCTCCTCAGTGCGGCTGCGGACCTGCTTCCCTTGGGGCAGACTTTATGCTCGGCCTCTCCAGCTACGTCTCCTTCTTCACTGGCGACCCTCGGGCGCTCTGTTGGATCTAGTACCTGTCACGCCTCTGGCTCGTCCTCACCTCGAGAGGTGGGCGGACCTCGCTTGGCTGGCTTCGGGGGTGCCCTACACTCCCCGCCGCCTCGGTGGTCTCTCTGTACAGAGGCGAGCCAGGCCGGCTGGGGCGCGCACCTGTTACCGGATTTCTCTCGGCCTCGGGCGTTGGCTTCGGGAGCTGTTAGGGAATCACGTCAACTGGCTGGAGCTGAAGGCAGTTGGGTTGGCATTCGACGTTTGGCAGGAGACCTTGGCCAATCAGGAAGTCCTCGTGCTCTCCGACAACTCGACGGTGGTGGCTTACATACAGAATCAGGGTGGCACTCACTCGCCCTCCCTTTGCATTCTTCGGTACCACCTTCTCCTCTGGTGCAGGGATCGAGGCATTGCCCTACGAGCCCGCCACATCCCTGGCCACCTCAACGTGATGGCGGGCGCCCTGTCTCGTCGCGGACAGTTGCTCCACACGGAGCGGTCCCTACGCCCGGATATTTTTCGCCTGCTCTGCTCTCACTGGGAAACGCCGCTAGTGGATCTGTTTGCCACCAGATGAAACAGCCAGCTCCCGGTCTACGTCTCGCCAGTCCTGGATCCACTCGCTTGGGCAGTGGACGCGCTCCCCATTCCTTGGGTCGGCCTGATTGCTTATGCCTACCCCCCGTCAGTCCTCGTTCCGAAGGTACTGCGGAAGCTTCTGGGATGCTCGGCGGTCCTCCTGCTGGTGGCCCCCTTCAACTGGACCAAGAGCTGGACCACGGACCTCCTCGCGCTTGCGACGGACCCTCCTCTGGAACTTCCTACCCCTTCCACGATGCTCAAGCAGCCCCGTCAGCGGCTTTTCCATCCGTGCCCCGTACGCCTCCGCCTACACGCTTGGAGGTTGTCCGGCACGCCCGCGCCGCTAGAGGTTCTCGGATGCTGCAGTGGCGGCAATTGCAGCAGCCCGCAGACTCTCTACAAGGAAGGTGTACGAAGGCACGTGGAGGGTCTTTCAGACCTGGTGCACCTCCCATGGGCTCCCTCCCACTAACCTAGCCTCCCACCAACTGGCGGAGTTCTTCCTGTGGCTCTTCGACGACCGGGGCTTAGCCCCGGTCGCCATCAAGGGCTACCGCGCTATGATCGCGGACATCTACCGTCACCGGTGTCTTCCGGACCCAGGCGCCTGCAAGGATCTGTCGAATTTCTGGCTCACTTTGAACTCCGACGTCCGGTTTCACGTTCCCTAGTACCCCGGTGGGATCTTGCCTGGGTACTGACGTGGTTGAATACGGACCGGTTTGAGCCCCTCCCCTTGGCTCGGTTCTCAGACTTGACCCGGAAAACCTGTTTCCTTCTGGCTCTCGTTACAGCGTCCCGAGTCAGCGAGCTTCACGCGCTCTCGATGCTCCCAGCCTGTTTGCGGTTCGTTCCGACGGCTCTGCGCAGAGGCTCTCCGATCCGTCCTTCCTGGCCAAGAACCGCCGCCCCGCGGCGGCTCCTCAGGTGCTAACGATACGGCCCTTCCGTGGAGCGGACCTCTCCCCTGGATCGCGGCAACAGGACCCAGTGCGGGCGCTAAAGATTTACCTGCGCCGCTCTCAGCCGCAGCGCCGGGGGCGCTCGCGCCTCTTCTTACCTTGTCCGCGGGCAGACGCCACATCTCGGCCCAGATCGTGTCATCCTGGCTGCGGTGGGTGATTAGGTCAGACTACCTAGACCTCTCCCCACGTGGCGCTGAGCCTTTACAAATCCGGGCGCATGAAGTGAGAGCAGTAGCCGCCAGTCTAGCCCTGGACCGCAACTGCTCGGTCAAAGATATTGTGGCAGCGGGTGGCTGGCGCTCAGACTCCACTTTCGCACGCTTCTACCTTAAGAGACCTATCCGGCTGACGTGACTCCCTGGCACGGGTGGGCGACATCTCCGCGGCCCAGCACTCCCTCCGAGCGCGGCTGGCGTCTTAGGCACATCATAGCTGAAATCGTCGGGAGTTCTCTCTCGAGGGGGCCGGCGGAGTGGTTGGATTATGGTTAGATACGGCACCCTCCGCCTGTTCGCCATTCTCCCAGATAGTAATGCCATCGGTAATGTATTTTGAAAAAACAAATGAATTTTTTTTCTAAAATGTATTTTTTTGAAAAATACTTACCGATGGCATTACTCGAATGGCCCTCCCGCCTGCCCCGCTTGCCTCTTGTGGCTATGTGTGAAACTGACGAGGTCGCCCTGTGCTCGCCGGGATAGGGTAGTAAGGGGAGGCCACCCGGGGTCATAGTGCTTGGATCCCCGGTGTCTCCTCCCCAGTTGTGTGCTACACACAATTTTGCTGAAATCTATAGGCAATAGAGTGTATTCCCAGATAGTAATGCCATCGGTAAGTATTTTTCAAAAAAATACATTTTAGAAAAAAAATTCATTTTGTGGACAGGGCATCCAGTCTATCTTGAAGCTTCCTGGTGAGGAGATCATTGGATCAAGCTGCTGCCTTACCCTAGCTAGTGCTCTGCTGCTGTGTTAAGCACCTGCAGATCTGTATGTCGTTGGAGCTGCTGCTGCCAGCTGGTAAGGAGAGGGAGGTAGTAGTGCGGTCTGCACAACAGATGTACATGCCACTTCCTTCATTCCGCACGGCGTCTTGTGCAGTACCACAGCTGCTGTGAGGGTAGCGCTTATGCGTAATCTCCAGCGAAATGGCTTTGTGCAGTGTCGTGACCTTTGGCAATGAGTCCTGGAACATTGTTTATGTTGTCCAGAAGGCTCTTTCGAGATGTCCAGGTATCTGAAGGGAGCTCTTCACACATCTTTGAGCTTGGTTCCAGGATGTTAGTTTTAGCCCTTTGCAGGACCTTCAGTTGGCGGTTCAGACTTGGATGTTTCTGACGGTTCTTGGTCTGCTCCTGTAGTCTCCTGTGCTGTCGGTGTTTAGTAAGTCTCTTCATCGCGTATGCTGTTCTGCGTTCCAGTGGCTCCGATGTCCTCCATTTCCTAAATTGGGATGCTCCAGATGGCTCCAAGAATGTCACTGCATCATGAGAAATTAATTTTTCTCTAAAATGTATTTTTTCGAAAAATACTTTCCGATGATATTACTGTTAGGAATATTGTCCAAGCTAGACTAATTTTAGCCAAAAATTGTTGTGTACATAGTAGGGGAGGTAACAAGGGGCGCTATAGCATAGGCCGTGACCCGAGTAGCCTCCCCTCCATCCCATCCGGGCACGTGCCCACCAGATGCTCACCAGTCTGTTTCTTCGCTAGACAGTGTCCCTGCTTCTACTGACAGGTAAGGTACTGTACTAGCCCTCGGCCGGCCCCCAGGCTGGGCGCCAGTTTCAAGCAGAGGCACTTCCGTCTTTGTCTTCATTGTTCCTTTTCATGCCAAACACTCGACTTAGCTTGGTGGGGCCCCACGTGCCCGCACCCCTTCACCTTTTTCGGTTGATAGGTGGTGCAGGAACTGGCGCTTACCTGCATGCTTGTACCTTGGTTGTTTCTTTGGCGTACTATTATGCGTCAATGGCTCGCTTAGCTTGGCGGGGCCCCACGTGCCCATGCCCACGTGCCTTTCATGTTGATAAGTGTTGCGGTACAGACGCTTCCTGTGTGCTTGTATGGTTATCGTACCATTCTGTGCCGAATGCTCGCCTTAGCTTGGTGGGGCCCCATGTGCCTGCGCCCACTCGCACTTCTTCTTGACAGGGTTTCAGTACCGGGCACTTACCTGCTTGCTTGTGTCTTGTTGTGCCTTATGCATTGCATGCTCGCCATAGCTTGGCGGGGCCCCACGTGCCCGCGCCCACTAGCTTTCATGTTGTTAGGTGTGGCAGGACCAGGCCCTTACTGGCATGCTTGTACCTTTTTTGTGCTATTTGCGTCGAAGGCTCGCCTTAGCTGGGCAGGGCCCCACGGGCCCGCGCCCGCGTGCCTCCATGTGTGATTGTGTTGCAGTTGCCAGGTGCTGACCTGCACGCAGTTGTCAGACAACCACAAGGTCTGTCTCCCCTGCGCTGGATGCGCCTCTGACCACGCTTGCGACACCTGCTCCACCTGGCCTGAGCTGCGCTGGTCGCAGTTATGGAGCTGTTACAGGCGTGAGCACCTGGCACCAGTGTGTGATCCTTCTCCAGTCGAGGCGCCCCCCTCCATACCCGGAGCAGTGACCACACGAGACCACACCGACCTTGTGGAGTTGCCACCATACCGGACGCATGAGCCCAGCGCTCCTAGCAGGACTGCTCTCATCGCGATCACTTCTAGGAGGGAGCCCGCCCGGACAAAACCCGCTGGTTCCTACAGGGAGCCTACTTGCCGGCAGAGTGCCCGCCTCACTGAGGTCTCTTGGGACGCGCCTCGTGCCGTCCCGTGTCCACTGTCAGTCCTCGCTCGTCTCTATTGGAAGCCCGCTGACTCTTACGGGGAGTCATTTAGCAGGCAGAGAGCCCACCTCACTGAGCCCGGCTCGCAGAGACCAGTGCCAAGAAAGAAGAGCGCGACCACTCCGCCCTTGGGGATGCACGCCATGCTGGACAATGGAGCCCAGTGCTCCTAGCAGCACTGCATTCAACGCGATAGCTCCCCGGAGGGAGCCCGTCCGGACAAAGCCCACTTAGCCAGCAAAGCACCCGCCATTTAGCCAGCAGAGCACCCACCTCACTGAGCCCGGCCTCCTGGGACGCGCTGCGCGCCATCCCGTGTCCACTGTCAGTCCTTATTGTCTCTACTCGGAAAGCTCGCTGACTCTTATGGGGAGTCGTTAGCCGGCAGAGAGCCCGCCTCACTGAGCCTGGCTCGCAGAGACCAGTGTCCACTCATCCGAAGACTTTGGGCAGTTCGGAGCCCTCCCACTCCTCCAGCAGCTCCAGACACTCGCGCTCACCCATGGAAGAGCTCAGGGTGGACCACAGTGCACGTCACTCCAGCGGACGCAGCCCTCGACCAAGTCTCGCACTTCGGTTCTGCGGCCGTCGCCACGTTTGTCTTGTTCTGGTCGCCTCGCCCGCCGCATCGCCTGGCACCTTCGCCACTTCGGCGCTTGAGTAGGAGCTTTCAAAACGAAAGAAGAAGGTCCCGCTGCCCCCACCGGTGTTTCGTGCAGTGCTGCCTCGTCCTGCGCGTATGATTGAGCCTGTAGCAGCCGACGGGATTCGCCATCCCGCACAGCACCAAGAGCTCCATTATACCCGTCGATCGACAGAAGGGAAATAGGCCAGGCAGGGATTCGCCACCCTATGTTTTAGTGAGGCCTTGGAGAGCTTGGCCGCCCTGCAGGGATTATGTTGGGTCGCACGGAAGCCCTCCTGGCAATAAGAGGACCCAGGCAGCAGAAGCGGGGAAAGGATTTCAAGACGCCAACATGATAAGCCACTTGTTAAGATTCGGGGTCCAGTGATAGAGAGTGGCGCCACTGGCGATCCACTGGCGATGATAGCCTCCTTCGGGAGAGGACCAATGTGGTCAGTTCGATGGGCCATCGTATGGAGAGTTCTGTTAAACGGTGGAACCTCGAAGCACAGACTTACCAAGGGTTCGGTCTTCGCGTTTAAAGATGGCAAAGCTGACGTGATTTCCGATTTCATTCTAGACAATGACCTAGATATTGTCGTGATCACCGAAACGTGGCTCCGCTCAGCTGGCGATGAACCCATCATCGCCAGCGTCACTCCGAGTGGCTACCGCCTGGCCTCCTTCCCGCGAGCTTCCAGAGGGGGTGGCATTGCCATCATCTACAGGGACTGTCTTTCCGCTCACCTCTCCTTCTCTCAGTCTCTACCTTTTGCTCATCCCTCCTTTGAATCTGTCGAGGCCGTAGCAACACTCCCTGGCCAGTCCCTCATCTTCTCATGTATCTATCGCCCCCCTCCAAGCTCTCAAAACAAACTCACAAACTCCATGTTCCTCACCGAGTTTGACCTCCTCCTCGACCACTACAGCACACGACCCGGAAAACACATCCTTCTAGGCGACTTTAACTTCCACTTTGACAAACCCGACCACCCTGACACAAAACGCCTTTGCACGTCACTTTCAAACCACAATCTTACACAACACATCACTAAACCCACCCACCGACTCGGCCACACCCTCGACTGGATCATCACCCGCACCTCCGATCAACTCTTTCTCGACTCTGACACCTCCTCTGTGCTTCCCTCTGACCACCTCGCTATTCTCGTCTCCCTCAATCTACCTCCCCCGAAAAAAACCAAGCTCATCGTCTCTCGTCGCAAACTAAAATCTGTCAACCGCGAGAGCTTCTTCGATGAAGCTGTCGACCTTCTCTTGGACCCCGCCCCCTCTCCCGATCTTGCATCCCATTTCGATTCATCCCTTCGAAAACTTCTAGACACCCATGCCCCTGTCACCACCTGCTCCATACCCAACCGACTCCCCTCCCCCTGGCTCACTGACGACATAGCTGAAGCCAAGCGCGAGCGCCGACAAGCGGAACGCCGCTGGCGCTCATCTGACCTCACCGTTCACAAACAGATCTTCCAAACAACTAGATCCAAAGTCTGCAAAATGATCTCCGAATCTAAACGCAAATACCTTCAAAACCAAATCCTGGAATCCACTTCTTCCAAAACCCTCTACGCCACCATGAACACACTCCTAGGCACTTCTAAAGACTCTCCTCTCCCCAACACACACAGCAAAGAAGAACTCCCGTCTGCTTTTTTTACCTATTTTTCGGACAAAATCCAAACTCTGCGCGACACACTCGACACCCTGCCTTCTCCGCCTTGCCCTCCCGACCCCCCCTTTTCCGGCACTCCCCTCTCGTCCTTCCGCCCCGTCTCTCAGGATGAAGTACTCAAGACCATAAAGTCCATGCCCTTCAAAACCTGCGAGCTAGACCCCCTCCCAGCTTCTCTCTACCGTGACGGCCTTCCAAAACTTCTGCCCTTCATTACCGACATCATCAACGCATCTCTAGAAAACGGCTCCGTCCCCGATATCTTCAAGTCCGCCATCGTCCGTCCTCTCCTAAAAAAACACAACCTCGACCCAAACGAACTCAAGAACTATCGCCCAGTCTCCAATCTCTCTTTCCTGTCCAAGCTTCTTGAGAAGGTTGTTCTCAACCAGCTCAACCTCCACCTCACCAACAACAACCTCCTCAGTCCATTCCAGTCTGCCTATCGCAAATATCACAGCACTGAAACAGCCCTTCTACATATCTTAAACGATCTGCTTCTCTCCACCGACTCGGGCAACATCTCTCTTCTTACACTACTCGATCTCTCTGCCGCCTTTGACACTATAGACCACTCTATCCTCCTCCACCGACTCCACCACTCCTTTGGCATCACTGATTCTGCTCACTCCTGGTTTCTCTCCTACCTCTCCGACAGACAGCAGTCCGTCACCATCAACGGCGTCTCTTCCAACCCAGTCACGCTCTCCTGCGGAGTCCCACAGGGGTCCGTCCTGGGCCCGGTCCATTTCACACTCTACACCTCCTCTGTCCAACATCATCCAGTCTCACCGCATACACCACCACCTCTACGCTGATGACTCACAACTGCTAGACAAAGACAAACTCGACAACACTCAGTCACTACTGACTCGCACGGCTGACTGCTACGAAGACGTGAAAAACTGGATGACAGCAAACAAGCTAAAACTGAACGACGACAAAACGGAAGCCATGCTGGTAGGCACTCGCCAGAAACTCTCCCAGCTCCCTCCCTCTCTCCACCTTCAACTCGATAGCACCCCCATCTCCCTCTCTGACTCGGCCAAGAACCTCGGCGTTATCCTCGATTCCTCTCTGTCCATGACCAGCTTCGTTTCCGCCACGGCCCAGGCATGTTATTTCCACCTCCGCCACATCAGTCAGATCAGAAAATACCTCACTACCGAAGCTTCCACCAAACTTGCTGTCTCTCTCATCTTATCTCGCATCGACTACTGCAACTCTCTCCTTTCCGGCCTCCCTCACTCCACCATTTTCACTCTCCAACGTGTTCAGAACAATGCTGCCCGCCTCGTCCTCAGAAAGAAAAAATCCGACCACGTCACACCCCTGTTCAAACTCCTTCTCTGGCTCCCCATCCCCCAACGCATCCAATACAAAATTCTGTCTCTCTGCTACAAATCCCTGAACAACTGCGCTCCTGCCTATCTCTCCAACTTACTTCACCCCTACACACCTTCCCGCTCCCTCCGCTCTGCCTCTGACCCTCTCCGCCTCCACATCCCTCGCACCAAACTTAACACTTTCGGCCCCCGCTCCTTCTCCGTCTACGGTCCATCCACCTGGAACACTCTCCCACTCTCTCTTCGTCAGAAACACTCTCTCTCCTCCTTCCAGTCCGCCCTCAAAACTCACCTCTTTCAACAGTTTTAGCACTATATCACCACACTCCCCACCCCAAGCTGACCGTCGTAATGTATTCCACTGTTTGTGGTACGCAAGTCATTGTCTAAAGCGTGCGCATGCATGCGCGAGTTGTGAGTGCGCGCTTAGAGTTATAATTATTATAAGATAAGCGCATTATAAATACCGTAATTATTATTTTATTAATTATTAACGGTCACAGTGTGTGGAGTCTACACGTGCCAGGGACCGTATTCGTGTTGATGTCCCATCGCTCTACTCGGGAGACGCAGGTTCGACAACAGCGGAACGGCGCTCGGCAGTTACCGTTCTCGTGAGGATGTCTCATCTTCCCTCTGCTCTTCGGCAATGGCGGACAAGTTCCAGCATGGCGCGGCACGGACCTCTAGACTCGGGCTCCGGAGACTCCAGCTAGGAGCATCAGACCTTGGGACCTTTTGGGCAGGGATCACGCGGCCGCAGGTGCAGTACAACTCAGCACCAGACTCTCGGACATCCTTGGATGTAGGCGCCTTCACTCGGACAACAACGCAGCCGACGGTGAACCGCACCAGATCGTGGAATCATTGGCAGGGACGGTGCTTACGTGGAGATGCGGCTTCGACGTCTGCGGTGGGATCACTCGAGTGATGACCGATGGATTGAGGCAGCGTCCCATGGACACGGAGAGTGATGCCTCAATCTTCGCACCAGCGGGGCACCTGGTAGAGGAGAATGCAGAGGGAGGGAGAGCGCGTCCCACCCTGCTTCTGGATGTAGAGGACGACTGTGGAGTTTTCGGAGAGGACTAGTAGCTCCTGATGACGCAGTGGTGTTTCCCACGCCAGTAGGGCTTGCCAGACCACCTTCAGTTCCAACCAGTTGATGTGTTGGGCCACCAGACCCGACGGCCAAATGCCGGAGGTCATAGAAAACGACGGCAGCAGGTGAGCGCCCCAACCGGAGAGACTTGCGTTGACGCAGAGGGACATCCGGGGTGCAGGCGAGTAGAGGGGAGCACCCGTCGCGAGCTAGCCTGGATCCGCCCAACGAAGCAGGTGTGGAAGCAACATCGGCAGTACCGGGACCGGAGCCTCGAGGTCGTCCGTCGAGGGTCGCCAGTGTAGAAACAGGTGTAGCTGCAGCGGGCGAGAGTAGAGACGCCCTGGGGGAAGCAAATCCGCTGCCGCACTGATCAGTCCCAAAAGCTGAAGCCAATGTCTGGCGGGGATCACCGTCTCTTGAGACACCTGTCGCCAGCTTCTGAATCCTTTTCTCTGTTAGCCGGACGTTGTTGAGGTCAGTGCGGAACTCCATGCCCAGGTAAATAAAGCGGCGGGAAGGCGTGAGGTCGGACTTGCCCGCGTTGACCAGGAAACCGAGCGTGTTGAGTAGGCGAAGAAGCGCGTCTCGATCGACCTTCAAGGCTGCCTCGGACTGGTTCCGCAGAAGAAGATCGCCCAGGTAGTTCGACGTGGGGCTCGAAGACATTCGCCTGGCTCTGGCCACCACCGCGTCCATGATGCGGGTGAACACCCAAGGGCTGCACGGCTGTTCAGTTATTCTACAAACCCACACATTTAGTTAGGGAGTGCCGCGCTAGCTTATCAAGTGGCGAGGTGACTTAGTTACAGTGGGTATCTGGTTACGCCTGGTAATAGGCCTTCTTTACGCTTACTATTTTATGTGGGCCAAGTGCCAAACTTGTGATGGCTTTAAATCTTGACTGTGCTTTCAAAATACTTTTGTTTGGATTTTCAATGAGTGATATGTGTTAGTGTAACATAGTGCTACAAGTAAGTGCTTTTCTTTTACTGGATAGATTTACCTGTGATGTTTTATAGAAAGTTTTATAGACCAGCATGTGAGTGTAGTTCGCTGACATTTAGAATGGAGTCTGACACACAATATTCCTATTCAAACCACATGGAACGATTGAGTAGTTTGTGCAGGATTTGCCATGCAGAGCGAGTAAAAGGCAAAGGAAAGATGGACTTTAACATTTTAAACTGTGCGTTGATTATGTAGACGATCTTTCTGCTTTTCATGGTATTGACGTATGTACAGATGAAGAAGACAAACATCTGTGTAGAGAGCTGCCAGTAACAAGTACACGCAGGACTCAGTCTCTCTGTGAAATAAACTGTCTTGAGACTGATACAGTTTAGCCTGAACTGTTCTGTGTTTATCTAATTTACGCCTAGTAGATTGCTCTTCCGATTTTATAAGATTTAGTGGAATGCTAAAGACAACTTCACCTATACAAAGTGTGCAACTGACACTGCCGTTAACCCTGCATATGAACTGTAAATTATTTTTTAACATTTTCACTGCCTCCGAAATCAACTACGTGTGGAGATTACGTTCACCCAAGAACTTTCTGTCTAACACTGGATTACCAATGACGCATCATCCCATTTCAGGACCCACTGAGATCGCAAGGTAAATCTATCTGACATTTTGAGTAGTGCTTATCGTAGTAGTTGTATATGATGATCGCTGGCCTGAACCATAATTTTCGCAAAAGTACTTTGCATGAGTTAAAACAGTTGAAAGACGTGTCAATTGCAACAGATTTGCGTTGTCTTCACGGTAAACTGCGCGCCGGTTGCCTGTCTACAGAAAGCTTATTTTCTTAGCTTTTAAGTGTGTGTCTTAAATACAACATACGTTCAGTACAGCTTAAACAACATGCCGTAAATGACCGGTGCCATCAAAATGTATCCCGTGCAGTACACGGTCAGCGCTGAGCGTGTACACACGTAGCGTGCTCGAGTAAAACAGTGACAAGAATAGCGCGACTATAGTTGCACAGCCGTAACAGATTGCGCTCAGCTCTGTGCTGCCAGCCGGCGGTATTAACAGAGACGACACGCTGCGCGGCTCCTTATCTTATGGCGCCACACATGCGCGCGCCTCAAAACTAAATGGGAGGCCTTGAACAGCCGTGGCTGAGGTTGAGTCCGAAGAGCAGCGCGCGAAACTGGTAGATCACCCCCTCGAAGGCGAAGCGAAGGTACCGTCTGGTGGCGGAATGCATGGGGACGTGCAGATAGGCATCGGACAGGTCCAAGTTGATGGCGAAGTCCATGGGCTGCACTGCGGCACGCAGGGCTCGGGCAGTCTCCATGCGAAAGGATGGCGCGACAATGAACTTGTTTAACGCCGAGAGGTCGATGACGGGACGCCACTTGCCGCCCGTCTTGGGCACCACGAAGAGCCGGCTGTAGAACGCTGGGGAGTCGTGGCGAGCCACGACCTCCGTGGCAGCCTTCTGGAGCAAGGCTGCTAACTCGTTGCGCAGGGCGTCTGCTCGGAGCTGGTCTGTCGGCATCGAGGTCCACACGGGCGAATGGATTAGCGGGGGCGGAGACCAAAAGGAGATCTGAAGTCCTTTTGAGATAGTCGATAGAATCCACGGGTCGTCTGGTAGCAGCAATCGCCATGCGCAGTGAAGCGCAAGCCTCCTGCTGACAGGAGACCCGGGAGCGGTCGGCGGGGGCGGAAGGGAGAGGCAGTCAGTGGGCCCTGCCTCGCCCAGGATGACAGGCAGGCTTGGGCCAGGTCCAGGCGGGGGCGGGGAGCGCACGGGGGCGACGAAAAGCCGGAGACCGGGGTGGCAGATGACCTCTTCTGATGAAGGGGCGAGCAGACGGTCTAGCGGACCGCAGGGTGCGGACCCACGGCCTTATGGGCTGCCTGAAAGCTGGCTGGAGCGTGCGTCTGGGCCAAGATTCCTTATTAGCGTCCTTAACCGCGAGCCAAGTGGGACCGAACAAGAGGTCTCCACCGAGCGGTGCCTGGCGAAGCTGTAGCTTCAAGTCGCTAGGGAGAGGGCAGGACCGAAGGAGGGCATCCCGATGCAGCAAGTCGCACTTGGTGGCCGTGGCCATGGCGTTGACTGCGGTGTGGTAAGCGGCGAGGTTACCTCAAACCGCCAAGGCCAGCAAATCTCCCAGCAGGGGTGAGATCGAAGAAAGCCACGTAGCCTCGATGCGACGAACGATGGCCTGTGTCACGAGGTCCCGAAATCCTGCTGCAGCCAGGGCATTTCGGATGAGGGTTGCCGTCTGCTCCACGCCAGGGAGGAGAACCCGTAACTGAGGCGTGCCTGCCAAAGCCACCCCCGGGGGATCCGCCTTCGGAAGGGGGCAAACGAAGCTCTGCAAGTGACCCGCGTACCAAGTCTGACGGAAAGAAATGTCCAGATTCGCCGCCCACCTAGCGTCAGAGAAAAACCCCGAGTTACCTAAGCAACCCTGCTAGAGATGCTCGGCGAAAGTGTCGCGCATGTCTCTGAATCCCGGAGGCTGGGGGAGCGACTTGAAACGCTTGGACTGGCGCTCCATGTCCACAAAGGCCAAAGCCTTTCTCTTGAGCGGGGGAGAGGGGGGGGGGACCTCCCCTGCAGTCCTCCGCAGGAAGACAATCCGCTATGAGACGGGCCACCTCATCCAGGGCCCGAAGAGTCTCCAACCTATGGCCCAAGGACGACGGCTGTAATTCCACATCATCGCGGGAGCTTGCACTCCCAGACAGATTGGGGCTGTCATCTGGGAGGAGTGCCGAAGCTGAATCCTCCAGGGCCAAGCTGAGGGCGTCCTCCTGTACACGGGCTGGGGGGCCGAGGGGGAGCCATTCTCTTCCATGTCGGGGAGAAGGGGACTCGCTAGAGTCCCGCCTAGCGGACCTAGCCGTAGGAGAAGCCCTACCTTGGGAGCGGTGCTGTGACCAAATCACCGCTACAGAGTCAAACGACGACTTCCGCAACAATAACGCACTGCGTTGTACCGACCGGTAGTCACGCAGGGAGCAGGGGGAACGGAAATGCATAGTGCGGGAGAGAAGCCTAGTTGGGTGTCGAAGCGGGGACGTCGAACGTCCCGAACGTCGGGACTGGGAATGCCGAGCAGAGCGCAGCGGTGACTTACTTACTTTACTTACCTGTCACCCCTACCCGGGTATAGGCCGTCGACGAGAGACCTCCAGCAACTCCTGTCCTGTGCTTCTCCTTCGATTCTACTCCAGGTGGTTCCCAGTCTCTTGATGTCTGCTTGGAGGTCTCGACGCCAGGAGTTTCTCGGCCTACCTCTTTTCCTCTTTCCCTGGGGGTTCCATGACAATGCCTGCCTAGTGATACTGGAAGCTGGCTTTCTCAGACTGTGACCGATCCATCCCCATCTTCTTCGCCCAATTTCATTCTCTGCTGTTATCTGCTCTGTTCTCTCCCAGAGTCTGATGTTGCTGATCTTCTCTGGCCAGTGGATTTTCAAAATTCTTCTAAGGCAACTGTTCATGAAGGTCTGTACTTTGTTGACTGTGGTTTTTGTCAATCTCCAAGTCTCTGCTCCATATAGGAGAACTGCTTTTACATTGGAGTTGAAAATCCTGACTTTGGTGTGTTGTGACAGCTCTCTGGAACTCCACACTTTTTTCAACTGGAGAAAGGCTGCTCTGGCTTTACCGATTCGTGCTCTGACATCTGCATCAGTGCCGCCTTTTTTGTCTATGATGCTCCCGAGATAGGTGAAGGACTCCACCTCCTCCAACGGGGTGCCAGCAAGCAAGACTGGTTCTTCCCTGGTTGCGTTCAGCCTCATTGTCTTTGTTTTCTGTTTGTGAATGGTGAGGCCCACTTGGGACGAGATGTCAGTAAGCCTCGTGGTCTTGTCATGCATTTGTTGATGAGTGTGGGACAGTAATGCCAAGTCGTCTGCAAAATCGAGGTCGTCAAGCTGTGACCACAGTGTCCACTGTATTCCACTTCGTCTGTGCTCTGTGGTCATCTTCATGACCCAGTCTATGGCCAGTAGGAAGAGGAACGGAGACAGCAGACACCCCTGCCTGACACCAGTTCTGACCAGGAGCTCCCTGGTGAACTGCCCTTTGTGGATCATGCGACATGTCATGCCATCGTAGCTGCTCTTGATCAGGCGGATGAGCTTTGTGGGTACACCGTAGTGTCGTAGGAGTTTCCACAGAGTCTCTCAGTCCACACTGTCAAATGCTTTCTCATAATCCACAAAGTTGACGTACAGCGGGGTGCTCCACTCCAGAGACTGTTCCACGATAATGCGGAGAGTGGCAATCTGGTCTGTACATGATCGGTTCTTCCTGAATCCTGCTTGCTGGTCTCTCAGCTGGGGGTCAACGGAGCTCTTCATTCTCTCCAGGATGATCCTGTTGACCTTTCCTGGTACTGACAGCAAGGTGATTCCTCTGTAGTTGGAACACTTGCTGAGGTCGCCTTTCTTGGGAAGCTTGATTAGGTACCCCTTCTTCCAGTCAGCCGGCATCACCTCCTCTTCCCAGATCTTTCCAAACAGTGGGTACAGCATCTCTACTGTTGTTTCTAGGTCTGCTTTCAGAGCCTCCACTGGGATGCCATCTGGGCCTGCTGCTTTGCCGTTCTTCAAAAATGCCACTGCTCTTCTGATCTCTTCCTGGCTGGGTCTGTCACAGCTGATGGGTAGGTCGGTCTCTGCCGGCTGGATGTCTGGGGGGTCGGGTGGGCTAGGTCTGTTCAGTAACTCTTCAAAATACTCGGCCCATCTGTCGAGTTGGTCTGCTCTGTCTGCAATAGGCTTGCCTTCTTTGTCTTTTACTGGTCTTTCTGCATGGCCATACTTGCCTGACAATCTTCTGGTAATGTCGTAGAGCTGTTTCATGTTGCCGCTGCCTGCTGCCTTTTCTGCCTCTGCTGCCAGGCTGTCTGTGTAGGCCCTCTTGTCTGCCCTAATACTCCTCTTCACCTCACGGTTGGCTTCCGAGTATTCCCCCTGTGCCCTTACTTTGGCTGCTCTCGTGCGACTGTTGTTGACAACTGCTTTCTTCTTCTTCCTCACTTCTATCTTCTTCAAGGTCTGTGCCGACAGCCAGTCCTTGTGATGGTGTTTCCTGAACCCTACAGTGTCTTTGCAGGTTGAGTTCAGCGCCTCTCTAACTGCCTTCCACTGCTGCTCTGTGGTGACCGCCTCCATTTACTAGCTCCTGTAGCGCTTGAAACCGGTTGGACAGCACCAGTTTGAACTCTTCTCCAGTTTCTCTCAGGAGGCCTACATTATAGCGCTGTCTTTTTGTTGTCTCTGTGCGGCTTTTCTTTAGCTTGAGCTTCATTCTTAAGGTAAGCAGATGGTGGTCGGAGGCGACATCTGCTCCCCTCCTCACTCGAACATCTTGAAGGGATCTTCTAAATTTCTTGCTAATGCAGATATGGTCTATTTGGTTCTCTGTTGTACGGTCAGGTGAGACCCAAGTTGCTTTGTGTATTCTTCTGTGTGGGAAGATGCTGCCTCCAATGACAAGTCGGTTTAGAGCACAAAAGTCTACAAGCCTCTCCCCGTTCTCACTCATCTCCGAGCCTAGTCCCTGTCTCCCCATCACCTCTTCGTATCCGATGTTGTCCTCCCCTATTTTGGCATTAAAATCGCCCATGACGATGGTGATGTCTCGCTCCGCACATTTGTCCAAGGCACTCTGGAGTCAGTCGTAGAACTCTTGTTTCTCTTCCTCGTCACTGTCATTAGTGGGCGCATAACACTGGATGACGTTCAGCTTGAGCTTTTTCTTGGTTCTAAAGGCTGCTGTGATAATTCTTGGCCCAAGAGGTTCCCAGCCCATCAGCGCTCTCTGTGCCACTGGTGACAGCATGAATGCTACACCTTCTGTATGGGGGGCATTCTCCTCTTCATGACCTGAATACAGAATCATCTCCCCACTTAACAGCCTTTTCTGGCCAGACTGCGTCCATCTGGCTTCACTGATACCTAGCAGGGAAAGTCTTTTCGTCGGCGTTTTTGTAGCTATTTCTTTTTTTGCAGGGTGGGGAAGCTACCCCCACGCCCAACCCCCTTACTAGGAGGACCAGGGATTTTCTGTCGGGGTCACCTTCCCTTAGACCATGTTGGTTCACGGCACCTTATTTCATTCGGTGCACCCCTCTCACGAGGGACCCCCTATCCACCACCCAGGGGACGCGCCTCAACGCCATATGGTCCCAGCGCGAGGTAGCGGTGACGATGTCTGAGAAAGAAGTCCCGTGGCAGGATGAACAGCGGAGTCCGGTTCATACCTAAAGGTCGCTCGAGAAGGTGAACGGGAAACCGAGTGGCGAGAAACGTCCGTCGGTGAGTTGACCTGTCCCTTGAGTGCGAGCATCACCAAGCTACGTAAGTCCGCTCGGCTCTACCAACCGTGGAAGGCTCCATCTCCCTGGAGGGTAGACAGGGCGAGCGAAGTTGTCGTGGCCCCGTCCCGTGCCAATCTCTCTCTGGCGAGCGGTCGCGTGTTCGACCCGAATGCCAATCCATACGCTGTCCCCGGACACTGACCTTGGATTGGGGCGCCGAAACTCTATGCTGGTCTCGTGTCACGGCATAGTAGGCAGAGGCTGGCCTATAGCGTTCCTTATGAGGCTCCACAACTGGTGTGACACCACTCGCCGATGCTGGAGTTTGTGCGTGGGCTGCTGTCTGGCGCCGGGCTGAAGGCGGCCAAACATGCCTCAGTCTCTCAGTGGAAGCACAGCCAGAACAGGGTAGGCACACGGCATGTTCGTCACTTGGCCATTGGAAGTCCCCACAGCGCTTGCAGGTGTGGACTTGGAAACTGCAAAACATAGACAACACTGAAGGGCAAGCGAACGTGGCTCTCCGAGGCCACGCAAACGCTTGTACTTTTCGAGGGAAAGCGGATTTCATACACTGCCAATTCCACAGTCAGTGCCGTTGCTTCACTCCCTCTTCCCTGAGCGCCGGTCATGGGCAACAACCAAGGTTTTACCTTGCCATGGCGGAGAGGCCGGAGCCAGACCCAAGGTCGTAGGGGACCAACCCTGCTGCAGAGGCGAGGCCCCGCACCACCAACCGGTAGAGGCACCACAAGTCCCACGGAAGCCCCACCAATGTCTAGCGGAAGCCCCCACACGAAAAGCCAATGAGGTAACTCCAAGTAGCACAGTGCACACTGTAGGGACTGTAGCGGTGCTGCTCCACCTCGTCCTCACTCAGCGGGAAGCACAGTGGGCACGGGGGCAAGTCCAAGGCCCAAGCAACACAAAAGTCCAGCGGAAGCCCCCACACAAACACCAAGGTAAACTCCAAGCTAGCACAGTGAACACAGTAATCCAAAGCTAGCACAGTGCACATGGTAGGGAAGTCCAAGGACACAAGACGACCAGTCACACCGTACACAGCCAAAAGCAGTAGAGTAGGTACACAACCGTTCATGGTTAGCTAAGAGAACAGACTGGCGGGAATCTGCTAGGCATGACTGGATGGGGATGGACGGGAGGCTACTCGGGGTACTCACTAGGTTACGGCGCCCCTAGGTTACCTCTCCTGCCATATAGGTACACAACCAATTTTTGGCTGAAATTGTGCTAGCAAAGAGGTATTCCTATTCGTAATGTCATCGGTAATGTATTTTGAGAAACAAATTGGCATTTTACACATATTTGCCAGCCTCTTGTGACCCTTGACCTTTCTGAGGGGTCATCCAAATTAGTAGGCATAGATAGGTCTTACCATCAGGTACCTCTGTACCAAACTTGGGTTTGAAGTTGTGAATAGTATTTGAGAAAGGGTTGTAAGATGAATAAGTTTCGTACACAAACATCCATGAATAGCATATTCAACCTCTAGGCTGTCTGCAACGCTTCTTGTCGAGGTGATTCCTGCAGGAATTACCTCGACAAGAAGCACTACTGACAGACAAAAGGTTAGGACCTCAGCACTTTTAACGCCGTTTCTCACACAGTAACAAGTACTTGTTTTATCTCAGAGCCACCCGTACCTGTGTGAGGCCCCCAGGTGTGTCTGACAGCAAGGTGAGCTGTGCATGCACACAGCCGTCCAGGAAAAGCACGCTGCCCAGCTGGGGACTGTAGCGGTGCTGCTCCACCTCGTCCTCACTCAGCGGGATTGGTGATGTCTGACACAACTCCCCCCCATGCTTCAAACCCAACTGCACTGCCTGAGGACAGATATGCACAAGTCATGCGTGAATGCTTGCGGGCGGATGATGGCCACTGCTGTATTATGATGGGCGCGACCTTTCGCTTAACCCTTTCACTGCCAGTGGACGCAGACTGTGTTTTTGAAATCATCGTGACTTAACGTCAAAGATCCCCAGCTGTCAAATTAACTTGGATTGAAAGTGGTGTCAGCAAAGGGCATAGATCCTCATGAGCCCCCGCAACTGCGGGGGCTCATGAGGATCTATGCCTCTTGCAGTTGGGTGTTCAATTTATCTCTCTGCATCTGCTGGCTCTCACTCTGTCTATTGACCCTGTCACTGCCAAGAAAATTTGAACATCACCCAACTGCAAGGGGTATATACAAGAAATGCAGTCAATGCCTCACCTGCAGTGTGGGTGGGGCGATGGTAGCACCACTAGGCACAGCCAGGTCTCTGTTGTGTGTGAGGAGTACGAGGGACAGTGGGGTGGTGTTGGTCAGCAGGCACCAGGGGGTGATGTCCACCAGAAGAGTGCGGCACCCGGCCAGGTACTGAGACAGGTGGATGTTCAGGTCCACGCTGGTCTGATCCAGTCCTGACCAGCTCTCCACATCACTGTCGACAAACACATACACTGCATCACTCTATTACGGCACCACCCAAAGCTACAGGCAATACAGTTTACAATATCTCCTTTACAAATGATCTTAGTACATATATGTCTTATCCACGTAAAAAGGGGCAATAGCTCACAGTGTCTCCTTTATAAATATTCTTATCTAGGCAATAAATTACTGGTTCATAATATCTCCTTCTTAGCATATTTTATTTAGGCTATAGGTCACAGTATCTCCTTTTAAATGTTCATAGTCCATGTACATCTTATCCAAACAAAGGGTTAACAGTTCATAGTATCTCCTTTATGAACAGTCTTAGTATGTCTTTTACAGACAATAAAGGGTTAATCTTCACAATGTCTCTTTTATAAGTGTTCTTAGAATGTCACACAATAATTCTGCACAAATGGGCCATTTAACTTTTCTTTAATTATAAAGTCTGAATGAAAATAGAATAAATGAAATGAATGACTTTTCTGATCTTCTTCTCCTGGTACAGAGGGGACAATGGGCAGTTGACAACCTTTGTCACTCGCATGGACTGTAAAACTAAGAGTAGAAAAGTCTTAGTTGAGGCAAGTCGACACTGTGAACCTGCTGTCTCGGAGAATGTTAGCAGTCAAAGCCCGCTCTAATTGATAATTCAAGTGCAAAGCTAGTCCAGTACTACCCTTATATTGTCATGCTCAATCTATCTCCTGCAACTGGTAGATAGTTGTTAGGCGACACCTCCAAAATCTGCAAAATGCGGTCACGGGGTTAAATGGATTAATCTTTTCCACACAACTTGTCACAGACTGTGTTTGTGAAATATGTGTTAACCCATTTAGCCCCAATGCCCTAAAGCAGGAGATGGTTTGACCATGATAATTCAAGGGTAGTGCCAGACGAGCTTGGCGCCTTCAGGCGCCAAGCTTATCTGGCACTACCCTTGAATTATCATGGTTGAGCCATCTCCCACAGCTGGTACAAAATCACTAGGTAACACCTCCAAAATTGAGGAAATGTGTCCGTGGGGTTAAATGGGTTAATTCAACACCAGAGAACCTCATCCGTCCCAGAAATACAGATACAAAGTGAGGTCAGCACGAGGCACAGATCCACAAGAGCCCCTGCAACTGTAGGGGCTCATGTGGACTTATGTCTCTGGCAGTCAGTTAGCAAAAACAATCACTCAATATATACAAAAACAAAAAAATTCTTGCTAGGCACGACTGGTGATAACACATTAACAGGCAAAAACAATTTTGTTCTCGCTCACTTTTTAAGAGATAGAGGCAACATTTACTTTCTCAGCCCCTTCACAATCCAACTGCAAGAGACATAGATCCTCATCACCCCCCCGCTGTCGCAGGGGCTCATGAGGATCTATGCCACTTGCTGACACCACTTTGTATCCATATTTCTTGGATGGCTGGCGCTGTTTGACATCGAACTAAGAAAGATTTCAGAAACACAATCTGTGTCAGCTGGCAGTGAAAGGGTAATGATGGAGACAAATCTATCTTTGAAAAGACAGAATGTGTGTACAAGTGCTGACCTTGCTGCAGGCAGGTTTGTGTATGGCCAGGTAAGTGCAGCATCGTTAATGTCGGCACCGTCACACAGCGCGTCCACATCGATACTGGCCTCCTCCGCCTGACGCACCTGGTCCACCAGCCCACTGGACAGGATGACAGGGGGGCTGGAGCGGGGCAGATCCATCCTGTAAACATCACAACATTAACCCCCTTGTGCGAGCAGCCACTGATACTGCCCAAATTAACCCAATTGCGTATTACCCCCCTCGAGCATGCATCCACCTGTACTGCCAAATTACCCCCCTTTTGTTTGCAGCCACTGGTACAGCCAAATTACTCCCCTTGTGAATGCAGCCACTGGTACAGTTGAAAGTACAGGTAACGTACTTGTCAAGTTTTTATAAAATGGAAATCTGAAGAATTTTTTTTTTTTTTTTTTGGGGGGGGGGGGGGGGTGGCATTGCTGCATTTTCCTGCAACTGGTAATAACCACATAATATGTAAAAGAACATGAATTAATATATTTTAACTTTGGTTTAAATAGTTTATTGCTTTGTGAAACAAATGAAAGGATACATAAATTTGTCATCAGATCAAAACAAGCCACAGGCTTAAAGAATGATCTGGACATTGATCTGAGTCAATTACATATGCATGGCGTTAATATCTATTCTGTGTGCGTTTGTTGCATGTTGACATTATACTCACACTCACATCATTTATTATTCATGGCTAACAATGCCAGTGACCTCAGTCAAAGGAGATGTCAACAAGACGTCTAATGACCAAGCGCTACTGACCCCAGTCTGAAGGAGATGTGATGACTGACATCCCCTCCCGTACAGTGCAGCTGGAACTCACAGCCTTGACCTATGACCTCCAGCTCTTGGCGCTGTCGACTGCGACCCGTCTCCATGGTAACGAACAGTGTGCGTGGCAAGTGTGAACGCAGCACATACAGTGGAGACAGCAGGATCTGGCAAACACACACACTCTCACTTTTCTTCTTAACACCTGAGTCCCATTTTGGGAGTGGTCCTCTTAACACTACATTACACTTCACAAGTCAAATCAGCCATGATAGTTCAAGGGTGCTGCCAGAATAGCTTGGTGCCTTGAGGCGCCAAGCTATTCCGGTAGTACCCTTGACCTATCACAGTCAATCTGTATCGCCCTATAGTGTGGCAGGGATGAATGGTTTAACCAACCCTAATTACAAACGTAAGTTTTTCACAAACTTTCTTTTATGAAAGGGTTTATAAACTGACGAGTGTTATCTAGTCAAATACATCCATACATTAGAAGTACTTCTGACTCATTCAGCATATATAGTTACTTCCACATGCACACAACTATATTCTGTGTCAATGTACTGGACAACTGAAATGGCAATTTCTGATGAGTGGTCTTGGGCACAGCAACTAAACACAGAAATAAAATTTGTTTGCTACCCAACAGTTCTCACACCCACCCTCCCCCCTCCCCCCCCCCCCCCCCCCCCCCCCACCCCTTTCCATCCAGTGACTAAAACCTTGCCAGCAGCTTCAAATTATGTCTGTGAAACATTCACAACTTGAGCCGTCTGCCCAAACAGAAGAGAATGACTGATGTAAGCAAAAGGCATAGATCCTCATGAGCCCCCGCAGACGTGGGGGCTCATGAGGATCTATGCCTCTTGCAGTTCGAATGTTGTTTGCTGTGTTGTGACACGGGAAGTGTTAAAAGTTTCGTAGATAACTATCTCATAACGTGTGCACTCACCACTTTGTGTCGAGCATCACCGTAAGCCCTGCAGAATATGCGGCACCACACATGGAAAAATGAAACACCATCAGGCAGCATCAACTACAGAAGGAAATACAAGAAACACAATGGGTGAAATTCATTTTTCTCTAAAAGGTATTTTTTCGAAAAATACTTACCGATGACATGACTATGTGGAAGTGTCTACTACTTACTCAATTTTAGCCTCAGAACCTGTTGTGTTACAACACAACCCGGGAGGCACTCGGGGAACCCCCCAGAGGGGCTGAGAGTTGTCTCCCATTCCTGCCCATCCGGTTCCGAGTCATGTGGTGACCAACCAGTCAGAATACTTAGCTCACCAGCAGCAAGCGAGGCAGTTGGGAGGGTCCTCCGAGTCATGTCATCGATAAGTATTTTTCGAAAAAATACCTTTTAGAGAAAAATTAATTTATTTCCTCAAAATGCATTACTGATGACATGATGTCGCGCCCCAAAACACCGCCACAGATGGGTTAAAGTCAGAGCCGTCCTCCTTGCCGCAAACTCCCGACAATTTTAGCTAAGTGCGTGTTGCGCGGCGGCGATGTCTCCCACTAGTGCGAGATTGTCTCGCTGGCCTGCCAGATCCCGGAGGTATAAGCAGGTGAGGGCCGATCCTGCCCGCCAGCCCACCACTGCCATGATGTCCTTGACAGAGCCGTTCTGGATGAATGCGACGCTCGTGGCCGTGGCTCGTACCTCGTGTGCACGTATCTCCAGCCTCTTTGCTTACTCCGGGGAGAGGTCCTGGTAGGCGGACCGGAAGCTCCAGCGTAGCCGGGAAGATAACGTCTGGGCTGTTATGTCAGTTCTGCCTGGGTCCAACGGCAAAAAGAAGCGAGAGCATCCTCCCTGGATGGCTTGGATCTGCGTCGGCAAACGCTTAGGGCGAGCACGGGATCTTGTTGCCCAGTCTCCCGGGGAAGTTTATGTCTCTCAGCGGCCGTAAGGCACGGTCAGAGGAGACCTAGGCTTGGCAAAGAAGGCAGGGTCCGTGAGTAGCTGCATGGAACCATCTGTTCTGAACTGCAGGCAGGCAGGGCGCGCTGACAGCGCGTGTAGCTCGCTTACTCGGCCCGCCATGGCAAGGACCAACAGGAAGCATTTCTTACGAGTCACATCCGCGAAGCGGGCCAAGGGCAGCGGTTCGAATCTGGCAGAGGTAAGCCACGTCAGTACTCAGGGAAGGTCCCAGCGAGGAATGAGGGAGCGGGGAACTGGACGCTGTAGGCCAAAGTGAGTCATTAGGTCGGCGAGGTCTTTTGCAGTCGCCAGGGTCAGACCGGCCGAGGTGCCGGTAGGAGTCGGCAATCATGGACAGGCACCCCCCGAAGAGCCTGAGGAAGAAGTCCATGAGGTGGGGATTCGTCAGTTCGGTCAGGGAGATGCGCTGGTCCATCTTACCTCATAGACGCGCCTGGTCGAGGGTCTGATGGCTGTAGCGATCGCTTCCACTGCTGCACACGAGAAGCCTCTAGCCGTGAGGGCTTGCCACACAATCTCCAGGCGTGAAGGAGGAGACATCCCGTGTATGGTGGAACAGCGGCTGGCGGGGTTGCTTGAGCATCGTGCTCGGCGCAGGTAGCAGCAGGGAGGGGGGGGGGGGGGGGGGGCCGTGGCGAGGCTGAGGAGGTTGGTGGTCCAAGACCAGTTCCAGGAGAGTGGGGCGACTAGCAAAGCTTGAGGAGGACTTGAGGAGGGCTTTGGGAATGAGGACCGTCTGGGGTAACGCATTATGTGATGAGACCGACCCACGGTTTTATCTCAGAGCCACCCGTAGCTGTGCGAGGCCCCCAGGTGTGTCTGACAGCAAGGTGAGCTGTGCATGCACACAGCTGTCCAGGAAAAGCACGCTGCCCGGCTGGGGACTGTAGCGGTGCTGCTCCAGTGACAGTGGACATGGGACGGCGCGTGGCGCATCCCAGGAGGCCGGGCTCAATGAGGCAGGCACTCTGCCGGCTATATGGCTCCCTGTAAGAACCAGCGGGCTTTGTCTGGGCGGGCTCCTCGCATTGAATGCAGTCCTGCTAGGAGTGCTGAGCTCCCGTGTCTGGCACGGCGTGCATCCCCAAGGGCGGCGTGGTCGCGTGCTTCTCTCTTGGCAATGGTCTCTGCGAGCCAGGCTAAACGACTCCCGGTAAGAGTCAGTGAGCTTTCTGATTAGAGACGAGTGAGGACTGACACGGTCACTGCTCCAGGCACGGAGGGGGGCGCCTTGATGGGAGAAGGATCACTCACCGGTACCGGGCACACGCGCCTGTAAAAGCTCCATAACTGTGACCAACGCAGCTCGGGCCAGGTGGAGCAGATGTTGCAAGCGTGGTCGGAGGCGCAGCCAGCGCAGGCGAGACAGACCTTGTGGTTGTCAGTCGGCCATAGGAACTCGCGGCACTGCATGCAGGTCAGCACCTGGCAACTGCAACACTAATCACACATGAAGGCGTGCGGGCGAGGGCACGTGGGGCCCCGCCAAGCTAAGGCGAGCATTTGACGCAAAATGGTACAACGAAGGTACAAACATGCCGGTCAGCGCCTGGTACTGCAACACCTATCCAACATGAAAGGCACGCGGGCGCGCGGGCACGTGGGGCCCTACCAAGCTAAGGCAAAATGCAAAAGGTACAATGAAGGTACAAGCATGCAGGTAAGCGCCTGGTACTGCAACACCTAACAACATGAAAGGCGAGTGGGCGCGGGCACGTGGGGCCCCGCAAGCTAAGTCGAGCGTTCGGAGCGAAGAGGTACAACAAAGATACGAGCGAAAAGAAGTGCTTCTGATCGAAACCGGCGCCCAGCCCAGGGGCCAGCCGAGGGCTAGTACGGCTACCTTACCTCTCGGTAGAAGCGGGGACAGGGGGAGGAACCTCCATACCACACTCAGCGCGCGAAGGCGGCCGGGCGTCCCAGCAAGTCAGTGCCATGGAGTCCACGCAACCCAAAAGGCGCAGAAGAGGGAAGCAGCAGAACGCTCAGGCAACGAAGCACTCACACACAGTGCACAGGCAGGGCAGGCGCAAACACACAGCCAAACAACAAGTCCAGAAGACCGGCGAACCGGTCGCACCAAACAAAGTCCGTAGGCTACGCAAAACACGTCTGCACAGCGTGAGCTAAGTAGAACGACTGGTTGGTCACCACGTGACTCGGAACCGGATGGGCAGAAATGGGAGACAACTCTCAGCCCCTCTGGGGGTTCCCAGAGTGCCTCCCAGGTTGTGCTGTAACACAACAGGTTCTTAGGCTAAAATTGAGTAAGTAGTAGACACTTCCACATAGTCATGTCATCAGTAATGTATTTTGAGGAAATAAAACCCTGACGATCCAAGATCCAGTTTGTTATACACGTGCTGATCTGTGAGTTCATCAAATCTGCAAAGTCTGTGTGCTGGTCTATAAGTTTGTATCTTACAGCCTACATCCATTAGGGCCCAAGTCACAGAACAAGAAAGTATAGGAATTCAGCCAAAAGTAGGAAGGTTCCAATGACTGGTAAAAGGCCCCACTTACAGAGATACCAGGTGGAAGTGCTGACAAATACAATTTGTGCATCTGTCAGACATGCAAACAATTTGGCCACACTGTCACTGAATATAGGATTACTTCAAGATTACTCATGTTTTTTTAGCCATTTCCTAAGACAGAATACAAAAGACACAAACACTTCTGTATTTGTGAGTTTTGTATGCTGTTTTAGAGATATCAACATCATCTGTTGTAAAGTGTTTCAGAACAGCGCTGGGATGCATAAATTCTCCAGATAATTCTATCATGCTAACGCTGCTTTAACACCACAATGGTTTACCATACAACAACCAGAAAACTGCAATGACCTTCAAAAGTTGGTTGTCTCGCATATCGTCCCCTCCAACGTGCACTGTGTGTGACCATGGTAACGACTGTCCGGCCAGACGCAGGCTGATCCCCACCACATCATCGTGCTCCACCACAAATGATGGCAACATCTGGCCTGGCTCCAACACACACACATTGCGCTCCGTGGCCGTGTCGTCATGGTGATCTCTGCTGTGGTGAACCAGGCGCACTTCCAGGGGAACTGACAGACGACTGCCCACCACCAGCTGCCCGCTCACTGTCACCTGCACATGACAACAACAGCTACAGGGGCTCATGAGGATTTATGCCTCTTGCTAAGACCAATTTGTATCCATGTTTCTTGGACAGTCAGGCTTTTTGTCATTGAATGAACGAAGATTTCAGAAACAAAAATGAATTTTTCTCTAAAATGTATTTTTTCGAAAAATACTTACCGATGACATTACTGTATGGAATATCTACCTAGCTTACTTAATTCCAGCCTAAGAACCGGTTGTGTTCTCACACAACCAGGGAGGCAACTCAGGGGACTGTAACCAGGGCCGTGATTCCACCTCGTGGTGAAGAGGTCGATCATGGGAGTCTCCCAGTGAGCGCAGATCATCTGAAAGATGTCCGGTCGCAGAGTCCATTCCGTGTGGAGTAGCTGACCGCGCCGCGAAAGGGAGTCGGCGAGGATGCTCATGTGTCCCAGAATGTGTCGCACTCAGAGGAAGATGCCTCGGTCTTCACACCAGTGCAGGACCTGGTAGAGGAGTATACACAGGTTGGGGGGAGCGCGTCCCGCCCTGTTTCTGGATGTAGGAAACCACCGTGGAGTTGTCCGAGAGGACGAGGAGCTCCTGGGGACGGAGGCGAGACTCCCACATGCCAAACTGCGTTCAGCTCCAACCAGTTGATGTGCCTGTCTGCCAGGTCCAAAGGTCAGAGGCCGGACGTCGTGAGAAAACTCAGTAACAGGTGAGCACCCCACCCAGCCAGACTTGCATCCACGCAGAGCGAAAGCTGGGGCGGGGGTGAGGTCCCGCCGCGAGCCACAAATGGTCCATCCATCGTCGCAGATGGGGAAGAAGCATCTGCTGAACAGGTACCGGGGCAGTGAGATCGCCGGAGGACGGACGCCAGTGGAGAAGGAGATGCAGCTGAAGAGGCCGGGAGTAAAGACGACCGAGTGGCAGGAGGTCCGCCGCTGCACTCATCAGGCCGAGGAGCTGGAGAAAAACTCTGGCGGGAACTGCATTCTCTTGGGCCACCTGGCGGGCCAGGGCAGCCAGCTTCTGGATCCGAGGCTCTGGAAGTCTCACCTGGTCGAGGTCGGTCGCAAATTCCATGCCGAGGTGTACGAACCGGCGGGAAGGTGTGAGGTCTGACTTGCCTGCATTGACCAGGAAGCCCAGCCACATCAAAAACCGAAGCAGCGCATCTCTGTCCATTGCTAGAGTGGCCTCCGACTAGTTCCTCAGAAGGAGGTCGTCCAAACAGTTCAAGGCGTCCATGATGCGGGTGAAGACCCATGGGCTGAGGTTGAGGCCGAACGGGAGGGTCTGAAACTGGTAGACCACGCCGTCGAAGGCGAAGGGCAGGTACCGTCGGGAGGCAGGGTGCATGGGGACGTGGAGATACACGTCGGACAGGTCCAGACTGACGGTGAAATCCATGGGCTGCACGGCGGCCCTGAGGGCCCTGGCTGTCTCCATGCGAAAGGACGGGGCTGAGATGTACCTGTTCAGTGCCGAGAGATCGATGACAGGTCGCCACTTGCCGCCCGGCTTGGGTACCACGAAGAGTTGGCTGTAGAAGACTGGGGAGTCATGGCGCGAGACTACCTCTGTGGCATGCTTCTGCAGTAGAGTGGCGACCTCACCGCAAAGGGTGTCGGCTTTGAGCTGGTCGATCAAAATCTCGGTCTACAAGGGAGAGCGTCATAGTGGCAGCAGAGATATAAAGGTGATCAGGAGGCCCTTGGAGATAGTGGAGAGGACCCAGGGGTCGTCAGGTAGCAGCGAATGCCAGACTTCGCTGTGGAGGGTGAGCCTCCCACCGATTGGAGACCCTGAGACGATCGGCAGGGGCTGAAGCGGGGCGGAGTCAGGGGGCCCTCCCGCACCCCGGACGCCGGGCGGGTTGGGTCAAGCAGGGGCCGGGGGCCGGACAGGTCAGGAGCAGCCGAAGGTGGGAGCACGGAGGGGACCAGGGGGTGAGCGGCAGGGGGGAGGGGGTGGAGAGAGAGGAGGGTCTGGTGAACTGCAGGGCGCGACCCACAGCCTTGCGGGCTGCCGGAAAGCGGGGGTAGACGAGCTGCTGGGCCAGCGGTCCTTGTTCGCGTCCTTCACTGACTGCCAGGAGGGGCTGAAGAGGAGAGAACCGCCCAGAGGAGCGCGACGGAGCTGCGTCTTCATGTCGGGGGGTAGGCCGCGGCAGGCTTGTAGCATGGCATCCTGCCGCATCAGGTCACAGTTGGAGGGTCGGCAGCCATGGAGTTGATGGAGGAGTGTTACGCTGCCCGGTTAGCCGCCACCACCAAGGCAAGGAGGTCCCCCAATAGGGGCGTGAGGGGCGGGGTCATCCATGACGCGACGGATGAGAACTTGGGGCAGGAGCTCCAGGAAGCCCGAGCAAGCCAAGGTGTTGCGGACCAGGAAGGCCGTTTTGTCCAAGCTGCGGGGAAGGCCCCGCCTCAGTTGTGCGGAGCCGCCTGCTTGTACTAGCGCCGGTGGATCCACCCGGGGAGAAGGTCTGGGAATGCCCGGCGTACCAGTCCTGACGGAAGGCGATGTTGAGGCCGGGCGGCCACCCACGGTCTGAGAAGAAATCTGCCTCACGTGACGAATCCTACTGAAGCTGAGCGGAGAAGGCGTCCAAGGGGTCCCAAAAACCAGAGGGCTGGGGGAGCGATTTGAACCTCTTTACCTGACGGCCGGCGTCGACGAAGGCGGAGGCTTTCCTCTTGAGTGGGGGGGACAGCGGGCAGGCCTCCGAGGGAAGACAGGCCACAATGAGACGAGCTGCTCTGTCCAAGGAGCGCAGAGTTTCCACGCGAGGGGCCGAGAGGGTCGCGGGAGACCCGGGGTTGTCCGTGGAGTGTGCGCAGGGTGAGGGAGACCGACTGTCCACGCCGAGGAGAGCCGAGACGGAGTCATCCGGAAGCAGGCTCAGGGCCTTGTCATCGTCACGAGGGCGAGACGCCCAGCGGAGGGGGCAAGAGGAGGCTTGGGAGGCGGGGGGCCCGCTAGCAGTGGCACGACGTACGGGTCGGGAGGGAGAAGGGGGCCGGCTCAATCGGGAGCTCGTCTGTCGCAGGCAGGGCGAAGCCGGGGGCGAGGCGCGCCGGGGGTGATGGGGCGATGGAGCGTGGCGGGCGCCTGTCCCGGGGGGAGCGGCTGCGATGACTAGAGCGCGGTAGATGGGTCCGATCAGCCGGGCTCCTCCGCAGCCGCCCCCGGAAGAAGAAGGAGACAGGCACCACGGCCCCTAGGCGACGCGTGCCGGGATGTGTGGGCGTGGCCTAGAGGCGCGATACGTGGTCGAGCGCGAAGAGGATGAGGAGGGCCGAGAGCTGCATCTGTCGTCACGCTGCACATCACGGTCCGTAGCGGAGGCATGGCGCTCCTGGCGTCGAGCGGTCTGTCGGGTCTGCCAAGATGTCTATAATGAGGCGACGAAGGTCGCTGCAGGTGGGCCGGCCTCACTCTGCCAGCTATTTGACTCCCAGTAGGAGTGAGCGGGCTTATTCAGGACTGCCAGTGGTTAACGGACGAGGCGACGAGGGTCGCTGCAGGCGGGCCTCGATGAGGCGGGTGCTGTGCCGGCTATCTGTAGGAGTGAGTGGGCCTATCCGTGCGTTTAATGGCAGAACTGCCAGGGGTCAGCGAACGAGACGATGATGGTCGCTGCAGGCCAGCCTCGGTGAGGTCGGAGCTCTGCCAGCTATGTGACTCCCCGTAGGGGTGAGCAGGCGTATTCGGTGTGGGCACCGTGGAAACTGCAGTCCTGGAACGTGAGTCGTAATCACGTGACATTCATTCCCCAAAGTCGGAGCGGGCGCGGCTGGTCACTTCTCCTAGCAAGGAGGGGGGCACAATTGGCAGACGGGCGGTCATGGGCCGGCGTCGGGTGCTCGCGCCGTTAGAAACTCCAGAGCTGTGACCAAAGATCCTCCGGCCAGGTGGCGCAAACATCGCAAGAGTGATCGGAGGCGCAGCCAGAACAGGGTAGGCAGACTGGGTGGAGATCACTCGGCCACTGGAAGTCGCCACATTGTAGGCAGGTGTGAACTTGGCAGCTGCAACACACATCAGACATGAGAGGCGACCGGGCGTGGGCTCCCGAGGCCCTGCAACGAGTTCGAGCTCTCAACGCGAATTGTCATACGAGCAACGCGAAAGCACCCCCGGTTGCAGCCACCGCCCAGCCCCAGAGCCGGTCGAGGGCATGGACCGAGACCTTACCTTGCCATCGCTGCAGGGGGGGGGGGGGGGGGGGGGGGAGGGGGGGGGAAACCTGCCACACGGCCCTCAGGACGTACCGCCGGGGAAGAAGTCCCAGAAGGCACAGCGTAAATCCCAGAACCACACGCCCGCAACCACTAAGTCCAATGGCACGACGGGGAACCACAATAATCCAAGGAACCCACGCAAGGAGGAGTAGTAACATAATCCAAGGGAATACAAGTAATCCAACTCCAACCAGCCCTAAAGAACTGGCGGCACTGCACACAGTCAAGGTCCCATAGGCTAGAACACAACTGTTCACGTGTAAGCTAAGTAGACGATTGGCGTGACACCACGTGGCACATGACCGATGGGCTGGGACGGGTTACAGTCCCCTGAGTTGCCTCCCTGGTTGTGTGGGAACATAACAGGTTCTTAGGCTGAAATTAAGTAAGCTAGGTAGATATTCCATACAGTAATGTCATCGGTAATTTTGTGAGGAAACAAACATGTACGTACAGTGGCAGGGGAGGGGGTTAACCCTTTGGCTGTCCTGCAGGGATCACCTCGACAAAAAGCACTTCCAACTGCCAAACAGTTAACACTGGTATAACGAGTGAACCAAACACTGGTTACTGGTTCAGTTCTTCTACAAACCCACACATTTAGTTAGGGAGTGCTGCGCTAGCTTATCAAGTGGCGAGGTGACCTAGTTACAGCGCATTCCACTGGGCATCTGGTACCGCCTGATAGTAGGCCTTCTTTACGCTTACTATTTTATGTGGGCCGAGTGCCAAATTTGAGCTGGCTTTAAAGCTGTACTGTGCTTTCAAAATACTTTTGTTTGGATTTTCAATGAGTGATATGTGTTAGTGTAACATAGTGCTACAAGTAAGTGATTTATTTTACTGGATAGATTTACCTGTGATTTTTTATTGAAAGTTTTATAGACCAGCATGTGAGTGTAGTTCGCTGACATTTAGAATGGAGTCTGACACACAATATTCCTATTCAAACCACACGGAACGACTGAGTAGTTTGTGCAGGTTTTGCCATGCAGAGCGAGTAAAAGGCAAAGGAAATACGGACTTTCACACTTTAAACTGTGCGTTGATTATGTAGACGATCTTTCTGCTTTTCATGGTATTGACGTATGTACACTGAGATGAAGAAGACAAACATCTGAAGGGAATGTGTAGAGAGGCGCCGGTAACAAGTACACGCAGGACTCAGTCTCTGTGTGAAATAAACTGTCTTGAGACTGATACATTTTAGCCTGCACTGTTCTGTGTTTATCTAATTTACACCTAGTCAAAATAGCCATTTGATCACCATTAAGAGTGTTTATTATTTTCGGCACTGTGGGTGTCCTATCCGATTTGTTAGTAAAGTGGATTGCTCTTCCGATTTTATAAGATTTAGTGGAATGCTAAAGACAACTTCACCTATACAAAGGGTTCAACTGACACTGCCGCTAACCCTGCATATGAACTGTGAATTATTTGCAACATTTTTAATGCCTCCGAAATCACCTACGTGTGGAGGTTACGTTCAGTGGCAAGAACTTTCCGTCTGTCTAACACTGGATTACCAATGACGCATCATCCCATTTCAGGACCCACTGATATTGCAAGGTAAATCTATCTGACATTTTGAGTAGTGCTTATCTTAGTGGCTGTATACGATGATCGCTGGCCTGAACCATAATTTTCGCAAAAGTACTTTGCATGAGTTAGAATAGTTGAAAGACGTGTCATTTGCAACAGATTTGTGTCGTCTTCACGGTAAACTGCGCGCCGGTTGTCTGTCTTCTAGTCCGTTGCATGCATTGCTCATCTTTATTTTCCTAAGCATGTCTAGTGTCTACAGAAAGCTTATTTTCTTAGCTTTTAAGTGTATGTCTTAAATACAACATACCTTCAGTACAGCTTAAACAACATGCGGTAAATGACCGGCGCCATTAAAATGTATCCCGTGCAGTTCACGGTCAGCGCATAGCGTGTACACACATAGCATGCTCGAGTAAAACAGTGACAAGAATAGCGCGACTATAGTTGCACAGCCGTAACAGATTGCGCTCAGCTCTGTGCTGCCAGCCGGCGGTATTAACAGAGACGACACGCTGCGTGGCTCCTTATCTTACGCGCCGCACGCGCGCGCGCCTCAAAACTAAATGGGAGGCCTTGAACAGCCGTCCTTCACCTATCTCGGGAGCATCATAGACAAAAAAGGCGGCACTGATGCAGATGTCAGAGCACGAATCGGTAAAGCCAGAGCAGCCTTTCTCCAGTTGAAAAAAGTGTGGAGTTCCAGAGAGCTGTCACAACACACCAAAGTCAGGATTTTCAACTCCAATGTAAAAGCAGTTCTATATGGAGCAGAGACTTGGAGATTGACAAAAACCACAGTCAACAGAGTACAGACCTTCATGAACAGTTGCCTTAGAAGAATTTTGAAAATCCACTGGCGTCAGACTCTGGGAGAGAACCGAGCAGATAACAGCAGAGAATGAAATTGGGCGAAGAAGATGGGGATGGATCGGTCACAGTCTGAGAAAGCCAGCTTCCAGTATCACTAGGCAGGCATTGTCATGGAACCCCCAGGGAAAGAGGAAAAGAGGTAGGCCAAGAAACTCCTGGCGTCGAGACCTCCAAGCAGACATCAAGAGACTGGGAACCACCTGGAGTAGAATCGAAGGAGAAGCACAGGACAGGAGTTGCTGGAGGTCTCTCGTCGACGGCCTATACCCGGGTAGGGGTGACAGGCGTAAGTAAGTAAGTAAGTTGAACAGCCGTGGGTTCCGCAATACTGCCAGTCTGCTGGCCACTAGGAAAGAAGGTACTTACGACACTTAATTCCTTCACTGCTGAGCAAAACTGAACATCACCCAACTGCAAGAGGTATAGATCCTCATGAGCCCCCGCAGTTGCGGGGGCTCATAAGGATCTACGCCTCTTGCTGAAACCACTTGGTATCCACGTTCTTTCAATGGGGGAGGATCTCTGGCGGAGTTACAATGATTTCAAGAAAACGATCTGTGTCAACTGACAGTGAAGGGGTTAAACATGGGGGGGGGAGGGGGGGGCGCGGGGGCAGGTGCTTGGGTTTGAACAGTACAAGCTCACCTGTCTGCAGACAGGAGTGAGGTGCCTGGTTCTGACGACAATGGTGTATCGCTGGTCACGAGCCCTCACCACTCGCACCGTGTGGCCGTCCTTCTCCAGACTGATGGGACTGCACCACCGCCATGTTGGCTGGTCCAGGCACAGATGTAAATGCTGCAGCAAACACACACACACATCATCAGTGGCATTTCGAAGTTTTAACATATTACATCCTGAGGCTGATTTTCTCAAATTTGTCTCTTGTCCCATGAAGGCCACATACAGATTAGGAGACAGATCAACCATTTCAGTTCAAGGGTGGTGCCAGAGTAGCTTGGCGCCCTAGTGCCAAGCTGCTCTGGCACCACCCTTGAACTATTATAGTCAAATTAATTTCATGCAGTAGTGTACCAGTACGAAAAGGGTTAACACATTTTGCCCTACAGTCAAAATTCCCAAACTTGGGCGCTGTTTTCTGAAGATTTGCATACCAACTCAGGAGACCATCAACTAATATACCTCCAGTGTGGTGCCAGTACAGTTTTTCTCCTCTGGGTGGCAAGCTATTTTGCACCATCCTTGAACTATCGTAGCAGGGCTGAATGGGTTCAAAATTCGTCCGGAAAGTGCGCCATCTAAAGATACTTACAAATAGCTGGGAAATAATACAAATTATTACATAAAAGTCCAATCTATCTGCCTGATTAAATGTTTCTTCATTATTGGTTTATGTAACATGTTTTCAATGCAAATGACATTTTGGGTACATATTATGACAATGTGCTGTTGTAACAGTATTTTCAATTTATCTTTTAATTAGCAACACAAAATTAAATGTTGCATTTTGTTTCCTCAAAAACATTACCGATGGCATTACTGATAGGAAGATACGTCTAGCTACTGATTTCAGCCTAAGTCTCCGTTGTGCAAGCAACACAACCGGGGAGGCGACTCGGGGAGTCGTCGTTTTATATAACTCCCAGAGTGACCTCCCCTCCCTTCCCATAAGGCCCTTTGGACCTAGTGACCAGTCATACGCTTCGCTGCGACGTGAACGGCTGTTCCGCTTTCGGCTTCTGTTTATCTCGTGTTCTCCGTGTGTTTTCTCGACTTCATTTGTGCTTTTCTGGATTTCTTCGTGTGTGCAATTATCCATCCTACATTGATTCTTATCCTTACGACATATGGTGGGAGTTGAACGGACATGAGGTAAGGTCTCGGATTATAGTTATACATGAGCCGGCCATTTTTAACTGTTTCGATCTGACTCAAGGCGGTTCCCGTTTGGCACCGTTTTTTCTTCGCGCATAGGGCGGCGTTAGGCTGCTTTCAATTTTCAAAATTTTTGGCAAAACATGAGACGGACGGGACGGGACCTCTCTTTTCACGGTTCCCGTTTCTGTTGCAGTTTGCAATTACGTACATGCCCGCGCTGCTTGGGTTTTCAGTACCCGACTGATTCACATGTTTTATCTTTACCATGCTCGGGATGTTCTTCTTCTCGACCATGCCATGTCTGCTCTTCGTGGAAAGAGCGTCGTTGGTCACAACTCTGGGATTTTTATAATCGCGACCGGCCTGCAGCTCCTCGCTTACTTAGCCACTCGCCAGCCGCTTTGCGCCCCTCTGCCGCCAGTGCGACATCCCTTCCTGTAACTTCTGACCATTCGGGAACCCACAAATGAGCATCGTCGGATATTGTGGGCTTTTCTTCGAACCGGATATTTCTTACCTCGGACCTCAGCGCTCGCCCGTCGCTAGTCCCCTCCCACTCTACTGGGAGTCGGGATTTTCTGCGATTGGGACGGCCCCTCCCTACTGCCTCTATCCCACTGGGGACCTGGGCCATTTCACCAAATCCGAAGCATTCCCAGGCACGGCATGGGGTCCCACCTGCGGCCTCAAAAGAGTCGCACCCCACGAGTAGTAAGACTCTGGGGCTTTTGACCCAAACATTTGTGACCTCTACCGAGTCGTACCCCATGAGTAGTAAAACTCTGGGGCCCTTGACTCATACGAGCAGTTCCCGCCCGGTGTTACAGCCACTGGCGGTGGGTGACTCCCTCACTGTTTCTTTCAGACGCTCTCACATGGATGATCGCACTCGGCGCACTCATCCTTCTAAACTTTTCACTGCTAGTCCGCTTTAGACCGTGACGTTACGTGGTCGTTCTTTCAGCCGCAGCCCTCTCTCCAGAGATGCCTGCTCAATCGCGTTACAATCACGTTCTCCGGACCATCGCTGCTTTGTTCCCCCACGTGGCTCCTCCCCCAATCGCCAGTCTCGGGACCAATCGCGACTGCCTCTCCCTTCCTCTTCCTGTCGATCTTCTTCTCAGGTGAGCACTCGTTCTGCTCCCCACCATTCGGGCCTTCCGGCCCTGAGAGTGGTCTGTGCGCCCACTTCTAGCTTTCCAGTCGTGCCTGTTCGATCCTTCTCTGCTCATAGAGTTCCAATTCCCCCCCCCCCCCCACCCCCTTTCACCTGGGGGATCCTTGTGGGGGGATCGAGACGAGGTGCTTAGCCTACACCCCGCAGTTTCTGCTTCCGTGTTCCTCGAGCCGCAGTCTCCACTTTTGAGTCACCCAGCTCTCCCTCTCTCCTCTGCGGCTCCCTCACCCACCCCTGCGATGGCTTCCCCCTCCTCTCCTCGTAGCTTATCGCCCTCTTCCCCCCACCTTCCCTTGGGCATTGATTACTGCTGAGCCCTCGACGAAGCGGCCCACCTGATTTCAGCTGCTCTTCCTCCGGAAGCTTGCCCCCCCTCCCTCTCCTCCCCTGAGCTTGAGCTTCGGTTGACGCTTCACATCAGTCTAAACGTTTTAAGACCCTTCCTCAGCCCACCTGCTTTCGGGACCTCTCTGATGCTTTTAAAGCTCATTTACAACAGGGCAATTTGTCGGACGTTGGCTTCTTTTCTGACCGCCGCTGGCCTGCGGATGTGGCGATTAAATTCCGACAGCACTGGTACGCAGGACACAACCAGTCCTTTCTGTGCCCCCTCCCGACGGTGGATCCCGCTGCAGAGGCGCAGATTGGTGGTAAGGATGCTGTGGGTCGGTCTACTCCCGCGGGCCTAGACAAGACGGCTACCCTAATTCAGAATTCTCTAGCCGTGATGGGGTTTTTGGAGTTAGCCACACAGGCTGTGGTAAGACGTATTGAAGACTTCTGGGATTCTCCTGAGGCCTCTGACCCCCTGAGTGATTTACACTCCATCGCAGTGACGGCTAATCGGGCAGTGTACCACGCTTCGACAAACGCTTTAGCGGCAGCCTCCAACTGTGACCTTATGTGGCGGGACGGCGTCCTCCAGCGATGTATCGGCCTTCCCACTTCGGTGAAGTCCCAGCTGCAACAGGCCACCCTCGGCGGTGCTCTTTTGTTTGGCCCTACCTGGCAGTCAGTGAAGGAGTCTACCAAGGACTTTTGGCCTTGCACCCCCCTCCCCCCTGCAACTTCCCACTGCTTTCAGTCTTCCCGCAGGGCAGTGGGTCGTCCTCTGCGGACCTTCAGACCCACCCCGCGACCCTCCCGGGGATCCTGTAGGCCTGGACGTCCTGTCTTCTCCGGCCGTTCTCGCGCTCCCCCCTCTTCAGCCCCCTCGTTTCCCCGCCCCTACCGGCGGTTCGGGCGGGGACGGGCCCAGTGACTATCACCCTCTACCTTCCCCGCGGATGATTGATTGATTGATTGTACATTGCTTAACGTCCCGACAGCAACAAGGCTTTCTCAGGACGTGCCTGCACTGCTTGTGAAAAAAAACTAAACAGAAAATTGAATGTATGTCGCCAGCCGGTCAAATACGTTAAATAAACCTACAACATGGGGCCTAAATAAAGCTAAGACCATTTAGCAACACACATCCAATATCAAGAGCTACAGGCAGTGCAGACAGTAGGGAGAGTTTTAAAAAGGCAAATACAGGTGAATGGACAAAGGGTAGACAGAAACACATGCCCCAGAATAGAGAGAAAACCCCACTCTGTGGGGCTGACCAGGGTGACCCTGGGAACTAAAAAATACCTAACCCCACCCAAGTCCCCCAGGGCAGACCCGGGTGGGGACTTCCCCGCGGATGACCACGGAGCACCCCGTCGGCGGGTTAGTTAGTTAGTTATTTGGGTTTAACGCCGAGCAGGCGACTAAGGCCATCTCATGGCGGGATGGGTAAAAATCTGGTCAGCCAGACTAAAAGCAAGGTCTTAAGACAAGATGTAAATATAGATTAAAAATCTCAGGCTAAAATGTCACACATGTCTTTAAAAGAAACGTCTACAGACTCTCAAACAGGGAAATAAAAAAATTCACATAGTCTATGAATGCTCAGATCTTGTTAAAAATATTGCATTCTCTCAAAAAACTGAAGATTTTGTCCGGGGGAACATCCCGGAACAAAACCTTCAAGGAGTCTGCTGTGAAGTGTTTATATCTGGTGTCAATTAGGTCAGCACAATACAGCAAAAAGTGTCGAACAGAAAACTGCTCATCACAAGCAAAACACCATGGACGCTCATCCTGTTTAAGTAAGTAAGAGTGCGTAACATACGTGTGCCCGATGTGGAGCCGAGCAAGGACAGTCTCCTCACGGCGGCTGCCGCAGCGGAAAGGTAGACTGTCAGACAACTTAGGAAGAGCTTCATGAAGCTTGTTCCCTTCCTCTTTGTCCCACTCAGACTGCCACTCGCGGGCTATGTACGCACTAATCACAGGTTTAAAATCACTATAGACAGTCTGTGTGTCAGGGACAGGGTCACTGCGGGCACTGTTGGCAGCAGAATCTGCGATTCTGTTGCCTTCGATGCCCACATGGCCTGGGACCCAAATAAAAATGATGTCATAATATTCCTTCATCAAGTCTGCGTTGAGCTCTCTAATCTGCACCAGCAGTGGATGGTCTGTTCCCGCGCCCTGAAGGGCCTGCAGGGCAGAAAGAGAGTCAGACAGAATCAGGAAGTTCCTTTCCCGAGACTGATAGGCATGCTTGAGTGCCAGCAGAATTGCCTGCAGTTCTGCACTAAATACAGAGGAATGGTCAGGGAGACGGAGCTTAAATGGGCGTTTAGGATGTCGAGAGGACACTGCAGCCGCAGCCACCCTCCCATCCTCAGACTTGGACCCATCCGTATAAAGACGACAATAGCCAGGAAAAATTGAAAGGAGTTCATTGAGTCTCTGTTGGTATATGGCTGGTGGAGTACAATCCTTCTTGTGGGCGGTCAAGTCCAGCAAGGGGCGGGAGGCTCGCCCGGCACATCAACGAGTGGCGGTCGTTGCTGCCGGATGATACTTGGGTGCTCTCCACAATCTCAGACAGACTTCATATTTCGTTTCTCCAACCGCCCCCTCTCCACCGCTCGCCTGTGTGGACTCATGTCTCCTCCGACCCGATCAAGGTTTGGCTCTGCGTCAGGAGATTGCGTCTCTACTTCAGAAGGCTGCGACGGAGGTGGTCTCTCGGCTCAACTCGCCGGCATTCTACAGCCGCCTCTTCCTGGTTCCAAAGCCCGGCAGTCATTGGCATCCAGTCATCGACCTTTCGGCACTAAACCGGTTCATTTCGGCCCCCTCCTTTCGCATGGAGACAGCACGGGCCATGCGGTTAGCGGTGCATCCTTTCGACTTTGCAGTCAGCCTCGACCTTTCCGATGCTTACCTCCATGTTCCCATTCACCCAGCGTCTCGCCACTTCCTACGTTTCGCCTTCGACGGAGTCGTATACCAGTTTCGGGCTCTCCCCTTCGGCCTCAACATCAGCCCTTGGGTCTTTACGCGGATTTATGGATGCGGTGATCTCTCGGGCCCGACAGTCCTTGTCCAGCCCAACCTCCAATTACCTAGACGACATCTTGCTCCGCAATCAGGACCCCCAGTCTCTGGAGACAGACCGGGACGCTCTACTCACTCTTTTTCGGAGACTGGGATTTATGGTCCACCAAGGGAAGTCAGATTTCACACCCTCCCGTACCTTCATCCATCTCGGGATGGAGTTTCTGACCCACCGCAACACTGTGAGACTAACAGCCTCTCGCGTTCAGAAACTGGCTGTGGCCGCTCACCAGGTGTCGTGTTCCGAGTCATGCCCTGCCAGGATCTGGCTTCAATTACTGGGGCTCATCAGTGCGGCAGCCGATCTCCTTCCCCTCGGTCGCCTGTACTCTCGGCCTCTTCAGCTCCATCTCCTTTTCCATTGACGACCTTACTCAAACGACCTTTCGACCCTAGTACTGGTGGTCCCCTTGATCCGGTCACACCTACTTCGGTGGACAGATCTGACCTGGCTCGCGTCGGGAGTGCCCATTTCCTCCCAACCTCCTCAGCTTTCACTCTGCACAGATGCGAGCCTATCCGGCTGGGGTGCCCACCTACTTCCGGATTTCGAAGAGGTCTCGGGCCAATGGCCACCATCATTACAGAACAGACACATCAACTGGCTGGAGTTGAAAGCAGTTTGGCTGGCTCCGACTCATTGAGAGACTCGTCTCCATCACAAAGAGATCTTGATTCTGTCCGACAATTCCACTGTGGTATCGTACATCCAGAAACAAGGCGGGACGTGCTCTCCTTCTCTCTGCATGCTTCTCTACCAGCTGTTCCTCTGGTGCCGGGATCGACACATCTCTCTCCGGGCACGCCACATTCCCGGTCACCTCAACGTGCTTGTGGACTCTCTCTCTCGCCGGGGCCAGCTGCTTCATACTGAATGGACCCTCAAACCAGAGATCTTCTGGCTGATCAGCACCCACTGGGAGACACCAATGGTCAACCTTTTCGCGACACGATGGAACACACAGCTTCCCCTCTTTGTCTCACCCATTCCAGACCCTCTCGCCTGGGCAGTGGACGCCCTGTTGATCTCTTGGGATGGCCTGATAGCCTATGCTTATCCCCAGGTCGTCCTTGTTCCCAAGGTGTTGCTCAAACTTCCAGGCTCGAACACGATCCTCTTCCTCGTAGCCCCCTTCAGCTGGGCACGCAGCTAGACGACCAATCTGGTGAGCCTCGCCACGGATGCTCCCCTGCTCTTACTAAACCACGCACGATGCTGAAACAACCACGACAAGCTCTCTTCCACCCCTGTCCAGAGCAGCTCCTATTACACGCCTGGAGGTTGTGCGTTCGTCCCTCATCGCTCGAGGCTTCTCGCGTGCAGAAATGGAGGCTATCACTGCGGCCCGCAGGGCTTCCACCAGGAGGGTACACGAGGGCAAGTGGAGAGTCCTACAGTCCTGGTGCCTCTCCAGACACCTGTCTCCAATGGCCTTGTCTACACCCCAGTTAGCAGAGTTCTTCGTGTGGCTCTTTGACAAACAAAACTTGGCCCCTATCACCATCTGGGGATATCTCTCTATGGTCGCAGATACCTACTGACATTTGGGCCGACCGGATCCGGGTGTGTGCAAAGACCTCGCCGACCTCCTTGCCCACTTCGAGTTACAGAGACCGGTTCAGCGTTTGCTACTTCCGCACTGGGACCTGGCCTGGATCCTCACTTGGCTTAATTCGGACCGCTTCGAACCTTTGCCCTTAGCCACTATGGCTGACGTCACCAGGAAGACCTGTTTCCTACTCGCTCTCGCTTCGACTGCCAGAGTCAGCGAGCTGCATGCATTATCCGTGGACCCCGCATGCCTCCAGTTTCATGCGGATGGCTCCGTCCAGTTAATGACAAACCCTTCCTTTCTCTTCCTTGCGGCTTCCCTCGGCCGGAGCTCAGATCATGACCCTCCGCCCGCTTAAGGGTTTTGACCTTTCCCGGGAATCCTGACAACAAGACCCTGTATGGGCCTTGCGGATATACCTGCGTCGTTCGCGGCCCTTCCGATGGGGCCGGAAACGACTCGTTCTTCCCCTGCGACGCGGCAGGGATGATATTTCAGCGCAGACTATATCCTCGTGGATCCGCAGGATCATCCACTCTGCTTATGAAGAACTCTCACCGGACGTGGCACAGAGACTTCGCATTCGAGCGCACGAGGTTCGGGCGGTATCTGCGAGTCTTGCCCTCGACCGCAACTGTGCGGTGTGGGATATTGTGGCGGCCATTGGGTGGCGAACGAGTTCCACCTTCGCCCGCTTCTACCTACGAGACCTCTCGGGCCAAAGGGAGAACCTGGCCCTTGTTGGGGATGTCTTGGCGGCGCAACACTCCCTCCCGGCGCCACCGGTAACGCTTCGTTGAAATCGTCGGGACTTTGCGCCCAGGGCACCTTGTTAACTAACATGTTCTCAGGACTGGGTATGGTGGGCGGCTCCCTACTTCTTTTCGTTATTCTTAACGCTTCGTTGAAACAGTCGGGACTTTGCGCCCAGGGCACCTCTTTAACTAACATGTTCTCAGGACTAGGTATGGTGGGCGGCTCCCTACTTCTTTTCATTATTCTTCATATCAGTTATGTTATCGGTAATGTTTTTGAGGAAACAAATTAATTTTTTTCTAAAATATATTTTTTCGAAAAATACTTACCAATGGCATTACTCTAAGGGCCCTCCCACCTGCCCCGCTTGCCGCCAGCTACATTCGCTTAGCGTATGACTGGTCGCTAGGCCCAAAGGGCCTTATGGGAAGGGAGGGGAGGTCACTCTGGAAGTTATAAAAAAACTATGACTCCCCGAGTCGCCTCCCCAGTTGTGTTGCTTGCACAATGGAGACTTAGGCTGAAATCGGTAGCTAGACGTATCTTCCTATCAGTAATGCCATCGGTAAGTGTTTTTCGAAAAATTAATTTTTCTCTAAAATGTATTTTTTCGAAAAATACTTACCGATGCCATTACTACAATGGAACAACCTATAGCTAGCATAATTTTAGCCCAAAAACTTACGATGTGTACCCTTAGAGCCAGGGGAGGCCACCAAGGGTACTGTGGCCTGGTACCCGGGTAGCCTCCCTTCCCACCTAACAGGTGAGCGCTAGCGCATCCAATCCAGCCAGTTCTTTCGTTTAACTGAGGAGCGGCTAGCGGGGCAGGTGGGAGGGCCGTCCGAGTAATGGCATCGGTAAGTATTTTTCGAAAAAATACATTTTAGAGAAAAATTAATTTGTTTCCTCAAAAACATTACCGATGCCATTACTACAATGGAGAATGGCGAAGAGGAGGAGGGTGCCGCGTAACCCAGTAACCAACCGAGCTAGCAAGACCCGTCCTCCTCGGCGCACGCTCCCGATAATTTTAGCTAAAGGATTACCTACGGCACCAAAGGTGCCGGGAGGGAGTGTCGCACCGCCGCAATGTCCCCCACCAGGGCCAGGTTGTCTCGCTGGCCAGCCAGGTTACGGAGGTAGAATCGGGTGAAGGTAGACTCGGTCTGCCAGCCTACGGCCGCCACGATGTCTCGAACAGCGCAGTTGCAGTCGAAGGCGAGGCTGCGGCCATGGCTCTGACCTCGTGGGCCCGGATGTGAAGTCGCTTGGCAGCGCCAGGGCAGAGGTCCTGGTAGGCACCCATCTGAGCCAGGAAGAGATCGTCTGGGCTGAGATATCTTGTCTACCTGGGGACAGAGGAAGAAAAAGGCGGGTGCATCCCCGGCGGAGCGGCTTGGTTCGACGCAGGTACACTCGTAAGGCTCTCACCGGGTCCTGTTGTCCGACTTCCTTGCTCGGGTCGACCGGCGTCAGCGGTCGAATGGTGATCACCTGGGGGGCTGTCAACGGAGACTGGTTCTTGGCCAAGAAGGCCGGGTCCGTCAGCAGCTGCACGGATCCATCCGACCTGAACTGTAGGCAGGCGGGGAGCACAGAGAGCGCGTGCAGCTCACTCACTCTGGAGGCTGTAGCTAAGGCGAGAAGAAAGCAGGTCTTTCGCGTGAGGTCGGCCAGGCTTGCCAGGGGAAGCGGCTCGAAACGCTCAGTGTTCAGCCAGGTGAGTACCCAGGGTAGGTCCCAACGTGGGATCAGGGAGCGGAGGGCTGGTCGCTGTATGCCGAAGTGGTCCATGAGGTCAGCGAGGTCTTTACACTTGCCGGGGTCCGCTCGGCCCAGGTGCCGGTAAGTGTCGGCGATCATAGCAAGGTAGCCCCTGATGGTGATCGGTGCCAAGTGCTGTTCGGCGAAGAGCCAGAGGAAGAACTCAGCCAACTGGGGGGAAGTCAGATCGGTAGGGGAGAGGTGATGGAGGGCGCACCAGGCTCCTAGCACTCTCCACTTTCCCTCGTAGACTCGCAGGGTCGAGGGTCTGCGGGCTGAAGCGATAGCTGCCACTGTCTCACGCAAGAAACCTGTAGCGGCAAGGGCTTGCCGCACAATCTCCAAGCGTGAAGTAGCAGTCGTTCAGGGCACGGATGGAAGAGCGGCTGCCGTGGCTGCTTGAGCATCGTGCGAGGGGTGGGAAGCCATAGAGGGGGTCCCGTGACGAGATTCAGGAGGTCGGTGGTCCAGGACTTGGTCCAACAGAACGGCGCCACTAGCAAGAGGATCGCGTTGCATCCTTTCAGTTTGAGCAGGACCTTGGGTACAAGGACTGAGGGGGGGTAAGCATAAGCACAGAGACCGTCCCAGGGGATGGAGAGCGCATCGACCGCCCAGGCTAGGGGGTCCGGGACCGGCGAGACAAAAAGGGGGAGCTGGTGGTTCCACCTTGTCGCGAAGAGGTCGATAAGGGGGGGTCTCCCACTCTGTGCAGATCATCCGAAAGATGTCCGGGCGAAGCGTCCACTCAGTGTGGAGAAGCTGACCACTCCTCGAGAGGGAGTCTGCGAGGACGTTGAGGTGTCCGGGAATGTGTCTCGCTCGGAGAGAGATGCTGCGATCCTCGCACCAACGGAGAAGTCGGTAAAGAAGAATGCAGAGGGATGGAGAGCGGGTCCCGCCCTGCTTCTGAATGTAGGACACCACAGTGGAGTTGTCGGAAAGGATGAGGAGCTCCTGTTGTCCGATCGTCGTTTCCCACCCGAGGAGGGCTTGCCACACCGCCTGTAGCTCCAGCCAGTTGATGTGCTTGACAGCGAATTCCTGTGGCCAGATGCCGGAGGCCGTGGTAAACGTCGGCAGAAGGTGAGCGCCCCAGCCGGAGCGGCTGGCGTCGATGCACAGGGACAACTGCGGGGGTGGGGTAAGGAGCGGGACTCTGGTCGCGAGCCAGACAGGGTCTGCCCAGCGGCGAAGGTGTGGAACAAGCAGGGGAAGCACCGGCACGGGGGCCTCGATGTCGGCGGTCGAGGGACGCCAGTGAAGGAGCTGGTGGAGTTGAAGCGGACACGAGTAGAGCCGGCCAAGGGGGAGGAGGTCCGCAGCCGCGCTCATCAGGCCTAAGAGTTGCAACCAGACTCTGGCGGAGACCGTCTCCTCCTGGGAAACTGCAAGGGCCAGGTTCGCCAGCTCTCGATCCGGGGTTCCGGGAGTCGTACCAGATTGAGGTCCGTGAGGAACTCCATGCCAAGGTGGACAAAACTGCGGGACGGGATGAGATCCGACTTGCCTAGGTTGACGATGAAGCCGAGGCTGTCGAGGAGGGCCCGCAAGGCGTCTCGATCCGTCTCCAGGGCGGGTGCCGACTGGTTGCGTAGGAGCAGATCGTCGAGGTAGTTCGAGGAAGGACTCGACGAAGTCCACATGGCCTTGGCGACGACGCCATCCATGATCCGGGTGAACACCCATGGGCTGAGGTTGAGACTGAAGGGTAGGGCGCGGAACTGATACACGACGCCGTCGAAGGCGAAGCGAAGATAGCGTCTGGAAGCCGGGTGCACTGAACACGGACATGAAGGTAAGCATCCGCAAGATCCAGGCTGATGGCGAAGTCCATGGGCCGAACAGCGGCGCGCAGGGCTCTGGCGGTTTCCATGCGGAAGGGCGGAGCTGTGATGAATGCGTTCAACGCAGAAAGGTCGATAATGGGACGCCACCTGTTGCCGGGCTTGGGGACGAGAAAGAGGTGACTGTAAAAGGCGGGCGAGTCATGACGCTCCACTACCTCCGTGGCGTTCTTTCGCAGTAGAGCAGAGATCTCTTCACGAAGTGCTGCAGCCTTGTAGCAGTCCGAAGGGGCGGCCGTCCACACGGGGCTGCGACGCAGCGGCGGAGGGGTCCGAAAGGAGAGCAGGAGGCCCTCGGAGACGGTGGCGAGGATCCATGGGTCGTCGGGGAACAGCGACCGCCACACGTCACTGTAAATGGCAAGCTTCCTGCCGACTGGAGACCCGGGAGCGGTCGGGGGGGGGGCGCAGGAGGGCGAGAGTCACCGGGCCCGGCCCCGCGCTGGGCAGTGGGCGGGCTTGGGCCAGGCAGGGGCGGAGGCGGGGTCGGGGGGCGGGCCAGCGCGGCGGGCAGCAGGGAGACGCAAGGGAAGGCGGCGACATCGGGGGCGCAGGGCCTGGGCGGGTCTGGAGGACCGCAGGGCGCGACCCACGGCCTTGCGGGCTGCTTGAAAGCGAACGGAGGAGGCGCGGGAAGGCCAGAGCTCCTTATTAACGTCCTTCACCAACTGCCAGGTAGGACCGAAGAGAAGGGGATCACCGAGCGGAGCTTGACGTAGCTGTCTCCGTAGATCCTGCGGGATGTCGGGGCAGACGGCAAGCATGGCATCTCGGCGGAGCAAATCGCAGTTCGCGGCAGCGGCCATGGAGTTGACTGAAGCGTGATACGCAGCCCGGTTAGCAGCCGTAGCCAAGGCAAGGAGGTCCCCTACAAGCGGCGAAGCTGAGAGGTGTCCATCCCGTTCCAGAAGGCTGACGATCGCTTGCATGGTCAGGTCGAGGAAACCCATGCAGGAGAGGGCGTTGCGTACGACAACCGCCGTCCGTTCCAGTCCGGGAGAGATGCAACGGTGGGAGGCGCGCAGTCCACCAGCTTGCTGTTGGGCGGCAGGGTCCACCGCGGGTAAGGAAGCAGCAAAGGCCTGCGAGTGTCCGGCGTACCAGCAGTGCTGAAAGGCGATATCCAAGTCCGCCGGCCAGCGCACGTCGGAGAAGAAGAAGGGAGCGTCTGAGCCTGAACCCTGCAGCAGGAGAGCGGAGAAAGCGTCACGAAGGCCAAGAAACCTTGGTGGCTGAGGGAGGGACTTAAACTTCTTGGAGGGTCGATCCGCATCCACAAAGGCCGAGAGCTTCCTCTTGGGAGGCGGCGACGGGGGACAGGCGTCCGGGGGAAGACACGAGGCAATCAGGCGAGCGGCTACGTCAAGCGAAGCGAGTGTCTCCGTCCTGGTTGTCCGTAGGGAAGGCTATAAGGGAGCCAACGGCGAGCGAGTACGCGAGGAAGTCGAGCGGTCCAAAAACGAGCCAGAGTCCTCCAGGGCGATGCTGAGCACATCGACGGGCGAAGGAGGAGGCCGACGCACAAGGGAACGAGGAGACGAGCGCCGCCACGAGGAGGAACGAGACTGAGGGGAGCGGCTGCGATGGCGCGAACGGGAGCGGTGAGACTGACGAGTGGAGCGTCCGTGCAAAGTGGAGCGGCGAGAGCGAGGACGAAGACTGGAAGGGGAGCGGGAGCGGGGACGGCGGGAGGAGGGACGCCGGGGAGGGAGGGGGGAAGATGACGGCCGGGAGCACGGAGCCGGACGGACGAACGAAGGAGAAACCCAGCGGGGAGAGCGCTGCATGGAAGAAGGCACCTCAACAGGCCGAGGGGAAGAATGACAAGGCGGGCGAGACGTCTGGGAAATAGAAGCAACGGGCGAAGTCGGACGCGAAGAGCGAGCAGGGACCGAAGAAGCAGAATCCAGATGGTCGAGAACTCGGGGACGAACGTCAGAAGTCGAAGGACGAAGCCGAGGGTCAGGCGACGGAGAAACACGGCGTCCAACAGCGTCGGTGGTCTTGTGAGGCTTGGGTTCCGCAAGGTGGGGCGAGCTAGCTCGCTGAGGACCTGGCTCGAGCGAGCTGGTGCGCAAGGGGGGAGAAAGGCATCCCCCCAACGTCGAGAGTTGGGGCTTGTTTGTTTTCCGCAGAGCGGGGCGAGCGGACTCGCTGCGGACCAGACTCGAGAGAGTAGGTGCGCAAGGGGGGAGCCTTTGTATGACGTCCCCCAATGGCGACGTAGGTGCGTGTTGGGTCTTTGGCCGAAGCATGCTTGTGGCTGCTGGAGGGCGGCGGTCTTCTGCTTTCACGCCGATAAAAACTCCACAGCTGAGCCCACTGTTCCTCCACCCAGAGAGCGCAGACATCACAGGTGCGGCTCGAGGAACAACCAGTGCAGAGGAGGCAAACGGCATGCTTCTCAGTCGGCCACTGGAAGTCGCCACATCTGGTGCAGGTGACTTGACCATTGCAACATAAAGTGACACTACAAGGCGACTGATCGTAGCAGAAGGCCACAAGACGAAACCGCGCACCGACACTTCTTACTTCGTCATAACACCGTCCCAATCCCCACTAACTTGTGTCGAGTACATCAAGCAAAAGGCAAGAAAGCCGGCGCACGTCGCCAGAGCGTGGGCGCTAGCAAACTCAAGACCTTACCTGGACATGTCGCAGGGGCAGGGGAAGGAAAACACCTGAGGTCGAAGAAGAAGTAGCAGCGGCGCCCACACACGGGAAGGCCCGCCGAACAGGGACGGTAGTTCCTCAACGAAGTTCCAGCAGCCAATGGCGAACTTGACCGAAGAGGCTGCAGTAGAAGAACACCCGAGAAGCGAAGCGAAGCTCCAAGAGGCCACCACACAAGCCGCAACAGTTCAAAACCGGTGCAGGGCAGAGCCCCCACGTGGGGCGAAGGCCGGCTCCACGCCCGAAAACCGGTCCTCTCGCTTGCACAAAGTCTATTCCGTCTCTGAAGAGCACAGAAACGTTCCTCGGAGAGGGCACACAAAAGCAGAAAGTTCCAAGGCACAGGCTAGGTAGCAACCACAGAAGGCTAACCAAAGCCGACCATACACAGCCAAGATAGTACAGCAGAGGGCTAAGCTGACACGTCCGTACGCTGTAAGCTAAAGGAAAGAACTGGCTGGATTGGATGCGCTAGCGCTCACCTGTTAGGTGGGAAGGGAGGCTACCCAGGTATCAGGCCACGGTACCCTTGGTGGCCTCCCCTGGCTCTAAGGGTACACATCGTAAGTTTTTGGGCTAAAATTACGCTAGCTATAGGTTGTTCCATTGTAGTAATGGCATCGGTAATGTTTTTGAGGAAACAAACTATATTTTAGAGAAAAATTAATTTTTCAATCTATATGTGTGTTGTGTCGTCCTTTGTGGCATAGAAATTTGTATGTGGAACGAAAGGAACATAAAGATACTTACAAACAGTTGGGAAATAATACAAATTACTACAAAAAAGTCCATTCTATCTGCCTGACTGACGTCGACAGAGTCTGATTTTGTGTTAAGTAAAAGGATTAGTATGAAGAGTTTACTGACCTGCTTGTTTTGGTACGAGCGCCAGGAGTAAGGCAACATGTGACCTGCTTGGACAGCAATGTTTTCATCCGTCCCAACCTGAAACACACCGTGTCTTCTCAGTACGCTAAGGCCATCACTCTGAAGTATACTTGTATTTCTTTGTTAATGCAAAACCGAAGAGCCCCAGCTGTCCAATGAACATGGATACAAAATCGTTTCTGCAAGAGACATAGATCCTCATGAGCCCCCGCAACTGCGGGGGCTCATGAGGATCTGTACCTCTTGCATTTGGGTGGTGTTCAATTTTTCGGTCGGTAAAAGAAAAGTGGCATATAGACTAGCCACGTTATGTAGATACCTGCCCAAAGCGAAGTGTTTCCAGTGTGTCATTGCAGACGATCAGATGGGAGAACACCAGGGCATCACTCTCATTATTGGCTGTAAACTGCAACACAACAATGCTCTGTTATTGGTATAGATAGCTGCTCGGAAACCACAGAAAACTAAATACACAATTATAATTTAGTTGTCAATAATGCTTTTCTTTTTCAAAACCATGAAGAAAGTCTGTACAACTGCGTTTGTGTGCATGTGTGTGAGTGTGTCGGTGGGTGCATGCGTGTGTGTGTGTGTGCATGTATGCATGCAAAGTTGTATGAGCGCATGTGCATTATTGTGTTTTGTTGGTGTTAGGATGTGCGTGTCAATGTAAATCTATGTACCCACTCCATAAGGTTTATCCTTTATTGACACATGTACTGATATATTGTATAACAAGCAAATTATTATTCATGAACTTGCTCAATATACTTTCCTTCCCCAAATCCCTTGCGCGCCAAGAAGACTCGATCTTGATGATACTTGCATTTTGCAAAATGGAAACGCAAAATATGCTCATACTGCAACATTAACAAGCTCCTTATGTGTAGCAGTAATGAAATACTTCTTAGTGTGTATGAACACTCGAAATTTATATTCTATACACACACACGAACGGAGACAAGAAGCCAGGAAACGTGCGAGTCGCTGGACTGACAAGTGAAATTGACGAGATGTCAGCTGGCAATATCAACAACCTGAGAAAAGAACTAAATAAACAAACCTGCTGGCATTTTCCGCAATTATGCATAATCTAGTTACAAGTAGAATTTACTGAGTAACACACATGGTTATATAATGCACTGATGTCTTCATAGTCCGACGAAATCTACATGCTGAGTCGACAGCAATATGCAGTCGTCTGCCATTCATGTGCTTTGTCTGAACATCGCAATCAGCTGCAAAATGAATGACACCAAGCACAGTTTTGTTTTGGACTGGGTACTTAAATTATATTGAGCAACATGTTGTTTGATATAGTGCTAATAACTGACCAATGTGATTACTTGACCCCAATCAAATGTCCTCGTCTTGCGACTCAGACATTTTGATTCAGGTCTCGTAATTACATCTGCCTGTTATCGGCACTATATCAAGCAAAATGTTGCTCAATATAATATACTGTGTGTGTGAGTGGCTGTGTGTGTCAGTATCCACTGTAGAAGAAGCAGGCATGAGAGACGAATGACACCAAGAAAACAACTAGCTCACAACCAATGTAAGTGTATAATACACATTGTGTAAACTCTATTGCATACTGGTAGCTGGGAGGATCAACCCATTCAGCCCTGACGCTGTACAGCAGATGTGTAAACTCTATAGCTGAGGCATACTGGTAGCTGGGAGGATCAACCCATTCAGCCCTGACGCCGTACAGCAGATGTGTAAACTCTATAGCTGAGGCATACTGGTAGCTGGGAGGATCAACCCATTCAGCCCTGACGCCGTACAGCAGATGTGTAAACTCTATAGCTGAGGCATACTGGTAGCTGGGAGGATCAACCCATTCAGCCCTGACGCCGTACAGCAGGAGATGTGTAAACTCTATTGCTGAGGCATACTGGTATGTGTACACTCTATTGCTGAGGCATACTGGTAGCTGGGAGGATCAACCCATTCAGCCCTGATGCCGTACAGCAGATGTGTAAACTCTATAGCTGAGGCATACTGGTAGCTGGGAGGATCAACCCATTCAGCCCTGACGCCCTACAGCAGGAGATGTATCGACCATGATTATTCAAGGGTAGTGCCTGAATAACTTGACGTCATCAGGCACCAAGCTAATCTGGTACTGCCCTTGAATTAGCATGCTCAATCCGTCTCCTGTAACTGGTACATAACAGTTGGGTGAAACCTCCAAAATTTGAGAAATGCATCCATGGCGTTTAACCCTTTTAGTCCCAAGGTCCCATTTCTCAAATTTTGGAAGTGTTGCCAAACAACAATGTACCATTTTGCAGGGGATGGACCAAGCATGATATTTCAAGGGTAGTGACAGTAGCTTGGCGCCTGATGACGTCAAGTTAATCTGGTACTACCCTTGAATAATCATGGTCATCAATCTCCTGTTGCAGGGACTCAGGGCTAAATGGGTTAATGGGTTCACCCATTGTACATGCATCCAACAGTACTATTATAGCACTGGTAGCTAACTGCAAAAAAAATGGGTTATGCCAAACCGTATATTATCAGAAAATGAAGGTGTCTGCTGTACTCACTGTGGCCCACGCCATGAGGGAGGTGTTGATGGTGTGCATGACGCTGGCACCCAGGTGAGCATGTAGCCGGCTGGTTCTCATCTGCGCTTCCACTGCACACGGCTTCACACACAAAAAGAAGTACTATATGTTTGTGAATTATATAGTATGACAACTTTGTCAAAATATGGCCAGTTTTGACTGGTCAAAACCAGTTCACCCTTTGTGACCATAATGTTAGGTGAAAAGGTTTAGGAGGATCTCCTGGTTGGCCAAGTGTGAAGTCTTTATCTTGAAAAGTCTCAGAATATATGCAAACTGTATAGATTTCCACAAACGGACTGGCTGGTGACAGAAAGACAACAGATGGCTCAGGACACAGACTTACTTTTGCTATCACACATGAACCCAAAACAGAGGGATGTACACGCAAGTGCAAAAGACAGCCAGATATATCGATAGATTGACAAACAGATGTTAACCATATGACAGACTTTAACAGGAAACATTGGAGCAGACAGACCAACATACCAATCGATTAAAAGCTGCACGAACCTGTTGGTGTTGCAGCGTGTTGACATTGACCTGAATGTCAACAGGGTCGACCACTGGCAGCAGGCCCAGATTGCCATAGTCCAGTACCTCCATTTGTGCCCGACCAGTCATCTGTAACACGTTCACACACAATGTAACAGCTTTCACTGCAAGGAGCAAATATATAGGCACTGGACTACCCTTCAACTATCAAGATCAACCTCTACCCTTTGCAGGAGTACTCCCCCGACAGACCCACCCAGAGAGTACACCGCAAGTACACTTCTATTTAAATGAGATGTCATCGGTAATGTGTTTTGAAAAAACAAATGTATTTTTTTCTAAAAATACTTACCGATGACATTACTCGGATGACCTTCCCACCTACCCCGCTTGCCACCGGTCCACTAAGAAACTAAACTGGCGAGCATACGGTGGGCGCGTGACCGGATGGGGATGGAAGGGAGGCTACTCGGGTTACTGCCTAGGCTATGGCGCCCCTCGCTTGCCAACACTACCATATACGTACACAACAATTTTTGGCTAAAATTAGTCTTCCTAATAGTAATGTCATCGGTAAGTATTTTTCGAAAAAATACATTTTAGAAAAAAATACATTTGTTTTTTCAAAACACATTACCGATGACATTACTGTTAGGAAGAACAATGAAGAGGAGGTGGGTGCCGCTATAACGCCCCTAACCCTCAAATACTGGCAACTAGGCCCGCCCTCCCGAGGCAACCTCCCGATAATTTTAGCTAAGATACTTACGGCGCCTAGGGCGCCAGGAGGGAGTGCTGTGCCGCTGCGATGTCTCTCACCAGTGAAAGGTTCTGGCGCTGGCTGGAGAGGTCCCTCAGGTAGAATCGGGTGAAGGTAGACTATGCTCGCCATCCCACAGCCGCCACAATGTCTTTGACAGCACAGCTGCGGTCGAACGTGAGGCTAGCAGCCATGGCTCTGACCTCGTGCGTCCTGATGTTCATTCGTTTGGCTGCATCAGGGGCGAGATCTTGGTATCAGCCATCGGAGCCAGGAGGATATCGTCTGGGCCGAGATGTCATTTCTACCTGGGGACAGAGGGAGGAAAAGGCGGGTGCGTCCCCTGCATAGCGGCTTGGTCCGGCGCAGGTAAACGCATAAAGCTCTCACCGGGTCCTGTTGACGGGACTCACAGGTGGAGTCTGGGTCTCTCAATGGTTGAGTGGTGACCACCTGAGGAGCAGCCAAAGGAGATCGAGTCTTGGCGAGAAACACCGGGTCGGGAAGCAGTTGAACCGAGCCGTCCGTCCGGAACTGCAAACATGCTGGCCGCACTAAGGTGTGCAGCTCGCTGACCCTGGAAGCCGAGGCTAGGGCCAGTAGGAAGCAGGTCTTCCGTGTCACGTCCGGCAACCACGCCAACTGGATCGGTTCGAAGCGGTCCGAGTTGAGCCAAGTAAGCATCCAAGGAAGGTCCCAACTCGGCACCAGCGAGCGAAGGGCGGGACGTTGTAGCCCAAAATGCGTCATCAGGTCAGCGAGGTCTTTACAGGCACCAGGGACGGGGTGTCCCAAATGCTGGTACGTGTCAGCGATCATGGCCAGATAGCACCGAATGGTGATCGGTGCTAAACGCTGGTCGGTAAAAAGCCAGAGGAAGAAGTCTGCTAGCTGGGGAACTGTCAAATCCGTGGGGGAGAGGAGCTTGTCGTCACACCAGTTGCACAGGACTCGACTCGCCACTTCCCCTCGTACACTCGTCTGGTCGAGGGTCTGCAGGCTGTAGCGATAGCCTCCACTGCTGCACTTGAGAAGCCTCTAGTGGCGAGGGCCTGCCGCACAACCTCCAGGCATGGAGGAGGAGCTGCTCGGGGCACGGGTGGTAAACGCCTGGCGTGGTTGCTTGAGCATCGTGCGAGGGGTGGGAAGCCGCAGCGGGGGGAGGGGGGGGGGGCCGTGGCGAGGTTCAGGAGGTCGGTGGTCCACGACTTGATCCAGCAGAATGGAGCCACCAGGAACAGGACCGCATTGCACCCCCTGAGCTTGAGGAGGACTTTGGGAACGAGCACCGTCGGAGGGTAGGTGTAGGCGACCAGGTCATCCCACGGGATGGAGAGAGCATCGACCACCCAAGCCAGCGGGTCTGGAATTGGCGAGACGAAGACAGGAAGCTGGTGATTCCACCTCGTCGCGTACAGGTCGACCATGGGGGTCTCCCATACTGCTCCGATCATCCGAAAGATGTCCGGGCGAAGTGTCCACTTCGTGTGGAGTAGCTGGCCGCGACGCGAGAGGGAGTCGGCGAGAACATTCAGATGTCCGGGGATGTGTCGTGCGCGGAGAGTGATGTCCCGATCCTTGCACCAACGGAGCACCTGGTAGAGGAGGATGCAGAGGGAAGGAGAGCGAGTCCTGCCCTGCCTCTGGATGTAGGCAATGACTGTGGAGTTGTCCGAGAGAACCAGCAGCTCCTGGTGTCGCAGACATGCTTCCTAGGCAAGGAGGGCTTGCCAGACCGCCTTCAACTCCAACCAGTTGATGTGTTGCGCCACTAGATCCAGGGGCCAGACGCCGGAGGCTGTGGAGAACTCCGGTGAGCAGGTGAGCGCCCCCAACCGGAGAGACTTGCGTCGACGCAGAGGGACATTTGGGGTGGAGGTGAATAGAGGGGAACGCCTGCGGCGAGCCAGCCGCAATCCACCCAGCGGAGGAGGTGAGGACGGAGCATCGGCAGCACCGGAACTGGAACCGCGAGGTCATCTGTCGAGGGTCGCCAGTGGAAAAGCAGGTGCAGCTGTAGCGGGCGGGAGTGGAGACGTCCAAGGGGAAGCAGATCTGCCGCACTCATCAGTCCCAGAAGCTGAAGCCAGCGCCTGGCAGGGATCGCCATTTCCTGAGACACCTGTCGTGCAAAGGTCGCCAACTTCTGAATGCATTGCTCCGGCAGCCGGACATGGTTGAGGTCGGTGCGGAACTCCATCCCTAGGTGAACAAAGCGGCGCGACGGCGTGAGGTCAGACTTGCCCGCGTTGACAAGGAAGCCGAGCCTGTCGAGTAGAAGAAGAAGCGCATCCCAGTCTTCCCTCAAGGAGGCCTCGAACTGGTTTCGCAGAAGATCGTCCAGGTAGTTCAACGTGGGGCTCGACGACATCCGCCTGGCTCTGGCTACCACGGCGTCCAAGACCCAAGGGCTGAGGTTGAGGCCAAAGGGCAGCATGCGAAAACTGGCAGATCACACCTTCGAAGGCGAAGCAGAGGTAACGTCTGGCGGCAGGGTACATGGGCATCTGACAGGTCTAAGCGGACGGCAAAGTCCCTGGGCTGCACTGCGGTGCGCAGGGCTCGGGCGTTCTCCATGCGAAAGGAGGGCGCAACAATGAACTTGTTCAACACAGAGAGGTCGATGACGGGACGCCACTTTCCGCCCGGGCTTGGACACCATGAAGAGCCTGCTGTAGAACGCTGGGGAGTCATGTTGCGCCACCACCTCCGTGGCGGCCTTCCGAAGCAAAGCGGCTACCTCGCTGCGCAGGGCATCGGCTCTGAGCTGGTCTGTCGGTATCACAGTCCACACGGGCGAGTGGCGCGGGGGGGGGGGGGGGGGGTGGGCAGGGACCGAAAGGAGATCTGGAGTCCTTCGGAGACAGTGAAGAGTCATGGGTCGTCCGGCAGGAGCGACTGCCATACATCGCTGCGGGAGGCAAGCCGCCCGCCGACCAGAGACCTGGGAACGGTCAGTGGGGGCTGAGGAAGGGAGTGAGTGGGCTCTGCCCCCAGACTGGCGGGGGCGGGACCAGGAAGTTGGCGGGAGCGACCAAAGGCCGGGGGGCAGACGACCACGGACCATGAAAGAGCGCGGGGTGGGTCTACCAGACCGCAGGGCACGACCCAAGGCCTTGCGGGCTGCCGGAAAGCTGGCGGGGCTGGGTCGGGAGGGCCACACGTCCTTGTTCTTGTCCTTGACCTACTGCCTAGTTGGGCCAAAAAGGAGAGAACCACCCAGCGGAGCCTGTCAAAGCTGCTTCTTCACGTCAGCCGGGAGGGCACAGTAGCGTAGGAGGGCATCCCGACGCATCAAGTCGCAATTGGCGGTGGCAGCCATGGCGTATCCCGCGCGTTTGGCAGAGACGGCCAGAGCCAAAAGATCCCCAAAGAGCGGCGAGAGGGATGGCCTCCTCGACACGTCAAACTAAGGCTTGAGTGGCTAGGTTGAGGAACCCCGACGAGTTGAGGGCATTACGTATCAGGGAAGCTGTCCTGTCGACGCCGGCGGAGGGCAGCCGAAGTCAGGTAGATCCTACCAGGGCGAGCGCTGGGGGATCCACCGCCGGAAGAGGGCAGGAGAAGGATTGCAAGTGACCAGCGTACCACCGCTGGCGGAAGGAGATGTCCAAGTCCGCGGGCCACTTGGAGTCGGTGAAGAAACCCCTGTCGCCCAATACGCCCTTCAGCAGATGCGCAGAAAAGGCATCACGCAGGTCGCGGAAACCAGGGGGTTGGGGGAGAGACTTGAAACGTTTCGCCTGATCCATGAAGGCCGACGCTCTCTTCTTGAGTGGCGGGGAAGGCGGGCAATCCTGTGGGGGAAGGCACGCTGCGATAAGGCGCGCCGCCTCATCCAAGGCTCATAGTGTCTCCATCCTAGGGCCCGCGACAGCCGGTAGCGACGAGGAGACCTCCCACGAAGACGAGCACCTGAAATCCGCTGCACTGTCATCTCCAAGGAGCGCTGAAACGGAATCCTCCGGGGCCAGACTGAGGGAGTCGTCATCATGAGGGGGCGCAGGGGAGCGGCGGTGCAACTCCACACTACGACGGAGGGCGGAGGAGTCGATAGCAGCATCCCGCCGAGAAGCTGAAGCGCTGGGTGGGGGGGGGGGGGGATACTCCTCCCCCGGGAGCGACGTCGGGAGGAACGATCCCGCCGGGGCCTATGCGAAGAAGCTGAGCTGCAAGGACCGGCGACTCCGCAGTGAGCGACTGCGTCTAGGGGAACAAGGTCGCCTGGAGGAGGAAAGGTGTCAAGAATGGCGCCGGTCGGGAGAAGGCGAGCGGCGAGGCGAGTAGCGGTGCAAAGAGCTAGGTAGTGGGACACGCCCTGAGCGCTGTGCCGAGTGCTGGCAGACCGAGGAATCGGCATCCGTCGTGTCGGCAGATCTCGAGTGACGGCGGTCGCGACGGCCACGAGGGTCTATCCGAGCAAGCAAAATCCTGTCTCGTGAACGCGAACGGGTCAGAGGTCCGATGGTCCGTGCATGACTACTAGCCCCATGTTACGTGGTGGAGTTGTAGTCGAAGTATGATAAACACACTAGACACACACGCACGTAGAGTTCTTTTAAATAGACCTCATTCAGCTGCAATCCGTCAACCGTGGCTTAAGGATGTAGACAAAACTGGAGTAACAGTTCCAACAATATTTAATTCAGCGATGCGATATCCACACAATAATGCACTTTCAAATGCACAAACTACTGAATACAAAGTCTCTTCTGCGATGTCCTCACTACGACTCAAAGTTACTCATACACAGCGTCTCTAGCAATAAACTGCGTATCTCTACAACTGACAAAGCAAGACAATGTACTCACGGGCTTTCTCAGCGCCCTCCTTATATACACTATCAAAATCTAGAATCTTCTACGGAAATCATGAACTCAAACAACCAGAACGAAACGCGCAGCCGAAACTCATTAACATGAATTTTCCAGAAACAATATATCAGGCTACAAAAACACGGCTGCTCACTTCAGCTCTAAATTCTAACGTATAATAAAGACACATAAAAGTATGGTATCCCTATCTATGATAGCTCAAAAAGGTACGAGAACATTCACCAAACAAAATAAAAGCTGCTCACTACACGGGCACAGGAAAAGTAGCGAAAATGTAGCGATGTCAGATGTCAACTAACCGATGTGACACTTACGAGGCCACTAGACAGTGCGACCCTTCTACAACGTTCCGGACTAAACTTAACAAAACGAAAACGGCTCTACTCACGAACAAAAGAAAATCTTACTAAAAAGGTACGAAATCATAACCGTGATAGCTCAAATAAACAACATATTGTTACCTACGAAAACACATGTACGCTCTCACAGGATAACACAACCACAATCGTAACACCCCAAGTACCCATCCCGCAATGGTGGGTAGGCAGGGCGGTTTATCTCTCGGAGGACAAGACTCGTCAACAGCACCTGACGAGTGGCACCCTATATGTCCAGAGTCCTTTCCAGAATCCTGGTACTTCACCACGGTCTGGGGGCCGGAAGGCTTACATGCATGCAAACGGCTCTCTTTCCGACTTGATGTATGGGACGGATGTACAGCAGACGCCACGCCGCTCCCTGGACTGGCACGGTCAGGTAGGCGGGTCATGCATGCGCTCTGTGGAACAGGCTCCAAAATTTTACTCACATCGCTCACCAAGCTGGCATGCCATCTGTCCAAAGTCCTAGTTTCGGTGACAACCGTCGCAGCTGGCGCCGACTGATCTTTGTCCCCTTCCAGTGGTGGAACACGTCCCGACGCATGCGTGGAGGCAGGGTGAGTGGGAGAGGGAGCCTGTCCCCGGGCTGGTGTCGGCCGTTCGCGTCGGTAAAAGCTCCACAGCTGCGACCACCTCTCTTCCTGCCAGGGGGCGCAGACCACGCACGGGTGATTGGAGGCACAGCCGGAGCAGGGTAGGCACACTGCATGCTGGTCGCTCAGCCACTAAAAGTCGCCACATCGCGTACAGGAGCGTACTTGCCAACTGCAAAACATAATGAACAGTGAAGGCAGACGGGCACTGCTCTACGAGGCCAAACAACGCGTATATGAGCGGAGGCGAATCGAACGCGACGTCAATATCAAGGGCACTGACGCCGCCCGGCGCTCTATTGTCCCCCCCCCCCCCCCCCAGAGCGCCGGTCGCAGGCAGAACCGAGGTGTTACCACATCATGACGGATAGCCCAGATACCATGGTGTCGCAGAGGGAAGGCCCTCAGCAGCCCATGGTATGAACGAAGGACGCCCAGCACGCACGGAGAGCACGCGGGAGGGAAGTCCACTGAGGCCGGCGAGTCGACGAAAACCCAGGAAGGAGTCTCGACGTCCACCTGTTTTCCGTCGGCCCTGAAGAAGTCAGCTTGAGAAGTCAGCTCAAGATAAGGTCTCCCTTTGGCACACAAGCTAGTCCAAGCACAAGGTGTTGACGAAGGTACAGAAGATCGGTCGCCCCGTACACAGTCCACTACACGGCACGTACACAACCTTCCAAGGCTAGCTAAGAAACTAAACTGGCGAGCATACAGTGAGCGCGTGACCAGATGGGGATGGAAGGGAGGCTACTCGGGTTACTGCCTAGGCTATGGCGCCCCTCGCTTGCCAACACTACCATATACGTACACAACAATTTTTGGCTAAAATTAGTCTAGCTAAGTCAAGGTTCCTAACAGTAATGTCATCGGTAATGTGTTTTGAGGAAACAAACTTTGAAACTGGCTACTCCGGCCAAGCGAGCTGACTGACCTCGACTGCGGTGCGAGAGTGTGTGCTGCTGACGTGTGAAGCCAGAAGCACCAGACTGCCTATGCTGACCACACCCCACTGCTGATCCACCGGTACACACGCACTCATTTTGTAGCCTCTCAGCTTTCTCGGTACACCTGTACCAACACAGAAACTGGTACACATCACTGACTACAGGTACACACACATTTATCTTATAGCCAAGCAGTTTTCTGTACCAAACGAGTTAGTGGTGGGTAATATATCTACATATCAGACTGAAAATACTTCAATACTTAAATGTATGGATTTTGATCTTTCTGTCAAACAACTTTCCCCATGCACAGAAAAGACTACATGTTCAAGGCTCCCAGTAGACATTCCGGCTAGCCATCCATGTTAAATCTGGGAGCTAACATTTTTTCTGGTGGACCAAACAATTTTATCTGTGCTTTTAGCGTGAAATCTGCATTTGCCATTTGGGCTCCCAGGAACGTGACTTTGCCTCGCCCAAAAAGAAATCTATTCAAATTTGGCGATGGGCAAGTTAATTTGGTCCTCCCTGATGCACAGTATCTTCTCCGCCGGAGGCCACACACTTTACCTGTGCCATTGTAGGTGAGATGATTGTAGAGGTGAAGCTGCAGGCAGGCGAGAGACATGGACACCTGGAGGGCCGGAATGAGGGAGGGCGCGTAACACGAGTCAACACACACGCTGGCTGCCAGGGACGTGGCCAACACTAAGCTCTGCTCTCGCCCCACGCGCTGTGTCTCCACCCTGCAACAGTCAACATTCCCTCATTAACCCTTTGGCTGTCATTAGGGCTTTTTGTCAAGGTGATTCCTGCAGGAATCACCTTGACAAAAAGCCCTACCGACCGCCAAAGGGTTAACTACTTCAGCCCTGAGGTCAACATGCCTAGAACTGGAGTGGTCCTCTGAAGAATACACTTCAGGGCAGGAGACAACCATGACAGTTCAAGGGTAGTGCCAGAACAGCTTGGCAATAAGCTCACCACTGAACTTGCACGTTTGTGCTAATAATTTATAATTTACACTACTTCAACATGCAGTACCATTAAGGCATCACTCTGGTCAAATGCACAGTTCATCATGAATTTTTATCTGTTCATCAAGATGGCTAAAAATGTTTGATAGCTCAAGGGTTATATACTGTAATTCCATTCTGAGCTGTCCAGTTATCTAGTTGCACTTCATTTGAACACATAATCATAATGCATCAGCGAGGCAACCTGTATGTAACTTGACACACAGCACTGAGGTACCTAGGGGTCTGGCTGTAAAATGTATTTTTCTTTAAAATAAATTTTTTCGAAAAATACTTACCGATGGTATTACTGAGAGGAAGATATACTTAACTGACAATTTCAGTCTCCAAAAATTGTTGTGTGTTGCCACACAACCAGGGACGTACTTCTAGCAAGCAGTTACCTAATCCCACGAGTGTCCTCCCTGTCCTCGGAGTAACCTCCCTTCCAAATCTCGTGAGAGGCCGTTATTTCCAGTTCTATCTGAGCTGACATGCGGCAAGCGGGGAAGGTGGGAGGGAAGTTTGAGTAATACCATCGGTAAGTATTTTTCGAAAAAATTTATTTTAAAGAAAAATACATTTATTTCTTCAAAATCGTTACCGATGGTATTACTGAGAGGAAGAATTAAAAAGAGGGGGAGGGTGCCGCGTCTAGGGACAATGCCCCCAGGTAACTGCTTAGCTAGACCCCTGGCCAGGGCACACTCCCAACAATTTCAGTCAAGTGTTACCTACGGCACCGCCAACGCCGGGAGGGAGGGTTGAGCCACGGCAACGTCACCCACCAAAGCCAGGTTGTGCCGCTGGCTGGAGAGGTCACGCAAGTAAAAACGGGCGAAAGTAGATTCGGCCCGCCAGCCCACAGCCGCCACAATGTCCTTCACGGCGCAGTTTCGGTCGAACACGACACTCGTGGAGACAGCCCGGATCTCGTGTGCCCGAATCCGCAGCCTCTTCGCTCCCGCAGGCGAGAGGTCATTGTAAGCGGAACGGATAACTCCACGCAGCCAAGCGGAGATCGTTTGGGCGGATATATCGTGCCGGTTCGGAACCAAGGCAAGAAAAGGCGTGAACGACCCCGCCGTAAGGGTTTAGACCAGCGGAGATAGATTTTTAACGCCCGAACCGGATCCTGTTGTTTGACGTCGTGGGGCGTGTCAGGACCCCGAAGAGGACGAATAGTGATCGGTTGAGGAGCCGCTGAGGGTAGCCGATTTTTAGCCAAAAAGGAAGGGTTAGTGAGTAATTGAACCGAGCCGTCAGCCCGGAGTTGTAGGCAAGACGGAAGTACAGAGAGAGCGTGGAGCTCACTCACACGAGAAGCTGTGGCTAGGGCCAGCAGGAAGCAGGTCTTCCTCGTCAAGTCGGAGAACCGAGCCAAGTGCAGCGGTTCAAAACGAGCAGAGTTGAGCCATGTTAACACCCACGCAAGGTCCCAACGTGGGAGTAGTGATCGGGTCACTGGTCGCTGTAGATCAAAATGAGCCATGAGGTCCACGAGGTCCTTGCAAGATCCCGGATCGGGTCGACCCAAATGGCGGTAAGTATCAGCCACCATAGAAAGATAACCTCGAATGGTGATGGGTGCCAAGCCCTGATCCTCAAAGAGCCACAGGAAGAACTCGGCAAGCTGGGGCATAGTCAGAGTGGTGGGGGAGAGGTGTCGCGGCCCACACTACGACAGTAGACCCCGCCATTTACCCTCATAGACTTTCCTGGTGGAAGGTCGTCGAGCTGAAGCGATAGCCGCCACTGCTGCATCCGAGAAACCTCGAGCGGTGAGGGCACGCCGCACAATCGCCAAGCGTGTAAGAGGAGGCTCTCCGGGCAAGGGTGAAAAAGACCCTGCCGGGGCTGTTTCAGCATCGTGGTCGGCGTTGGAAGCCGTAGAGGGGGGTCCGTGGCGAGACTCAGGAGATCTGTGGTCCAGCTCTTGTTCCAAGAGAACGGTGCCACCAGAAACAGGACTGCGTGGCAGCCTCTGAGCTTGAGAAGAATCTTGGGCACCAGGACAGACGGAGGGTACGCATATGCCAAGAGACCCTCCCAGGGGATAGAGAGAGCATCCACCGCCCACGCAAGGGGATCTGGAACAGGGGAGACGAAGAGGGGAAGTTGTGCGTTCCACCTCGTCGCAAACAGGTCGATCATGGGTGTCTCCCAGTGCCGGCAAATCATCCGAAAAAGGTCGGGGCGAAGAGCCCACTCGGTATGGAGAAACTGGCTTGGACGAGATAAGGAATCTGCCAGCACATTCAGACGTCCCGGAATTTGACGTGCACGTAGCGAAATGCCCCGATCCCGGCACCAAACCAGAATATGGAACAGAAGAATGCAAAGGGAGGGAGAACGGGTCCCGCCCTGCTTCTGAATATAGGAGACAACCGTCGTGTTGTCGGAGAGAACCAAGATCGCCTGGTTGGTCACGCGCGGTTCCCAAGAGATCAGGGCGAGCCACACTGCTTTCAGCTCCAACCAATTGATGTGTCTGCCCGCTAAATCCAGTGACCAAACACCCGCTGTCGTGCTGAAGTCCGGGAGCAGTTGAGCTCCCCAACCGGAAAGACTGGCATCCGTGCAGATCGACAGGGAAGGAGGCGGGGACGCAAGGGGAACCCCCGACGCCAACCACGCGGGATCCGTCCACCGAAGGAGATGCGGCCGAACTAAGGGCGACACTGGGACGCAAACCTCCAAATCCCCCGAAGACGGACGCCAAAGAAGGAGGAGATGGAGTTGAATTGGACGCGAGTAGAGCCGGCCCAGGGGAAGCAAGTCCGCCGCAGCACTCATGAGACCCAACAACTGTAACCACAGTCTCGCCGGAGCCGTGGAAGCAAGAAACATCCGACGGGCCAAAAGAACCAACTTGTCGATCCGAGCTTGGGGAAGGCGCACCAAGTTCAAGTCGGTCTGAAACTCCATGCCAAGGTGGAGAAAATGGCGAGATGGCGATAGGTCCGACTTGCCGAAGTTGACTAGAAAACCGAGGCGATGGAGGAGGGAAAGCAGGGAGTCCCTGTCGGCGGTCAAGCAGGTAACATCCTGATTCCGGAGAAGAAGATCGTCGAGGTAGTGGGAGGTTGGACTGAGAGACGACCTCCGCGCGTGGGAAATCACCGCATCCATAATCCTGGTAAAGACCCAGGGACTGAGATTGAGGCTGAAGGGCATGGCCCGGAACTGATACACCACTCCGCGGAAGGCGAAGCGAAGGTATCGGCGAGCCGAAGGGTGTATAGGAACATGAAGATATGCATCGGCAAGATCCAGACTGACAGCAAAATCCATCGGTTGGACGGCGGCCCGCAGGGCGCGGGTCGTTTCCATACGAAAGGACGGAGCAGTCAAAAATTTGTTGAGAGCGGAAAGGTCTATCACCGGATGCCAACCTCCGTCCGACTTGGGGACGACGAACAGACGACTGTACAAAAGCCAGAGAATCTTGTCGCCGGACGACTTCCGTGGCGGATTTGAGAAGCAAGGCAGCCACTTCGTCCTGTAAAGCCAACGCTTTGATGGGATCGTTCGGAACCCGAGTCCAAAGCGGGGAGCGGCGAAGAGGAGGAGGGCGAAGAAACGAGAGGTGAAGGCCCTCCGAAATGGTAGAAAGGAGCCATGGGTCGTCGGGAAACAGCGACCGCCACTGGTCGCTGAATCGGGATAGCCGCCCGCCGACTGGTGACCCCAGAGAAATCGGCGTGGGCAGGGTGGGAGGAGAGTCATCGGGCCCTCCCCCGTCCTGGACGCCTGCCGCGACCAGGCCAGGCGTGTGTCGGAGCCGGGAGGGTGCGGACACGGCCAAAATGGGAAGGACGGGAGGAACCAAGAGGGACATGGGCAGCGTAATGGGCGGTGGGTCTAAAGGACCGCAGGGCGCGACCCGAGGCCTTGCGGGAAGAGCGAAAGCGAGAAGAAAGATGGTGAGACGTGGGCCAGATGCCAGATGTCCTTATGCGCATCCTTCACGGCTTGCCAAGTGGAGCCAAACAGCAAAGGACCGCCGATGGGCGCCTGGCGGAGCTGAGCCTTGACTGTCGAAGGTAACCCAGAACAAGCAGCAAGAACGGCATCCCGTCTAATTAAATCACAGTTGATAGTGGCAGCCATCGCATTGGCAGAAGCATGGTACGAAGCCCGATTTGCCACCACCACGAGAGAATGTATCTCACTCAGCGGAGCAGTAGAGTGCGGATCCCAATGGTCCTCAAGAGCGCGTACAATCGCCTGGGTAGCGAGATCCAGGAAGCCGGAGCAGGCCAGCGTGTTGCAGATCAGGACAGCAGCTTTATCAAAACCGCGAGGGACCCGGGCAAAGGCGAAGCGGCATCCACCCGCCTGTAAATCCGCCGCATCATCGAGGGAAGGTAAAGGGCACGCAAAAGCCTGAGAGTGACCTGCGTACCAACTTTGGTGGAAGCGAATGTCGACGCCTTCAGGCCACTTAGTATCGGAAAAGAAGAGAGGCTCTTTGAAAGAGCCACGAGGTAATTGCGCCGAGAACGCCTCTGCCAGATCTCGAAAACCAGGTGGTTGTGGAAGAGATCGGAAATGCTGAGGTTGAAGGGAAGCATCCACCGAAGCCGACGCCTTTCGCTTCAGAGGAGGTGCAGGGGGGCACGCGTCTGGGGGAAGAAAGCGAAGAATGAGGCCGGAGGCCTCGTCCAAGGACCGTCGAGTCTCGACACCCGGAGTGAAACAATCTGAGGATGGAGAACAGCTATGCTGAGAGTCCGCAGGTAAGGGACTCCGAGACGGAGAAAGGTGCGAGAAAGCCCCAAGGTCGCAATCAGAATCCACTGGATGAGGGCTAAGAACTTCTTCCTGAACCGGCGCTACCAAGCGCCGGGAGGAACAGGACTCGAGGAAAGAGGGACGATCGCGCGGTGGCCAGAGAGAAGATCGCCGAGGGACGGAGGAGGAGTCCAGGTGCCCAGGTCGCCGAGAACTCCTACTGTCAAATGAAGAAGAAGAAGAAGATGATCGACGCCGTAAGGAAGAGGGCAGATGCTGACGTCCCTCAGGCAAAAGCGGGCAGCGCGCGCCGCGACGAACAGGAGAACGGGACCGTAACTGTCCTCTCTCTGGAGCACGATGAAGGTGGCGGCGACAGTACGGCGAAGGACGTTCGGAGTGAAGGTGATCCACCCGTCGTCGATAAGCGTGTCGCGAACGACGGGGGGCAGGAGAATCGCAGGGATCACGGTGACAGGGAACGGACGATGGTGTAGGATCCCGGAGGGAAATGTCCGCGAGAGGAGAATAAAACCGACGGGAGGAGTGAGAAATACGCCGAGAAAACGTACCAAGTGTGGTACGAGTGCGCAGTGACTGGCTTTTAGCCAGGGTGCGAGGAGACAGAGGCTGAGCCGAAGCGTCGAGCAACAAGTCGTGATGTGACGACAATTGTTGAAGTTGCGACGGAAAAGTGCATGTGGGTAAAGTCACGTCTGGCTGGACAGGGCACGCGCCAGGGACTGCCGATGGTCGCTGTCTCCTCCCCCCAAAATGAAGGGGTTGCCTCCGTTGGAGACCCGTCTTAGAAGGCTGGGTCTGCGGGGCTGGCTGCGAAATACGCTCATGGGAGCGGGGGCGTACATTCTCACCTGGTATAAAACCACTCACAGCGGGAGGGATGGTGTCCGACACCCACGCCTGAGTGGAAAAGAGCTGCATGGGTCCCGGCACAGAAGATCGTGATAGCTGTGATGGAATGGGGCTGGGAACCGGAGACCGTGAGCGCCGAGAAGAAACACCGATAGCTGTAGAGCTGGCGGTGGTAGGGCAAAGAGGAGCTTCGTCGGACTGTACAGGGCGCTGACAACGGTAGAACTTCCACATTTCGGACCAGCGATCTTCTTCCCACGAAGCACAAAGATCACAAGTGTGGTCCGATGCACATCCCAAGCACGGCCATTGGAAATTTTTACAGTTTGGGCACGTTTTAAGAAGAAAACTGCAACAGTGAACAGAGTGGAAATGAAACGCGCGTAGCCCAGAGGCTACGAAACCGAGCAGACGACCGTTAAAACCGACAAACGAAGACGAAGTCGAATCGAACGGCAAAATGCCGCAAATCCACGAAAAATGAATTTTTTTTCTAAAATGTATTTTTTTGAAAAATACTTACCGATGGCATTACTATCTGGGAATACACTCTATTGCCTATAGATTTCAGCAAAAATTGTGTGTAGCACACAACTGGGGAGGAGACACCGGGGATCCAAGCACTATGACCCCGGGTGGCCTCCCCTTACTACCCTATCCCGGCGAGCACAGGGCGACCTCGTCAGTTTCACACATAGCCACAAGAGGCAAGCGGGGCAGGCGGGAGGGCCATCCGAGTAATGCCATCGGTAAGTATTTTACAAAAAAATACATTTTAGAAAAAAAATTCATTTGTTTTTTCAAAATACATTACCGATGGCATTACTATCTGGGAGAATGGCGAACAGGCGGAGGGTGCCGTATCTAACCATAACCCAACCACTCCGCCGGCCCCCTCGAGAGAGAACTCCCGACGATTTCAGCTATGATGTGCCTAAGACGCCAGCAGCGCTCGGAGGGAGTGCTGGGCCGCGGAGATGTCGCCCACCCGTGCCCGGGAGTCACGTCGGCCGGATAGGTCTCTTAAGGTAGAAGCGTGCGAAAGTGGAGTCTGAGCGCCAGCCACCCGCTGCCACAATATCTTTGACCGAGCAGTTGCGGTCCAGGGCTAGACTGGCGGCTACTGCTCTCACTTCATGCGCCCGGATTTGTAAAGGCTCAGCGCCGCGTGGGGAGAGGTCTAGGTAGTCTGACCTAATCACCCACCGCAGCCAGGATGACACGATCTGGGCCGAGATGAGGCGTCTGCCCGCGGACAAGGTAAGAAGAGGCGCGAGCGCCCCCGGCGCTGCGGCTGAGAGCGGCGCAGGTAAATCATTAGCGCCCGCACTGGGTCCTGTTGCCGCGATCCAGGGGAGAGGTCCGCTCCACAGAGGGGCCGTATCGTTAGCACCTGAGGAGCCGCCGCGGGCGGCGGTTCTTGGCCAGGAAGGACGGATCGGAGAGCCTCTGCGCAGAGCCGTCGGAACGAAACCGCAACCAGGCTGGGAGCATCGAGAGCGCGTGAAGCTCGCTGACTCTGGACGCTGTAACGAGAGCCAGAAGGAAACAGGTTTTCCGGGTCCAGTCTGAGAACCGAGCCAAGGGGAGGGCTCAAACCGGTCCGTATTCAACCACGTCAGTACCCAGGCAAGATCCCACCGGGGTACTAGGGAACGTGAAACCGGACGTCGGAGTTCAAAGTGAGCCAGAAATTCGACAGATCCTTGCAGGCGCCTGGGTCCAGAAGACACCGGAGACGGTAGATGTCCGCGATCATAGCGCGGTAGCCCTTGATGGCGACCGGGGCTAAGCCCCGGTCGTCGAAGAGCCACAGGAAGAACTCCGCCAGTTGGTGGGAGGCTAGGTTAGTGGGAGGGAGCCCATGGGAGGTGCACCAGGTCGGAAAGACCCTCCACTTGCCTTCGTACACCCTCCTTGTAGAGAGTCTGCGGGCTGCTGCAATTGCCGCCACTGCAGCATCCGAGAACCTCTAGCGGCGCGGGCGTGCCGGACAACCTCCAAGCGTGTAGGCGGAGGCGTTCGGGGCACGGATGGAAAAGCCGCTGACGGGGCTGCTTGAGCATCGTGGAAGGGGTAGGAAGCTCCAGAGGAGGGTCCGTCGCCAGCGCGAGGAGGTCCGTGGTCCAGCTCTTGGTCCAGTTGAAGGGGGCCACCAGCAGGAGGACCGCCGAGCATCCCAGAAGCTTCCGCAGTACCTTCGGAACGAGGACTGACGGGGGGTAGGCGTAAGCAATCAGGCCGACCCAAGGAATGGGGAGCGCGTCCACTGCCCAAGCGAGTGGATCCAGGACTGGCGAGATGTAGACCGGGAGCTGGCTGTTTCATCTGGTGGCAAACAGATCCACTAGCGGCGTTTCCCAGTGAGAGCAGAGCAGGCGAAAAATATCCGGGCGTAGGGACCGCTCCGTGTGGAGCAACTGTCCGCGACGAGACAGGGCGTCCGCCATCACGTTGAGGTGGCCAGGGATGTGGCGGGCTCGTAGGGCAATGCCTCGATCCCTGCACCAGAGGAGAAGGTGGTACCGAAGAATGCAAAGGAAGGGCGAGTGAGTGCCACCCTGATTCTGTATGTAAGCCACCACCGTCGAGTTGTCGGAGAGCACGAGGACTTCCTGATTGGCCAAGGTCTCCTGCCAAACGTCGAATGCCAACCCAACTGCCTTCAGCTCCAGCCAGTTGACGTGATTCCCGAACAGCTCCCGAAGCCAACGCCCGAGGCCGAGAGAAATCCGATAACAGGTGCGCGCCCCAGCCGGCCTGGCTCGCCTCTGTACAGAGAGACCACCGAGGCGGCGGGGAGTGTAGGGCACCCCCGAAGCCAGCCAAGCGAGGTCCGCCCACCTCTCGAGGTGAGGACGAGCCAGAGGCGTGACAGGTACTAGATCCAACAGAGCGCCCGAGGGTCGCCAGTGAAGAAGGAGACGTAGCTGGAGAGGCCGAGCATAAAGTCTGCCCAAGGGAAGCAGGTCCGCAGCCGCACTGAGGAGGCCCAGGAGTTGAAGCCAGACCCTGGCGGTGAAGGAGGATCCCATCCCCATCGAAGTCGCTAAGTCGACGATCTTCTGTCGCCTGGCCAGAGGCAGGCGGGCAAGGTTGAGGTCGGTCAGGAATTCCATCCCCCGATGTAGAAACGTCGAGAGGGAGACGATCGGATTTCCCCAATTGAGTAGGAAACCTAGATGACGCAGAAGGGAAAGCAGGGCATCCCTGTCCGTCTGGAGGGCTGCGGAAACCAAGTTGCGCAGTAGAAGGTCGTCCAAGTAATTGGAGGCCGGGCTCAAGGAGCGCTGACGGAAAAAGGCTATCACGGCGTCGAGCAGTCTTGTAAACACCCACGGACTGATGTTGAGGTCGAAAGGAAGGGCGCAGAACTGGTAGACGATCCCCCCAAGTCAAACCGACGGTACCGGCGAAACGACGGATGAATCGGGATGTGCAGATAGGCGTCTGACAGATCGAGGCTGATCGCAAAGTCCATCGGCCGGAGGGCCGCACGGAGTGTCCTGGCCGTCTCCATCCTGAAGCGAGGGGCCAAGCTGATTTTGGGAACTAGAAGAGTCGGCTGTAGAACGCCGGAGAGTCCTGCCGCGAAACCACCTCTGTCGCCGCTTTGGTGAGGAGGGTCGCCACTTCCCCGCGCAGAGCGTCTGCCTGTGTGCCGTCGAGCGGTTACTGGGTCCACATGGGTGCTCTGCGAAGAGGCGGAGGCGACAGGAACGAAGTTGCAGGCCTGCGGTAACGGTGGAAAGAATCCAGGGGTCGTCCGGGAACAGCGATCTGCAAGATCGCTGAAGAGCGACAGCCGCCCGCCGACAGGAGGCTCGATTACTGAGGCGGGGGCGGAGGCGGGGGCGAGTCAATGAGCCCGACCGCGGCCCGATCTACGGGCACCGCGGGGCCAAGCAGGGCGAGGGGCGGGGCCGGCCTGAGTAGCCTGGAATGGACGGGCCCGACCTCGTGAAGATCCGATTGTAGGAAAGGAGGGCCTGAAAGACCGCTGGGCACAACCCCCGCCGTGCGGGGGGCGCGAAAGCGGGTCGAGGCTGGGTTAGATGCAGGCTTGGGCCACAAGTCCTTGGAAGATTCCTTAATGGTGTGCCAAGTGTCGCCGAACAGCTGAGGACCACCTAAGGGGGCTTGACGGAGCTGGGTCTTCACTGACTTTGGCAGCTGCTGCCCTGGCGGTGGCGGAAGAATGGTAGGCGGACCGGTTGGCCGCTATCAGGATGGACTGCACGTCACGAAGCGGGGACTGAGCCACCAGGTCCCACGTATCCTGTAGGCACTTCAGTGCTGCCTGGGTAGCCAGTTCCAAACCCGAGCACGCCAGCGAGTTCCGCGCTAAGGAGGCGATCCTGTCGAGAGGCCGAGGCCACGAGTTCTGGACGAGCCTGCGGCCGCCCGCCTGTAGTAAGGCCGCCGCATCCACCGCTGGAAAAGGTATGGCGAAGGCTTGGGAGTGTCCAGCGTACCAGGCCTGGCGGATGCTTAAGTTGATTCCCACCGGCGATCGAGCGGCGGTAAAGTATCCCGTGTCGCCGAAAGCGTCGTTACGCAGCTGGGCGGAGAAGCATCGGTGAGGTCCCGGAAGCCGGCTTGCGGGAGGGACTTGCGGCGCTGGACTTGCCTCTGCGCGTCGACCATGGTCGAAGCCTGTCTCTTCGGAGGAGGCGAAGGCGGACAGACGTCGGGCGGTAGGGACTTGGCGATAAGCCTTGAAGCCTCACCCAGAGCGTGGACCGTCTGTGATCCGAGCGAAGGGCCGGCAACGTCTGACGAGGTGGAGGCCGACGCGACAGCGGAAAAGGCGGGAAGGAGAACCAGCCGCCGAGTCCTGCAAGAAGATCGCCGAGGCCGAGTCCGACGGATGAAGGCTGAGGACGTCCGTTCCAAAACTGATCTTCTCGCGGCAAAGACGAAAGGGCGAGCGGCTACGAGAGCGCCGCACCGCCGCGCGCGAGGTAGACGCAGCCGCCCGCGACGCACGCAAAGAGGCGCGCCGCGGCGACGGAGGGACCGTGGCAAAGCGACGGTCCACCTCGAAGTCGGGATCCGCACGCGGCAGCCGACGTGAGCGACAAACCGCGATCGGAATACCGAGGAAGTGGCCTGGTCACCCCTGGCCCGCCCGGGAGAACCGGTGCGAGGGGGGGGGGGGGGGACCGCCAATAGTCTCCCCTAGCCCGCTCAGGAAAGGCGGAGCGGGGAGGGGACAAATACCGGGCACGCGGCCCCCCGTCCGATGTTTCGGACCGTGGAGGACGCGCGATGTCACACCGGGCCCGCCTGGTCGATACGAGGCGGGGGGGGGGGGGACAGTCTAGGGTCGCGCCAAGCCCGCTCAGGAAAGGCGGAGCGGGGAGGGGACGATTTATGAGCCCGCTGCCCCAGCTCCGAAGCCTCGGAGCGAGGGGGGGGGGCGAGGGTCCAAGTCACACCGGGCCCGTCCGGTCGATACGAGACGGGGGGGGGACAGTCTACGGTCACGCCAAGCCCGCTCAGGCGAAGCGAAGCGGGGAGGGGACCATTATGTGCACGCGACCCCCGCTCCGACTCCTCGGAGCGTGGGGGGCGAGAGTCAACCACACCCCGGGCCCGCCCAGGCGAGACGGGGCGGGCGGGGGGGGGGGGAAGCAAGCGAAGCATGCCGTGCCCGTTCGGAAAATACAGAGCGGGGAGGCAGCATTACTAACGGTCTCGTCACGTTCCGAAGCCTCGGTGCGTGAGCGAGAGCCTTTCTTATCATGTTTACTCTCTTTCTTATGCTTGCGTTCCGTCACCCGTCCCCGCTCCGGAGACCTAGAGCCTGGGGTGGCCGACGAACGCTCATCTCTCCCAGACCGCTCGCCCGAAGCAGAGCGGGGGGTGGGAACCAAAATGGGCTCAAGCCACGCGCTAACGAAGCAGAGCGTGGGGAGCGTGACTCCGAAACTCGCCTACCCTGCTCCGAAGACTCGGAGAGGGGAGGGAGAACCTGCGAGGTAACGGTACAAGAAGGGGACTTACCTGTGGGCCGGAAAGCCCGATGCGCCGAGGGAAGTACGTACACCCGTGGAGGATCCCGTGGAGACCGAAGCGGGCGAGGGGACCGGGCATTTTTTCGCCTGAAGAAGTCCCACCTGCGCGAACACCGGTCTTCCGTCCAAGCGGCGCCACCGTCACACGTTCCGTCCGAAGCACAGCCCAAACACGGCAAGCAAGAGTCGTGTGCATCATCCGGCCACTGGAAGTCCCCGCACGGCGGCAAGTCTTCGACACAGAAGAAGCCATAAGGCCCTAAACCAACTACGCCGGCGAAGAAAGTCAACCGTGCACAAAACAGCCGGGCACAAGTCACGTGCGTCGTCGAACCCCAAGGCCAAGCCAAGGGTGAACTCACAAAGTCAGAGCCGGTAAAACCGGTCGGCGCACAGGTCACAATGAGTCCAATTGTCAAAGGAAAAACCACAAATGTAGTGAGTCCAGGGCTGAATCGAAGACTCCAATTCAAGCCCACAGTCAAAAACCACTGAAACCCGTAGAACGGAGAAAGGCAAAAACTCGACCGTCCCCGGTCGAGCTATGAGTGAAACTGACGAGGTCGCCCTGTGCTCGCCGGGATAGGGTAGTAAGGGGAGGCCACCCGGGGTCATAGTGCTTGGATCCCCGGTGTCTCCTCCCCAGTTGTGTGCTACACACAATTTTTGCTGAAATCTATAGGCAATAGAGTGTATTCCCAGATAGTAATGCCATCGGTAATGTATTTTGAAAAAACAATTGCCCCAATTCGCCACAATTATCGAGGGAGGCAATTTCCAAGGCCTTACCTGGCCATGTTAAGACAAACAAGGCCGAAGGATGGACAAAAAAGTCGATGATAACGGGAGACTGAGAAAGAAGGATCTAAACAAAATGGCAGTCAAGTATAGAACTGGAAATAACGGCCTCTCACGAGATTTGGAAGGGAGGTTACTCCGAGGACAGGGAGGACACTCGTGGGATTAGGTAACTGCTTGCTAGAAGTACGTCCCTGGTTGTGTGGCAACACACAACAATTTTTGGAGACTGAAATTGTCAGTTAAGTATATCTTCCTCTCAGTAATACCATCGGTAACGATTTTGAAGAAATAAAAGAAAGCAAAAATACAAAACAAACAACAACAAAAATGCATTTTTCTCTAAAAGGTATTTTTTCGAAAAATACTTACCGATGACATGACATTATGGAAGTGTCTAATACTTACTCGATTCTAGCCTAAGAACCCATTGTGTTGGAACACAACCCGGGAGGCACTCGGGGAACCCCCCAGAAGGGGCCGAGAGTTGTCTCCCGTTCCTGCCCATCCGGTTCCGAGTCACGTGTGACTAACCAGTCAGGATACTTAGCTCACCAGCGGCAAGCGGGGCAGGTGGGAGGGTCCTCTGAGTCATGTCATCGGTAAGTATTTTTCGAAAAAATACCTGTTAGAGAAAAATGCATTTGGTTCTTCAAAAACATTACCAATGACATGACATTATGGAAGAATGACTAACAGGAGGAGGGTGCCGCGCCCAACCATTCCCAAGGGCAATAACCATCCTCCCATCGTAAACTCCCAACAGCCTAGCTAGGTGCGTACCTACGGCGCCTGGGGCGCCGGAAGGGAGTGTTGCGCCGCAGTGATGTCCCCCACCAAGGCGAGTTTGTCTCGCTGGCCCGCCAGATCCCGGAGGTAGAAGCGGGCGAAGGTAGATTCTGCCCGGCAGCCCACAACAGCCACGATGTCTTTGACAGCGCATTTCCGGTCGAACGCGACGCTCGTGGCCATGGCACGTACCTTGTGTGCACGTATCTTTAGCCTCTTTGCTACCTGCGAGGAGAGGTCCATGTAGGCGGATCGTATGACCCAGCGTAGCCAGGAAGATATCGTCTGGGCTGTGATGTCAGTTCTGCCCGGCTTTAGCAGCAGGAAGAGGCGGGAGTATCCTCTCCGGACAGCTTTGGCACGGTGCAGGTACACGCGCAGGGCTCGCACAGGATCTTGCTGCCTGGTCTCCTGGGGGAAGTGGGTCCCTCTCAGCGGCCGTAAGGTGATCACCTGTGGCGCAGTCAAAGGAGACCTGGTCTTGGCAATGAAGGCAGGGTCCGTCAGAAGCTGTACGGAACGATCCGCTCGAAACTGCAGGCAGCGCGTGTAGCTCGCTAACTCGGGCCGCGGTGGCAAAAGCCAGCAGGAAGCACGTCTTACGTGTTACATCTGCCAGTCGGACCAGTGGCAGAGGCTCGAAACGGGGAGAGTTCAGCCAGGTCAGTACCCAGGGTAGGTCCCAGCGAGGAATGAGCGAACGATGTGCTGGACGCTGTAGGCCGAAGTTGGTCATAAGATCGGCCAGGTCTTTACAGGCGCCAGGGTCCGCGCGGCCGAGGTGCCTATAGGTGTCGGCAATCATGGACAAGTAGCCCCAGATGGTGATCAGGGCCAATCCTTGGTCTCCGAAGAGCCAGAGGAAGAAGTCCGCGAGCTGGGGGTTAGTCAGATTGGTGGGGGAGAGATGCTGGTCATCGCACCAGGTGCAAAGAACTCGCCATTTTCCCTCATAGACGCGCCGGGTGGAAGGTTTGCGGACTGCAGCGATAGCCTTCACTGTTGCACCCAAGAAGCCTCTAGCGGTGAGGGCTTGCCGCACAACCTCCAGGCGTGTAGCAGAAGGCGCTCCGGGCACGGGTGGAACAGCGACTGTTGCGGTTGCTTGAGCATAGTGCGGGGAGCGGGGAGCAGTAGAGGGGGGGACGTGGCGAGGCTGAGAAGGTCAGAGGTCCAAGACCGGGTCCAGGCGAACGGGGCGACCAGTAGGAGGACCGCGTTGCATCCCCGCAGCTTGTGGAGGACTTTGGGAACGAGGACTGTCGGGGGGTACACGTAAGCGATGGGTCCGTCCCATGGAATGGAAAGGGCGTCGACTGCCCAGGCCAGGGGGTCCGGGATCGGGGAGACGAATAGGGGAAGCTGGTGATTCCACCTCGTGGCGAACAGATCGACCATTGGGGTCTCCCAGTGGGCGCAGATCATCCGGAAAATATCCTGGCGTAAGGTCCATTCGGTATGCAGTAACTGTCCATGTTGGGAGAGAGAGTCCGCCAAAACATTCAGTTGGCCGGGGATGTGTCGCGCAAGGAGGGAAAGGTTGTGGTCCTCGCACCAGCGCATCAAACGGTAGAGGAGCATGCACAGGTCGGGTGAGCGGGTCCCGCCCTGTCTCTGGATGTAGGCCACAACCGTCGTGTTGTCCGAGAGAACGAGCAGTTGCTGGTGCCTGAGTTGATCCTCCCACACGACGAGGGCTTGCCAGACTGCTTGCAGCTCCAACCAGTTGATGTGCTTGTCTGCAAACTCCGGAGGCCAGTGGCCGGACGTCGTAAGGAACTGAGGAAGCAGGTGGGCTCCCCAACCAGCACGACTCACGTCGACACACAAGGAAAGATGCGGGGGCGGGGAGGACAGGGGGACTCCCGAAGCTAGCCACGTCGGGTCGGCCCAGCAAAGGAGATGGGGGCGAACCAGTGGGGACATGGGGACCAGGGTGGTCAGCTCGCCTGAGGAGGAGCGCCAGAGAAGTAGGAGATGCAGCTGCAGCAGCCGGGCGTAGAGACGACTGAGGGGAAGCAGATCCGCCGCCGCATTGATCAGTCCAAGGAGTTGAAGCCAAACTCTGGCGGGAGCTGCCTCCTGCTGGGCTACCTGGGTGGCTAGGGTGGTCAACTTCCGAATCTGCGGCTCCGGCAGACGCACCGTGTTGAGGTCGGTGGCGAACTCCATGCCGAGATGAACGAAGCGACGCGAGGGAGTGAGGTCTGACTTCCCCGAGTTGACGAGGAATCCCAACCGAGACAAAAGCCGCATCAGTGCATCCCTGTCCGCTTCTAAGGAGGCCTCGACTTGGTTCCTCAGGAGGAGATCGTCGAGGTAGTTGGACGTCGGGCTGGACGACAACCGACGCGCCTTGGCCATCACAGCATCCATGATGCGGGTGAAGACCCAGGGGCTGATTGATTGATTGATTGTACATTGCTTAACGTCCCGACAGCAACAAGGCTTTCTCAGGACGTGCCCGCACTGCTTGTGAAAAAAAAACAAACAACTAAACAGAACATTGAATGTATGTCGCCAGCCGGTCAAACACATTAAATAAACCTAACACATGGGGCCTAAATAAAGCTAAGACCATTTAGCAACACACATCCAATATCAAGAGCTACAGGCAGTGCAGACAGTAGGGAGAGTTTAAAAAAGGCAAATACAGGTGAATGGACCTCGGGTAGACAGAAACACATGCCCCAGACTAGAGAGAAAACCCCACCCTGTGGGGCTGACCAGGGTGACCCTGGGAACTAAAAAATACCGGCTGAGATTGACGCCGAAGGGAAGAGCACGGAACTGATAAACTACCCCGTCGCAGGCGAAGCGCAGGTACCTCCTGGCGGCCGGATGCATGGGAACATGGAGGTAGGCATTGGACAAGTCCAGACTGATTGCGAAGTCCATGGGCTGTACGGCAGCGCGGAGGGCCCGGGCATCTCCATGCGGAAGGACAGGGCCGAAATGAAGTCGTTCAAGGCAGAGAGGTCGATGACTGGGCACCACTTTCCGCCTGGCTTGGGGACTACGAAGAGACGGCTGTAAAACGCAGGGGAGTCTGCGCGTCGCACTACCTCTGTGGCATCCTTCCCCAAGAGAGCGGTGACTTCTCCGCGCAGGGCGCAGGCCTTGAGGTGGTCTGAAGGAATCTCGGTCCACACCGGAGTGGAGTACAGGGGCGGGGGGAAGCGGAAGGAAATCCGAAGACCCTCGGTAACGATGTCCAAAAAAAACCCAGGGGTCGTCTGGGAACAGCAAGTTCTTGCTGACAGAGCGAGCCTCCCGCCGACTGGAGACCCCGGGACGGTCGGCGGAGGCGGGGCAAAGTCAGGTAGCCCGCCCATGCCCTGGGCGATGGGCGGGACGGGGCCAAGCGGGGGCGGGGGCGCTAACCTGGCCGGGGCGACCGAAGGCTGGGCAACGGCGACGAAGGGCTTGCGGCGGGGCGGCGGCAGCCGGGGCGACGGGTCTTGAGGTCCCCAGGGAGCGACCCAGAGCCTTGCGGGCGGTCGGAAAGCGCTGTAGCACGGTCTTGCGAGGCCAACGGTCCGAGTTTGAGTCCTTAACCAACTGCCAGGTCTCGCCGAAGAGCAGAGGGCCTCCCAGGGGGGCACGACGCAGCTGAGTCCTCAAATCCGATGGCATCCCACGGCAGGACTGCAACACGGCATCCCGACGCAACAAGTCGCAATTAGAAGCAGCAGCCATAGCGTTGACCCAAGAGTGGTACGCCGCACGGTTGGCCGCTTCCGCCAGGACGAGCAAGTCTCCGAGGAGGGGAGCCAAGGAGGGGCGCCAGGAATCCTCAATGCGACGGAGGAAGGCCTGCGTCAGCAACTCCAGGAATCCCGCGCAGGCTAGAGTGTTCCTAATGAGGGCGGCCATCTTGTCCAGGCCGTGTGGAAGCGAGCGTTTCAGTATGGTGGCACCCCCTGCTTGCACGACGGCGGAAGGGTCGACGGGGGGCAGCGGGCAGTGGAAAGCCTGGGAATGTCCGGAGTACCAATCCTGACGGAAGGTGATGTCAAGACCAGGAGGCCACTTACGGTCAGTGAAGAAATCGCAGTTCCGGGCACCAGACAGAAGGTGAGCTGAGAAGGCGTCACGGAGGTCACGAAAGCCGGGGGGCTGCGGTAGAGTCTTGAACCTTTTAACCTGTTTACCGGCGTCCACGAATGCGGAGATCTTCCTCTTGAGCGGGGGCGACGGAGGGCAGTCATCAGCCGGGAGCGTGGCGGCGATGAGCCGAGCGACCTCGTCGAGAGCCAGGAGGGTGTCTATCCGGGAGGAAGAAGTGTGGTCCCTCTTCTTGTGCTCGCGAGCAGGGGAGCGTGAGTGGCGGTCCGATCTTGAGCGGAGGGCGGTTCCGGTATTGTGTCGGGACGGAGTACGCGTGCGAGAGTGTCTCCGCGAGCCGGGCTCAAAGAGGTGGGCTCGCTGCCGGCGAGGTGACTCCACGTAGGAGCCAGCGGGCATCCATGGAGATGAGTGGGGATCGGCAGAGGACCAGGGACGGAGCGAAGCACGTCTCTCTGAACCGGGCTCAAAGAGGTGGGTTCTCTGCCTGTCAACAGGCTTTGTCCTGTCGCGCTCGGACCTGGGAGCGGCCGCAACGATCAACCCACTCCACGCACCCGTCTGATGTGTCCGGCGTGGCGATCTTTCCACAAGGTCGTCGTGGGCTCGAGCGGTCAGTGTACCGGGCACGACGGCAGGTACGTCGGCAGGTCTGGAAACACTCACAGATGCCGGGCGCTCGCGTCTGTAAAAGCTCCATAGTTGTGACCAGCGCAGTTCAGGCCAGGTGGCGCAGACGTCACACGTGTGGTCGGAGGCACATCCGGCACAGGGGAGACAGACCTTGTGGGAATCCGAAGACCACTGGAATCCTCCACATTGCGTGCAGGTCATCAAGAGGGCACTGCAACATACAAAAGACCTGAATGCACGCGGTCGAGAGTCCAAGGGACCCTGTCCTCGTAAGGAGGGCCTGACAAACAAGCAACAACAGTGACAGGTCTGCTTCCAAAAGCGCCAGGGCCTTCCGAAGCACTCGCATAAGCTAGTGGGCGTGGGGCCACCCATGCAAGTACACAAAGAGTCACAGCGATAAAGCCAAGCGTAATGGCGACACGCCGGGAGCACCAGTGGCCCCCGTCAAGCTAAGGTGTTCACTTTGGTATCAGTTTCAGCCCACTTAATCAAATTTCAAATACAAACGATTGTGAATTTCCAAAAACTACAGTAGCTCGCTTGAGCTTGCCCTTAGCACCACGTGAATGTTCTGTGTTTATGTACAGTGTGTGAGTGAATGCGCGTGATTCACGTGAGCGTGCTTGTTGGGTTCAGTTCGCGGCGGCGCTTTGAGCCGATTTTCAATTGGGATAAAGCGCCTATTTAATGCGCTTATTATTATTATTATTATTATAAGCGAGCCAGTATACAAGAGGCTACCGCGATAAGGCTAGCGTCTGACCCCGTAACAGCTAAAGCGTAATGGAACAGGGTGGGAGCACGAGGGGCTCCGCCAAGCTAAGGTAAGCAGACGCCGTATTCTGCACAAAGCACAAGCATGTTACCACAGGTACAGGTAGGAAGCAAGCGTCCGGTCCCCACACCTAGACAACAAGGGGAGAGGGCGAGGGCCCAGGGCCCTGCCAAGCTAAGAGGCAAGGACGCATGAAAATTCCCCCAACCACTCAAACAGGCGAGGCAGGAAGTGCCACACAGGCAAAACAAGTTACAGCGAAGATGACGAAGTACATCACAGCTGCTCAGGCCGGTGCCCCGCCCGGGAACCGGCCGAGGACCAACTCAACTACCTTACCTCTCCGCCGGAGCGGGCGCGAGAGAGGAAACGTCCATGACACCGAAGGCACGCCTGGGCGAAGAGCCGGCACGCACCCACGTAGCGCCAACCACTGCAGCAGAACGAAGGAGTAGCAGCCGACGAAGGGGGACCGCAGTACGAAGAACGAAGCACAAGCTGAAGCATGGGTAGCCGAGAGACCGGGACTGGTCAAAGGAATCCCAGAGCGGAGGCTAGAGAAAAACGTCCAAAGGGCGTGAGCCTAAGTAGCTGACTGGTTAGTCACACGTGACTCGGAACCGGATGGGCAGGAACGGGAGACAACTCTCGGCCCCCTCTGGGGGGTTCCCCGAGTGCCTCCCGGGTTGTGTTCCAACACAACGGGTTCTTAGGCTAGAATTGAGTAAATAGTAGACACTTCCATAATGTCATGTCATCGGTAATGTTTTTGAAGAAACAAACCAGTGTGCCCACAGTGTGTGATGTGTACACAATAATGATAAACACTGGAGCTGTGGGTAATAATAATAATACCGGTTATTATATAGTTGCTTTTTTCCCAATTTAGCGAATGGGCCCAAAGCGCCGCGAACTGAACCCAACACGCACGCTCACGTGACACACACGCATTCACTCTGAAGACAAACACAGTGCAAGACAGACACAAGATATTCACGTAGTGCGAAGGGTCAGCTCAGCTACTGAGGTTTCGGAAATTTTGATCGCTTGTATTTGAAATTTATAAAGTGGCCTGAGGCCGGTACCAAAGTGGAGGGGGGGTGGAAGAACCGGAGTACCCGGAGAAAGAACCCCCGACGGTCCGCCCAAATTAACGATGACACTTACTAGAGGAGAAAAATCCGACACCGAAACCCGGTATCGAACCTCGCACCTTTAGCATTGGTGGCAGGCGCCTTAACCACTGCGCCACGGACCGGACGGTACTGCTTCTTGTCAAGGTGATTCCTGCAGAAATCACGCTGACAAAAAGTGCTACCGACAGCCAAAAAGGTTAACAACTGCTTTACCTGCTGTCCATACTGGACTCTCCCTGTCCACTGGTCTGGTTGTGACACAGGACAAGACGCCACATGTAGGCCACAGCAAGCTGACCCACGTTGGCGGCCTTGACCTCTGGCAGCTTGACTGAGCGGCTCTCACTCTCCGACAGTTCAAACTGGGTGTACGCCACAAACGCCTGCACACGCTCGTCCCAGTACTGCAGCTGGCATGGCACCTGATCACATAAAGTCCATTGTTAACCAACAGTTCACTAAGCGATGTCATCAAAATTAATTTGGAGCTGTGACTTTTACCACTTTGCCCATGCGTAAGGTAACCCATTTAGCCCCAGGACCCTGCAGCAGGAGATGGACTGATCATGATAATTCAAGAGTAGTGCCAGATGAGCTTGGCGCCGGAAGGCGCCAAGCTCATCTGGCACTACCCTTGAATTATCATGATCAGTCCATCTCCTACAACTGGTACGTAGTCGTTAGACAATGCCTCCAAAAGTTTGGAAATGCGGCCATGGGGTTAAGACGGTTAAAGCTGCTTCACATACACCACTGAAGTAGTAGAAAATGTCACCGTAAAGATAATAATAATAATAATAATAATACCGTTATTATATAGGCGCTTTTTCTCAATTTTGGGTGAATCGACTCAAAGCGCCGCGAACTGAAACCCAACACGCACACTCATGTAACAGACACGGATTTATGCCATTTATGACAAACACAGTACAAGACAGACAAAGGGCCAATTCAGCTACTGAAATTACAGAGATTTTTGATTGTTTGTATTGGAAATTTGTAAAGTAGCCTGAAACTGGTACCAAAGTGTGGGGGGTGGGGGGATGGGTGGGGGTGGAAGAACCAGAGTACCCGGAGAAAGAACCCCCGACGGTCCGCCCGAATTAACGGTGACACTTACCAGAGGAGAAAAGTCCGACGCCGGAACCCGTTTTCGAACCTCGCACCTCGTAATGTTGCATGCATCTCAGCGATTCCGTATCATCACCAAATGAGGACATCTTATAAGCTGAACCCATAAAGCTCTGACATAGAGTGGAGTCAGAATAGCTTGGCGCCTTTTAGCTATTCTGACATCACCCTTGAACTATCACGGCCGATCCGTCTCGAAAACTTTGATGTAGACCTGAAGTGATCTAAAAAAATTGATAATTCCTCAGGATTTACTTAGTCAAGATGAGCAATAAGCACGAAGGTATGTGATTCTGACCCTATGGTTAAATGCTGTAAGATCCAAAATCACAGACCAGCACACAAGGCTGCACAACTCACGGTGACATGTTGGTCAGCATTCTGGACCAGACATGAAGTGAAAGGGACAGGAAGAGCAGTGACGCTGGTGATAAGTCGCGGTTCAGGGTACGCCCAAGTCATGATGCTGTCGATGCCAAGTTCAGGGTCACCCTGGCTGAACAGAATCTCCCATGCATCTGGCCACTCTTTGCTGCCATCTGCACACACAGCAAACAGAAAATAATCAATAAAATGTTAAGTGCATTTCACTTTCTACGCTTCTGCTGAACAAATTTCCTTTGTCCTGTTTTGTCATACAGTCTACCTGGAAAATAAACAACACACAGACATGGACACAACACAAATGACAATATACCTTTTAACCTGAAAACAGTCATACACTGATAGTGTACAAAACACGTTGACAGTTAACCCTCACCAATCTCTATATAGGTCAGGCATGGGAATTGCCCAAGCAAAAATCATCTGAAACGGGGCCTTCAACCGGATACAAAAGGCCTCCACCACGCCAGATCTTCTTTCCACGAGGGCCGAAAAATCAAACAGTGAGGGGGGGGGGGGGGGGGGGGGGGGGGGCAGGGTTAGGCGACGGACCTTGCTTATTTCTGCCCGCCAGAAAATCAAACAGTTGGGGGGTGGGGGGGGTGTAGGCGACGGACCTTGCTTACATCTGGGCGCCGGAAAATCAAACAGTGGGGGGTGGGGGTGGGGGGGTGGGGGGTAGGCGACGGACCTTGCTTACTTCTGGGCGCCGGAAAATCAAACAGTAGGGGAGGGGGGGGGGGGGGGGTAGGTGACGGACCTTGCTTGCCTCTGGGCGCTGGAAAATAAAACAGTGGCGGAGGGGGTGGGGGGGGGGGCCACGGACCTTGCTTACTTCTAGGCGCCGGAAAATCAAACAGGGGAGGGGGGGGGGGGGGGGGGCGGACCTTGCTTACTTCTGGGCGCCGGAAAATCAAACAGGGGGTGGGGGGCGGGGGGTGGGGGGGGGGAGATTTGCAGGCCACCTTGGGTCTGCCCGCCTAAGTTCTCAGTGCAGCGCGCACTCAGGCAGGCCACCGACACAGCCTGCTGCGGCATAATCTGTCGCGAAATAAAACCGGTGCTTTCCTTCTTCTGCTACCCACAATGGTTTTTCGCGGAAACGTCTTTTTTTTTTCGCGGATGATTTCTTTTTCTCACGGAATTTCGCGGATTTCGCGGACAATTCCTATGCCTGATAGGTGTACTGCAAGGTGTTGACAATTAACCCACTCACAACCACTGGACACAGATTGTGTCTCTGCAATCTTTGTTAACTCAAAGACCAAAGATCTTCATCCGTCCAAGGAACAAGGTACAAAGTAGGGTCAACGAGAGGCATAGACCCACATGAGCCCCCCCCCTCCCCTTCCCCCTCCCCCTACAACTGCGGGGGCTCATGAGGATCTACGCCTCCTGCATTTGGGTTCTACTTGCTGTTTTCCAGCAGTCAAGGGGAAAACCCGAGCTACTGGAGGTGTTGACAAGTATCCCCACTGGGCATACAGCCAATCATTGCATTCAGAGTACTGAAGGCTACATCTAAGAGTGGTTAACCATTACCACGCTGGGGTTCACCCTTACCGCTCTGTATATAGGTGAAGGGCCCGGCACGCAGGTCATCGTGTGACTGGCTGTGCACTGTGATAGCTGGGAGCCCCTGGGAGGACGCACTCCCTGACCTGGCAATGCTGGCTTTGGAAGGTGAGTGCCGCAGGGATGAAGTACTGCCACCTGTACAGCCACCAAGTTCGGAAGATGCTGGACTCACAGGCTGTCCCAACACACAGCACAACCAACATCCCTTCTGCATTCAAGTCATTTTGTAAACAACATCACAAATAAAAACTGGACCTCACACTTAACCATCAATTCACAAATTAATTTGTTTTAACCCATTTAGCCCCAAGGCCACATTTCCTACATTTTGGAGGTGTCACTTAACGATTATGTACCAGTTACAGGAGATGGATGGACCATGATAATTTAAAGTAGTGCGAAATTAGCTTGGCGCCTTCAGGCGCCAAGCTAATCTGGCACTACCCTTAAATTATCATGGTCCATCCATCTCCTGCTGTAGGGTGTTGGGGCTAAATGGGTTAAGAAGAAAAAGTCAAACCTTACACACACACAAAAAAAACAAAGAAAAAAGATAACATAATTTTGAAAGAGGTGCTTTAGGGTGAGCATGCTACTGTCATATATATATTATGGGGAAATCTGCTGGACAACGCCTGCAAACAGAGCTGTCAAAAGCATGCAGGTCCAAGCAGGTCAGACAGACCATGTTAACCCTTTGGCTGTCAGTAGCGGTTTTGTCATGATGATTTCTGCAGGAATCATTGTGACAAAAACTGCTACCAACACCCAAAGGGTTAATGATTGTGTCTGTCCATCACTGTTAGCATACAACTGTGTATGTGTGAATGTCTACATGTATGCTAGTCATGCTTGAACCTAGAGCACAAAGCCATAAGGACCAGAATGATGGACCAACATAGATATATATAAGTGTCCACTAGATCAACTGTAGAATAAGGCAGCCGTGATCCAACAATTTCCCTTAACCTTTTGACGACGGAACACACATATGTGTGCCCCAAGCAAAGCTCCGTTGCCGACGGGACGCACACATATGTGCGCTGGCCTAGTTTCCCCATTGCCAATACCGGCAGTATGGTCTAAGGGAAGCAATCTACTATAATATGTCAAGCACTCATTTCTTTACTTGTAGAGTGACTTTTCTTATTTGTATGGGCTGAAACCAACGAATTAGAAGCTCTAATACAAAACGTCCCCATGTGCAAAAAAAAAAAGGCGGATTTTGGTGTAAAAACTTTTATGTGTGAAGAAACTTTTCTGTTGTGCCTTTCTTTCTGGATTATTTACTGGTGACACACTAGAATATGTCTCTGGAATGCTAGGTGAGTGTAATTTTCACACTCTGGCTAACTAATACACTAACAGCATGTTCAGTTTCAGTGGAACCCAGTGTGAAACTGTTTTTGATTTTTGGCTTCTTACCCCATCTTCTTTATACACCTGTAAAATCTTAACATTACAAAATATTTTCTTCAGCATAGTGTCTACGAGTTCACCTTGAATTGCTTTTTCCACTGATACCAAATATGTTGGGGTATGATAAGATTTTTACAACAGACAAGGCCAATGAAATTTGTCAAAATTACTACGGTAGCAGGGAAAAATCAAGTTGGCAGACTACGGTGGCTAAAGGTTAAAGTACCATTACGCATAAATCTGAAGACGCTTTTCAACACCAATTGTGTTTGTTCTGCCTTGTCAACACACCTAATGAACTTCAACAGCAGTCTGAACATGCAGCAAAAGCATACGTGTAATCGCACTTATTTATTCTGCGCAGCCATTACTGTCAGTCTATTTTTAGCCGCTTCTCGTACTGATAGCGTTTTTATAGAACGGAGTTGAGTCTTTGTCAGGTTACTTGATATAAAGATGATTTGTGCTGAACTGGATTGTCCTATGTCTAAATGAACCATAGCAAGACCTGTGTGTAGCGTTTTATAAGCATCTGTTACAGAAGTGTATCTCTGAACAGTTACGGTGGTAGCGGGCCTTTAACTGCTACTGATGACACCCTAAAGTGTGAAAGACAAATAACAATAAGTCTTTTCCACTGTCTTTTCCACTGAGTGGTCTCGGAAGTAGCAGTCAAGGGGTTAACTCATCCTGATTTTGTCAGACAAGTGTCTAAAACATGCAAAGCAGGTGCTGTCATCAGCTCCAACATCTTGTGCACCATGTCAACAATGGTTGGCCACAACATGCTCCCACACACGTCCCAGGCTGGTCTTGCAACTCCCTTGCAATATGTTGCAAGTATGTTGCAAACAGATTGCTGCCTTGCAACAGCAGGGAGTCCCTACATATTCGTGTAAAAGTCTAGAATTGTGCATACATTCCAGCCTACACCATGTGTGCATCTGTCTTTAGCCATTTGGGTGTAGGTAGCAGTTTTTGTCATGATGATTCCTAAAATAATCATCACGACAAAAACAACTACCGACACCCAAAGGATTAAGCTCGCCTGAACGTGTGCTTACCTCTTTACCATACAGAATGCTGTCAACTATAGTATGCAGACAGAGAGCCGTCTCCTGTCCCAGCCTGACTAGCACCAACCCTGCTTGCAGTGACAGCACAAGCTGTGGAACAGACACAAGGGCTCTGCCCGGCCACCGCAGCACTGCGTCAACCTCCACCGTGACAGGTCCCACCACCACGTGCTGGTTCTTGTTGTACAGCATCTTGATGATGATGTCTTTCCAAGTCACGCCGCCCTGAGCCATCATACCACCACCTGCAACAACAGTCTCACTTTCAATGCTGTGCGTCCTCTCACTTTTCAACAGAGTTGCAGGAGATGGATCGACCAAGATAGTTCAAGGGTAGTGCCTGATTACTTTGGTGCTGCATAAATCTGACCATGATAGTTCAAGGGTGGTGCCAGAACACCACAATTGAACTATCATGGTCAGTCTATCGCTGGAACTAAAATGAAGCCTTCATAGGACAACTCACTAATCTGTAAAAATCTATCTTCGGATGTAATGGGTTAACCAGAATTGTGTGTTATCACAGGCTGTGTTAAGTGGACTCGGCTGTTCTCACCTGCTGGTTTCTGCTGCACCTGTATGTCCAGGATGATGTTTGCAGCTGAAGCCAGAAGGCCGGCTGTGGACTGCGCACCAATGGCTTCGTATGACACCACTACCTGCTCTGTGTGAAGCGCCACCTTCTCCAACACCTGAGCCACACCTGGTGCACATGGAATTATAATCATACAGCTGCGACATGAATCATTATTGCAAGATATGGACGACAGTTCCAGAGGTTAATCATGATGAATTCACATTCACCACCCATCAACTTTCAAGGTCAATTTGTCTCTTGACTTGTAATATTGACTATAAGGGACAACGCTCACATCTAGGAACTTCAACCATAACTGAAACTGGTATGTTTAGAGAGGTCTTGGGCCAAGTTTAAAGACTGTGGCTTGAATAGTCTCCGAGGAAATGCCAACATTAAAGTTTACCACAGCCGACAGACAACAGCAGATAACCACTGGTCCAGAACATAGACTCACTTTTGAGATTGCATGTGAGCCTTACTGTCTTTTCCTTTCTTTGACTTTTTCTTTTACTATATTCTGGCATCTTTGGCTGTGGATAGCATTTTCTTTCAAGGCAATTTCTGAAAGAATCACCTTGACAAAAAGCGCTATCAACAACCAAACAGTTAACTCATTTAGCCTCAAAGCCACATTTCCCAACTTTTGGAGGTGTCACCTAACAACTATATACCAGCTTCAGGAGATGGATTGACCATGATAATTCAAGGGTAGTGCCAGATTTGCTTGGCGCCAGAAGGCGCCAAGCTAATCTGGCACTACCCTTGAATTATCATGGCCGATCCATCTCCTGCTGTAGTGTGACAGGACTAAATGGGTTATCTTAAATCTGGAAGCATTCATTATTATAAAGACAAAAGTGATCCGCAGTTCCATACCCAGACTGACAGCAGCCAACTGCGAGTGCTGATCACCCTTTGTATCCCCTGTCTGCGACTGTTGAGCACCTGCTGACGACAACTGGGGTGAGTCTGCAGTCTCCGTGACTGGCGGAGGAGACTGAGCGTTACCGTCAGGTGCCAGGCGTTGCGTGAAGCATGACAACTGCTCCAGGGTGTTGCGGCCCAAGTTCACTTTCACAGGTCGTTCCACTCTCACATCCACCACAGCTGCACATGTGTACAGCAAAAACATGTATTTTTCTCTAAAATGTATTTTTTCAAAAAAATACTTACCGATGGCATTACTAATAGGAAGGTACGCTTAGCTTACCAATTTCAGCCCCAAAAACTGTTGAGTATACATCACAACCAGGGGGGTCGCTCTAGGGGGTCATTACCAAGACACCCTGGGTTTCCTCACCTGCCTCCCTATCCGGTCACATGCCCAACAGTGGCAAGCAGGGCAGGAGGGGGGACCTCTGAGTAATGCCATCGGTAAGTATTTTTGGAAAAAAATACATTTTAGAGAAAAATACATTTGTTTTCTCAAAACTCTTACCAGTGGCATTACTAATAGGAAGAATTGTGAATAGGAGGAGGGTGCCGCCCCCTATGCATCTCCCACGTGTTCAGTTTGCCAGGGAAAAAAACGCACCACATCGTGCGTTAAATTATCGACCCCCCCCACCCCCCCCCCACCCCTCCACGCGCCCACTCCCGACAATTTCAGCTAGGCATGACCTATAGCACCAGTGGTGCCAGGAGGGAGTGTCGCGCTGCCGAGATGTCCCCCAGTAGGGCCAGGCTGTCGCACTGACCGGATAGGTCTCGGAAGTAGAGGCAGGCGAAGGTGGATCACCCCCGACAAGCCAAGGCCACCCCTATGTCTCTTCTGTCTTCTGCGCAGTTGTGGTCCAGGAGGTGCCCGCAGCCACTCCTCCGATCTCATGTGCCCAGGTGCACATCGTCCTCGCACGCTCCTCTATCTGGGCGTGGGGACCGAGCTCCTGATACCTGGACTCGCCTAAGGAGCACATCCCGTCGTGGGCGGACCGGCAATCCCCTCACTGAAGGTGGGGCAGGGCTCCCAGATGTGCTCGTCTGTGCCGGGATGTACATCCGCCTGGGCCCAGGGCAGGAAAGGCGTGAGCACCCTTGTCTGAGTGGCTTAGTTCTGTGCAGGAAAACTCCCGACGCCCGGACGGGGTCCTGTGGAGGGACACCCAGGACTGGTACTTCGCCTGGAGCTGGCGGACGGTCAACCCGTGAGGTGCGGCCACTGGGGCTGGTTCTTGGCCAGAAACATCGGATCGGTGCGGAGCCGTACCGTACCATCGGCCCTGAGCTGGAGACAGGAGGGTCGCCCCGTGAAGGTGTGGGCCTCACTCACCCTGGCCGCCGTGGCGAGGGCGCGAAGGAAGGTCTTCCTGGTTAGGTCTCTGAACCGCATTGGGGGTAAAGGCTCGCAGCACTCGAAGTTGAGCAAGGTTAGCACCCCGGACAAGTCCCAGCGAGGGATCAGTGAGCCGGAACCAGCCGCTGAAGATCCAGGCGCGCCATCAGATCCGCACGGTCCAGGTGGCGATACGTGTCTGCAATCGCCAGGTAACCTCTGAAGGTGATGGGGGCCGGGTTCTGCTGGGAGAAGAGCAACCGAAAGGGCTCGGCCAGCTGGGGGGTAGTCAGGTCCATGGGGGAGAGCTGCTTGGCTGCGCACCAGGACTGGAGGGCCCGCCACTTTTTCTCATAGACGTACGGATAGAGGCCCTGCGAGCTGCTGCGATCGCTTCCGCCGCTGCACCTGAGAAGCCTGTTGCGGCGAGGGACTGCCGGACAATCTCCCAGCGTGCCGTAGCCGCCAGTCCGGGCATGGGTGAAACAGCTGCTGTCGGGGCTGCTTGAGCATCGTACGAGGTGTGGGAAGCCTCAGCGGAGGGTTCGTGGCGAGGCTCAGAGGCCTGTGGTCCCGCTCTCGGTCCAGCTGAACGACGCCACGAGGAACAGAACCGTGTTGCCGCCCCTGAGCTTCTGGAACACCTTTGGTACCAAGACGGCGGGAGGGAACATGGACGCTAGCAGCCAGTCCCCAGGGCTGGAGAGCACGTATAAGGCCCAGGCTCGTGGATCCGGAATGGGGGAGATGAAGAGCGGGGCCTGCCTGCTCCACCCCGTGACAAAGAGGTCGATCATGGGCGCCTACCTGCATGTGCAACATCACTAGAAGATATCTGGGCGCAAGGACCGCTCCATGGAGAAGCTGGCCGCGACGTGAGAGGGAGTCTGCAAGGCGGGGAGGTGCCTCAAAGAAGGGGGAGACTGGAAAGAGATCCTCAGGCCCTGCGAGATGGTCGAGAGAATCCAGGGGTCGTCCTTGAACAGACGGCACCACGTGCCGCTGTGGGGTGCTAGCCTCCCGCCGACTGGAGATCCTACCAGCAGCGGCGGGGGGATGGGAGGCAAGCCAGTGGGCCCAGCCACGCCCAGGCCTCCGTGCGCCTCTGGGCCAGGCAGGGAAAGCGCGCGAGCGCGCGGGAAGGGGGGTGGGGGGGGTGACGTGAAGCACCACAGCAGTAGATGCGTGGATGGGGTTTAGAAGGACCACAGGGGTAGCGGAGGCAACGGCCGTGGCTGGCCCGAGATCCTAGAAGACCCCTTGACAGCCAGCCAGGTCAGTCCAAACAGCAGAGATCCCCCGAAGGGTGCCTGTCGAAACTGTGCCTTTTAGCGACGCCGGTAGTGAGGAGCAGAGTCCCAGCTGGGCGTCCCACTGCATCAGATCGCAGTAGATGGCCGCTACCATGGCGTGAACGAAGGAGAGAAGCGCTGCTCTGATTGGCGCTACCAGCACGGAGAGTATGCTGCGGAGAGGAGTCGAGGCGGAGAGGTCCCAGGTGCCCTCGAGGCACCGTTACCACCGACTGTGTCGCCAACTCGAGGAAGCCTGCACCCGCCAAGGAGTTTCAGACTGGCTTCACCGTCTTCTCCAACCACGTGGGGCCCGTGGACGCCGGCTGCGGGGGGCCTCCCGTCTGCAGCAGTGCCACCTTGTCTAGAGCCAGCAGGGGACAAGATAACGCCTGGGAGGGACCCGCATACCCCTGTGGTGGAAGCTGCCGTTTAACCCGGCCAGCCATCTGGCATAGGAAAAAAGCGCTGGCCACCACAGCTGTCCTCCAGTAGGTGCGCGGAAAACACCTCCGCAAGATCCCGGACGCTGGCGGCTGCGGGAGATATGGGGTGCGTCCACCATCGGTGCGGCCTTTCTCTTCAGGGGGGGGGGGGGAAGGGGGGGGTGAGAGAGGGCAAGAGCCCGGCGGGAGGAAGGACGCGATGACCCGGGAGGCTTCGGTCAGGAAGCGAAGAGTCTGATAAGTGACCGATGACTCTGACAGGGATGACCGCGCACTAGGGGATGCCGCATGGATGTCCACCAGCCCTAGCACTGAGGGCCTCGTCAACATTCCCCGCCGACAGCGGAGGGGAGCGGGGGTCCCCACGTGACAAAGGAAGCGTGGCTACCGATGCGCGCCTGCTGCCATGATGCCCAGAGGTCCGGAGGGAGGGCTGGAATGGGGACGCAGGGAAGATTCCGCCGAGTCCAAGACCGGCAGCTCACCGTGAGGCCCTGACACTGCGGGTGAGAGCGCCAATCCCGCAAGGAAGAATGCTGTGTCGATCGGCTGCTCCGAGAAGACACTGCGGGACAGCGGCGCCGCGCTGCAAACGGCCCCTGCG
>BTPG01000001.1:127146748-127179248 GCA_036245525.1 Semisulcospira habei | reverse complement strand
GTCAAAGTCAGCATGATCTGGCATCAGCCGATTCTCTGTAACTGAAAACAGACACAAAGCGGTCATAGCAAGAGGTATCTGTGGGGCTCATGTGGATCTATGCCTCTTGCAACTGGATCGTGTTTACTTTTTCTCAGAAGTTAAAAGGTTAAAGCAAGCAATAAAAAGACGTTTTGAAATTAACTGTGAACAACCTATGAGCTTTTCATTCCGAAACTCTACTGCTTGAAATTGAAATACACTACTGCTTGACAATGACAGTTCATGAGGTGCCAGAATAGTTTGGCACCTCATGCACCAAGCTGTTCTGGCACCACCCTTGAACAAAAATGGTTGATCTATCTCCTGATCTAAAATGTAGCCTCCACAGGACAATAAGTAAATTTAAACAAATCAGCCTCAGGATGTAGTGGGTTAATATAGACTATGAAGCATATCTAATGCATACCGAGTCCTAAAAAACCAAGTGTAGTAAGCACCAGGGAGTAAGGTGACCCCCACCCACCTGGGAATGTCTGTGTGGTTTTGGTGCCCCGGACCAGGATGTCATAGCAGGAGAGCTCCACCTTGTCCTTGTGGGGCCAGCAACTGACCACTGTGTGTGGCTGCACGATGTACACGTACACAAATGGCTGAACAAACACACCACTTGCTGGAGCCGACTGCGGAGAGGCGTCATCGCTGAGAGGCTGGATGAAGCTGAAGGGAACGCACTGAACATCCACGTCACCTGCCTGCTCTCCACACATGCCTTTAGTCATCTGAAAAAAGTTGTCCCGGGTGTACGCCCTCGCTGCTGGCTTGCTGGCATCTTTCTGTCTCTTTGGTCTGTCAGGTGTAGCGTGTTGGTTTGGCGATTCTGAGCTTACTGCCTGGTCCGTGTGAGCATAGAGAGTGAGGGAGATGCGGCCAGCAGTCAGCAGTACGTCCACAGGCACCCGTCCTCGCCGCATCCCCCTGCGCCCCCCATACCCAACCTGTCGCGTGGCTGATGACCGCTCACTCTCCACCCCGCTGTCACAAGTGGTGTTGGCGTGACTGGCCGCAGGCGAGGTGCTGGTGATGGGTGAAGTCATCGTGCCGGTGAGGGCGATCCCATGAGTCATCAATGCTGACAGCAGGCACAGTTGTTGGGCACTCAGATGGAGGTCAAGGTCAGACAAAATGTTCAGTTCAGCAGTCAAACCACATACCAGCTTGCACTGCACAGGTGAAGCAAACAAGAGGTCATCAAATCAACTTTATTTTGTTCAGAGAAGAAAACAGCAGCAGCAAGAAGCAAAACAAATGAAAACCAGAATGAACAATCACCTTGACTTGCACTGTTCATTCGCAACTTCAAATTTCTGCACTGGTTGATGAGTTTGGACACTTGGCTAGTAGGTTTTAAATCATTGACCAGCACACATGGATAAAACAATGGTCCTGACCAACACACATGGATAAAACAATGGTCCATCCTTCACAGTTTGATGTTGATTCACATCACTGATCCAACTGATGTATTTGTACTGTGTATAGAAAATACCAGCAAAGAAGGAAACATGCTATTAACCCATTTAGCATTACAGCAGGAAGTAGATCAATCATGATAATTCAAGGGTAATGCCAGATTAGCTTGGTACCATCAGGCACCAAGCTAATCTGGCACTACTCTTAAATTATCATGGTTGATACATCTCATGTAACTGGAACATAGGCATTAGATGACACTCCAAAATCTGCTTTGGGGTTACATTTTTAAAATACACGCACAGACAAGAAAATAATTCCCTACTTATTTTGCATTGACGAGCAGATAAGAGCAACTGCATGTCCATTTTGTAATTATCCTTCCTGAGCATGATTCCTTCTTTGTTAGTAGAGCTCTGACCCAACATATCGCGAATTATTACATCGCGAACCCAGATATATCGCGGGGGGTACCTTGGATCCAGAAAAAATCAGACCAACCGCGGACGGCGGTGAACCGCGAGATAATTTGTCACCGGCCTTGGCTGTATCGCGCTCCACAGGGTGCTGCACGACAGCCTGACACGACAGCTGGGAGGGTGTTCACACACTGAACACCCACAAACTTTCTCCAGATGAAGAACACATACATACATGTATGTACATAAATATGGTAGGAGACAGTGTATAATGAGGGTCGAGGCTTCTGGCATATGACATATGTCTCCCCACTGGACTGGCTGCTGGGCACATGGGACCAGTATCACACAGACTACAACATGACCTCCTCCTAGATATGAACACACATGTAAATGCGTTAATAGGAAACACTGATTTGATGCGCATCAAGGTCTATGTTTTTCACAGAAGTCAAGTTTTGCCACGCTCGGCAGCCGGCGGTAATGACCTGGAGGGTGCGAAAAACTGATGCTGAACCCACGTTCGCCTCCTCTAATGAAGAAGATAGGCAGTGATAGGAAGACCTTAGGCACAGCTGCGAGGGATAATAAATGTCTATGCTTACTGCAGAGTTAGGTGGTCCGCTGTTAAAGTTAAAGAGAGGTGTGCTACCCTACTGCTGGTGCTCACCGGTCATCGTAATCGGATTTTCTCACCGTGCATGATGACTTCAAACAAAACACACTAGCGAGGTGATCAACCTATTCATTGAAGAATAAAAGCTACCTAACTTGTCTCGGAAATTGTCTGTGAGTGACATAAATGAGAACAGAAGTTGTCCTTTGTGCGTGTGTGAAATCATTTGCCTTCTGAATTGTCTTTTCCTCCTCTCTTGGCCTTTGATTTTGAAAATACGTATTTTTCTCTGAAATGTATTTTTTCGAAAATACTTACCGATGGCATTACTATTAGGAAGGTACACTTAGCTTACCGATTTCAGCCTAAGCATCTGTTGTGTACACTACACAACAGGAGGCGACTCCAGGGAGTCATTACCAAGAAACCCTGAGTGGCCTCCCTTGTCTCCCTATCCGGTCACGTACTTGGCAGTATCCCGCCAGTCTTTGCCTTAGCTCAAATGCGGCAAGTGGGGCAGGAGGGAGGGACCTCTGAGTAACGCAATCGGTAAGTATTTTTCTAAAAAATACATTTTAGAGAAAAATTATTATGTCTTTAAAATGTATTTTTTCGAAAAAATACTTACCGATGACATTACTAATTGATGAGTTAAGCAAAGGTTCCAATTAGTAATGTCATCGGTAATGATTTTGAGAAAATAAATACATTTGTCAGAACTCTTACCAATGGCATTACTATTATAAAGAATAGCGAATAGGAGGAGGGTGCTGCCCCCTATGCTATCCCCAAGCGAGAATTTGCAAGGAACAATCGCACCCCTCATGCGGTAAGGCATCGAGGCCCCCCCCCATGCGGCCACTCCCGAGGTGTGGCTGAGGGGGGGGGGGGGGGGGGTCTATTCTTGGCCAAAAGTCGGCTGGTGAGGAGCTGAACCGAGCCACTGGCCCTGCGCTGCAGACCGTATGGGCGCACGGAGAGTGCGTGTAGCTACCTCATTTATGACGCTGTGAGAGGGCCAGCAGGAAGCACGTCATCATGGTCAAGTCGGCGAACCACGCCACGGGCAGTGGAACGAACGGTCTGCGGTCAGCCATGTGAACACCCACAGTAGGTCCCAGCTTGGTAGCAGCGAGTGGGTCACCGGCCGCTGGAGCTCGAATGCACCGTCAGGTCGGCGAGGTCCGTGCCCCAAGCGCCGGTACGTGTCTGCCACCATAGACATGTAGCCCCTGAAGTGATAGGCGGAAGAATTCGGCGAGCTGGGTATAGTCAGGACCGTGGGGGAGAGGTGCTGGGTGCCGCGCCCGGACTGCAAGACTCTCCACTGTCCCTCGTTGATGTCCAGGTCGCTGGTCTGCGCGCTGCAGCGATAGCCTCCCCTGTCGCACCTGAGAAGCCCCTAGCGGCGAGGGCACGCCGCACAACCCACAGGCGTGTACGAGGAGTCTCTCCGGGCAAAGGGTGAAAGAGATCCTGCCGTGGCTGCTGCCGCCTCATGCGCGGCGTGTGAAGTCTCAGGGGAGGATCTGTGTCAAGGCTCAGGAGATCGGTGGGCCAGCTCTTGCTCCAACCAAACAGTGCCACCAGGAACAGCCTGCGTTGCAGCTCCTGAGCTCTAGTACGACCTTGGGCACCAGCACTGAGGAAGGGTAAGCGTACACCAGTAGGCCATCCCTTTAAGAGTGTGACGGTCTTACCGTCTGGCCCCTTGGCTCCAGTGCTCTGGGAGAGGCCCCAGCCGAGCTGTGTCTGCAGTCCGCTGAGTGGTGAGGCTCCCACCAATGATGACCCGTCCCCGTGGAGCGGGCGGGCGAGGTTCAGGTAGACACATCGGGGCCAGAACATAACTTCACCGCGAAGCAGGGTGACTTCAGCCGCTGTCGACCGCGCTCCTTGGAGTGGGTGGATAAGGTCTCAGAGGACCTATAGGGGTCCCAGTATAGTATCACCGCATAGCAGGGCAACTTCAGCCGCTGACGACCAGGCTCCTTGGAGGACCTGGGGGGACCTGTCGTGCGCAGAGGGCCCGTCCAGACCAGAGGATGTTTCAACCGCGTAGTGGGGCGACCTCAGCCACAGCCGACTTGGGTGTCTGCCCGTGCTTGCAAATCATCCGACAGAGGTTGGGGCGGAGGGACTACTCAGAGTGGAGTAGTTGGACCTGCCGAGACCGGGAGTCTGCGAGCATAAGCAAATGTCCTGGGATGCGACGCTCCCGAAGTGAGATGCCGCGATCCCCGCACCACACGAGCAGCCGAAATAGTAGGATGCAGAGCGAGGGAGAGCGCCCCGCCCCGTTTCTGGACATAAGCCATGACTGTTGTTGGAGAAAACCAAGACCTCCCACTGCTTCATTCTTGAAATGATGACGCCAACAGCACTTGGTGTTTCCCCATCGAAGTACTAACTGGGCCCGACGCTGCTTAACTTCGGTGAACAGACGAGAACCTGCGTGTTCCCCGTGGTATGCCGTTGGCTGGACACGTGTCTCCCCGGCGAAGAGAGCGAGCTGAACTGCAGTCAACTCCATCCAGTTGAAGTGCTTGCCTGCTATGTCCAGTGGCCAAAAGACCATGGACGCGCTGAAGTCCGGGAGCTGAGCGCTCCCCAACTGGAGAGGCCTGCGTCTGTGCCGAGCAACCGGTAGGGCAGGAGGAAGGAGAGTTGTACTCCCGACGTCAACGAAGATGGGTCAATCCATCCCCTTAGGTGCGGCCAGAAAAGCGGAGACACCTGAACGAGGGCCTCTAGATCTCCCACGGAATGGCACTTGAGCAGCAGGTGTATTGGCCGTGCGCAGAGTCGGCCTAGTGGTAACAGGTCCACCGCTGTGCTCTCATGAGCCACCAGGCGCTGTAGCCACACCCATGCCGGAATCTCTGCGGCGCGGGACACATGCAGGGGTAGGGCCACAAACACCGAGACCCGGACCTCGGGTAGTCTTCCGTGAAGATCAGGAACTCTGTGCCGCGGCGAGCAACCTGGAGGTCAATCCAGCGACGCTGGGCCAGAGTCCAGGGTCGATTCCGTGACCGTCCATCCGGTGGTCCCAACAGCGTGCGCCTCCGAGCGGAGCCTGGCGGAGCTGTGATTTCACCGGCGTGGGAACGCGCGGCCGACTTGAGAACGATGTCCCGGCGCATCCAATTGCAGTTGTCTGCTGTGGCCATGGCGTCCCCAAGGAAGGCTGCATAACAACCGATGGCTCTGGCACCCAGGTGTCCTCCACACGCCGAACGACTGCCCGGAATGACGTTGACCGACAGCCGGGGCGGGAGAAGGGTCGGGAGAGTCTGGCCTACCATCGTTGATGGCTGCAGCCCGCCACTAGGAATCAGAGAAAACCTCATGTCCCACCAAACGCACTGTTCCCGAAGCATGTAGAACGCAACAAAGGGGTCCCGGAAGCCTGGTGATTGAGGCAGAGACTTCAACCGCTCGCGCTGGCATGGGGCGTCCACCTTGACCGAGCCGCAACTCTTGCGCAGAGGGCCCGAGTGGCGCCGCTGGAGGTAGAACCCGACACCCACCGCACGGCCTCTTTCAACGGAGGAGGGTCCCATCCTCGGAGCGGGATTTGCCGGGCGGTACACGACTGCTTGCCAAACGGGCGAGGGCCCGGAGAACTAAGGGACGATGGAGTCGAGGGGAAGTCCACTGGGGCAGGTGGGAGCTGGACTCAAGGTGGGAACCGCTGATACCGCACACCGTCCTGGCTGACCTGAGTGCTCACCTGCTGTCTGGGTGCAGGCGCCGGGGCCCCGTGGGTGGAGTTCCTCGCAGAGTCCAGTGGAGAGAGAGGAGTGTAGCCTCCCGGCAACGCCGGGATGAGAGGTCACAAGGCCCAGCGCCTGGTCACCGGGTCCTGGAGCGTGTATCCCGCTCATGGGAGGTGAGAGGCCAAGCCCGCTCTTTCGTCGAAGAGGGTACTGGCACCTCTCCTTTAGCCCGTTATCTTGCGGATGGATATATCGCGGTCCCATTTTGTGGACCCCAACAACCGCGATAAGTCGGGGCACAGCTGTATTTTCCCTGCATTTTACACGCTAGTCGCCTTTTGGGTCTGGATTTTGCACTGTGGATATAAATGAAACCACTGTAATCCAGCACAAACTGTAACAATGTTACATGTTCATAGTCACCACTGATCTGATGTGACTTACACTGTGTGCAAAAGTGTTTGATCCATGTGCCCATGAAAGCCCATACCATTTGCTGGTGTATTTAGACAGACTCACTCAGGAAGTAAACCACAAGTACACTTCTATTCAAATGAGACGTGAAGCATTTGCAGAATACACAACTAGTACACTTCTTTTCGAATGAGATGCTTCGCAATTGATGAATATACCACAAGTACACTTTTATTCAAATGAGATGCGAAGCATCTCATTTGAATAGAAGTATACTTGTGGCGTACTCCCCGAGTGGGTCTACCTGGGGAGTACACCTGCAGACAGTACAGGTGGGGAGAGTATTGCTGTACCTGTGCCTGCAGGATGTTGTGGTAAACAACAGGTGGCGCCACAACCACACACATGTCAAATGCCGCTGTCATCGGGATCAGTTGAATCTCTTGGACTTGCAGTCTGCAAACAAGTGCTACATAAAGGCAGCTTTCAGAACAGGCAGGAGAGAGGGAGGGGAAGAGAATCTACTTTAACTCCTTCACTGCCCGTGGACACAGATAGCGTCATGTGAAATCATTGCAAATTCAACATCAAAGTTGCCATACATCAAAGGAACATACAAAGTGGATTCAGCAAGAGGCGTAGATCCTCATGAGCCCCCACAACTGTGGGGGCTCATGAGGATCTATGGCTCTTGCGGTTGAGCTTTGTTCACTTTATCTCAGCAGTGAGGGGGTTAACAGCAGTCTGGAAGCACAGTGGTACTGACAAGAAGCTGTCAGAGATAAACAGAGGGAGAGGGGGAGAGAGATGCATAGAGAGCGAGAGAGAACGAGTGAGGGAGAGACAGAGAGAGAGAGAGAGAGACAGAGATTTGAGGGCATGCTGGTCTGTGATTTGGGATCTTACAGCCTTGACCAAAAAAATCTACAATCAGCAACCAGCATACATATCTTCTTTACTTAGAAGAGAAAATCATGACCACAGGTTTGACTTTAATGAAAGAAATGAATACTTTTTTTAATCATGTCACATTCTCATACACAAGAGGGTTAACTTTCTTTCTGCCCGCACCCTTGTCCAAGATATGTGTTCCACTCCAAGGCAGGATTCTGGGCTCCAGGACCGACTGGTGCCTTGCCCCCTTCCTTCTGCTGTTTCTGCTTCCACGCCTGTACAATCGCCTCCCACTGGCCTGGTGACACACACATATATAGGTCATCCTCGCAATAATGCAGTACTTGCAAGGCATACAAATCAGACCACATTATTCATGTTTGTCTTAACCCATTTAGACATGCCGTACCACAGTAGGAGATGGATCGACGATGCTAATTCAAGGGCAGTGTCAGATGGTGAACAGGTTAACCCATTTAACCCCATTACCACAATTTTCGGTGTCACCTAACAAATGTGTACCATTTCCAGGAAATGTATCAGCCATGATAATTCAAGGGTAGTGCCTGATTAGTTTGGTGCCTGATGTCGCCAAGCTAATCAGGCACTACCCTTGAATTATCATGGTTGATTCACCTCCTGCTTAAGTGCTTTGGGGCTAAATGGGTTAAAGAGGAAAATATTCCTCATGTTGTCCTTAAACTGGCATAAATCATCAAGTTCCAATCCCTCACCTGAGGACATGGCAATGCCCTTGACCTGCAGTTGGTACTGGCGATCCTCAATGCATGAGCCTGTCTGGTGCAGCATCTCTGCCTGTAGAGCCTGCAGGAACATGTCACGCTCCACTGGGTACCGCGGCAATGGGTTGTCTGCATACGGCTGCAAGTGAAACGAGTCCATCTGAAGCAGCACCATGTTGTGAACCAGCGTGGACCTTATGGCTGGTTCCTCCGCCTGTGGCTGTGGGGGCTGGGGATGGGTGAGTGGAACAAACATTCTGATTGTGCCAATGTCCACATAGATCAGAGGGGTGGTGTGAGTGGCAGTAAACACTGATGGTGAATCAACATCCCGCGTCCCATCCACAGTGACAGATTGATCTCTCCTTCTGTCCAGCGTCGATCCCACCCCACCCAGTCCACCTCCAGACCCTCCCTGGGTGACCAAACTCAACACTCGCTCCACAGTCGCAAAGTGCACAACAATATCCAAAGGCTCCATCTTGATGCACAACTCAGACACAAGTTTGTGGAAAAATAGTCCGTGAGTTGGCTGCCTCTCCTCCTGGTCCACCATGCTGGTCAGTTCTACGTTCATCTTGCGCATTTTTTTGCGCACGTTTTTGCAGAGCGCCTGAGTGTAGGTGAGGGAGAAGAACCCATGTGCTTTCTCCCGGCTGAAGCTGTCCTGTAAAGGGAAGCCAGGCATGGAGGGGTTACGCTCCATGTTCCAGTTCTGGTTGCTCACCACATGCAGGCCATGCGGCAGTTCCTTTAGAGTGGACATGATGACAGGCACCTCGACATCCGGCTGCCATTCTTCACCACCGCTGTGGTCACAAAGTAAGAAACCATTACATTGTTACATTTTTTTGTATTAATCCTTTGGCTGTTGGTAGCGCTTTTAGTTGCAATGATTCCTAGGAATTATCATAACTAATTTACATTTACATTACTTTACGCTGCGTTACGTTGAGCTGCGTTGTTTTGATGTATTTTATTTTCTGTTTGGATTGCAACATAGTGCATTGCTCTGAATTGCACTGTGCATGTATGTATTGCCTACTAGTACTACTTGCCTGCGGGTGTAGTTATTGATGCTAAGGCTGCCTAGTCTGGATTTTAGCTTGAGGTAGACTTGTTGCACATCGCACGATACAGCAAGGTCCTCCATCACTATCTTGATCTGTCTCTCTGCGACACACACAACACAAACAGATTGCTCACGTTTCTGTAAAGGAAATATAAGCAAAGTAATTGTCATGTGGTCATCTCTAATTACACTTATTCACTGCACTGTATGTAGCTACTATTTACAACAGGATTCATTTCAGCAACACAAAAATCTATCTTAACCCTATCTTAATCCTAACCCTTTGGCTGTCGATAACACTTTTTGTTGCGGTGATTCCTGCAGGAATCACCGCAACCAAAAGCGCTACCGACAGCCAAAGGTTTACAAAGCCCCATGCCTTTTTTACCAACCAATCACACCAATAAAAAGAAAGAAAGAAAACTATTTGGGGTGTCCAGATACTGTCTAGTCATCATATGATTATTCCAATGCAGCAGAAACAATACATTTCAAATTAAAACTTTGTAAATAATTTTCAAAGAGTAGACGCACGTCTATGAACCCTGACTATGACATTCAGACATGTGTGCTGGTGATGACTAGAGACCTTACAGCTGCAATACAACATTACAAGGTGTATGCTAATGTGCCATTTTGGGGGATTACTCCTTGAGGTTGTATCATCAGGCTTCAAATCAGGATGAAAATACTGGTCTGTAATTTTGAACTGTAAGCCTTTGGAGGTGTCACCTAAATGACTGTGTACCAGTTGCATAAATTAGGATGGATTGACCAAGACAATTCAAAGATAGTGCCAGATTAGCTTGGTGTCTTGATGGTGCCAAGCTAATCTGGCACTACCTTTGAATTATCATGGTCAATCTATCTCCTGCTGTAGGGCATTGGGGTTAAAGTCCAAAATTACAGACTAGCACACATATCAATTGAGAAAACGTACCGTGATCAGCTGTGGGTATAAGTGACAGAGTGAAGCGCGGTAGAACACACTGCAGCCACACAGACAGCTTGACGTCGTGAGTATCTGTGGGTGAAGTGGCATTAACCACCAGGTGGAGTGGCTCCTGTCCAGTATCCTCCGACATGTCTGTAGTGCCCACATCGATAAGGTCCGGACTGCCAACTGTCGCTGACACTTCTGTGTGCCGCATGCCAGAACTGTCGTGGTCTGAGTGGTGCTTGTCTCCACTGTCTGTCACTGATGCGTGTTGCCTCACACACAGAGTGTAACAGATGTGGCCCAGCTGCATCCCACTGCATACAGTTTCACTGATCACATCAGCCAGCTGCCAGGCAAAAGACACCTGCAGGAACACAAATCCACAGATAGGAACGTAGCTCAATGATGTTCTTTACTATCTTCTACAAGTGGAGAGGTCACCTTCATGTACACCAACACAAAGAAAGAAAGAAAACTGTTTGGCGTGTACTGAAGGTGTCCAGTCATAACAGGTTACAGGATTATATGGTACAGTGCAACAGATACAATAAATTTCTTATCATGTGCACCAACCAGTACAGGTGAGCCTCGATGATTATGCTGCAATATGGGAAGATTAATCCATTCAGCCATGATGCCCTACAGCAGGTGATGGATCGACCATGATGATTCATGGATAGTGCCAGATTAGCTTGGCGCCTTCAGGCACCAAGCTAATATGACACTACCCATGAATTATCATGGTCAATACATCTCCTGGAACTGGTACATAGTTGTTAAGTGACACCTCTTAAATTGGGGCTAAATGCGTTAAAAGTCAGACCGCATTATAGGCATTATAGGTATTCATGTTAATGTGGTTCTAAACTTGCAGCAGGCTTATGATGTAAAAGCACACAGTAAGCAAAAAGTCCTCTGGCCAGCTCCAGCCATAGTTGGCCTGCACACAGCTGTGCCTGGGTCACCTAAGGCAAGTAGAGAACTTTTTACTCACTTGGCGTTTACATGCCACAGACCTGAACACATTAGATCAGATTTCACAATATTCTGATGTGCATACTGGTAATACTGAGGCTGACCTGTGACCTCGGGGGGAGGACTGGATATTCTCCAGCGGGTTGCGGGGCGCCTGGGGGTAGTCCCTATTACCTTATGTAGTAGGTGTTCAGTGGAAGGCTCAAAAGATCTAATAAGCGATGCAGTCACAAAAGGACAGCTGATGTCCTGATGACACAATGCAAGCTTACCAGCCTGGATTTCCATGGCATTAGCACAGCATTCTCAGAATTTATTGAAAAATTATGTCCCTTGGAGCTACTCTGATTGAGTGCATTTTTTGGCTTGGGCGACGCCTTTGTTATAAGTAATGAATAATTGTACCACAAAATTGCCTAGGTGTTGCCTTTTCAAAATTAGTCAGTCTTCTTCCACTGCAACACCCCATAAAGCTTTAGGGATGCAATCCACGCTGGCCTAGTGGTTGCTACCAGTCAAATTCTGGAGGTGGCTTCTAGTATATGCGTTGTGTTTGCAATTTCAGGTTACGCCATATGCCTACCTGATGAGACCCACCTTGGGTCGAAACCGGTCGTAGGCGGCAAAATCTTAAATCTATCCAGCAGGTCCAAGATCTGTTTGGGAATATTCATGCACTAGCCTCCCCTCTCGGGGGGGGGGGGGGGGGGGGGGGAGGACTGATATTCTCCAGCGGGTTGCGGGGCGCCTGGGGGTAGTCCCTATTACCTTATGTAGTAGGTGTTCAGTGGAAGGCTCAAAAGATCTAATAAGCGATGCAGTCACAAAAGGACAGCTGATGTCCTGATGACACAATGCAAGCTTACCAGCCTGGATTTCCATGGCATTAGCACAGCATTCTCAGATATATAAATCACAAATAGGTTTCTGGTTCCCAACTGGATGCCTTGGGCTGACCTGCTGTTGCAAAGATTTCAGAAACATAATCCACATGGCAGTGAAGAGGTTAATGCAAACAAAAAGTGATCTGACTTCATGGTTAATGCAAACAAAAAGTGATCTGACTTCATGGTTAATGCAAACAAAAAGTGATCTGACTTCATGGTTAATGCAAACAAAAAGTGATCTGACTTCATGGTTAATGCAAACAAAAAGTGATCCGACTTCATGGTTAATGCAAACAAAAAGTGATCCGACTTCATGGTTAATGCAAACAAAAAGTGATCCGACTTCATGGTTAATGCAAACAAAAAGTGATCCGACTTCATGGTTAATGCAAACAAAAAGTGATCCGACTTCATGGTTAATGCAAACAAAAAGTGATCCGACTTCATGGTTAATGCAAACAAAAAGTGATCCGACTTCATGGTTAATGCAAACAAAAAGTGATCTGACTTCATGGTTAATGCAAACAAAAAGTGATCCGACTTCATGGTTAATGCAAACAAAAAGTGATCCGACTTCATGGTTAATGCAAACAAAAAGTGATCCGACTTCATGGTTAATGCAAACAAAAAGTGATCCGACTTCATGGTTAATGCAAACAAAAAGTGATCCGACTTCATGGTAAATGTAAACAAAAAGTGATCCGACTTCATGGTTAATGCAAACAAAAAGTGATCCGACTTCATGGTTAATGCAAACAAAAAGTGATCCGACTTCATGGTTAATGCAAACAAAAAGTGATCCGACTTCATGGTTAATGCAAACAAAAAGTGATCCGACTTCATGGTTAATGCAAACAAAAAGTGATCTGACTTCATGGTTAATGCAAACAAAAAGTGATCCGACTTCATGGTTAATGCAAACAAAAAGTGATCCGACTTCATGGTTAATGCAAACAAAAAGTGATCTGACTTCATGGTTAATGCAAACAAAAAGTGATCTGACTTCATGGTTAATGCAAACAAAAAGTGATCTGACTTCATGGTTAATGCAAACAAAAAGTGATCTGACTTCATGGTTAATGCAAACAAAAAGTGATCTGACTTCATGGTTAATGCAAACAAAAAGTGATCTGACTTCATGGTTAATGCAAACAAAAAGTGATCTGACTTCATGGTTAATGCAAACAAAAAGTGATCTGACTTCATGGTTAATGCAAACAAAAAGTGATCTGACTTCATGGTTAATGCAAACAAAAAGTGATCTGACTTCATGGTTAATGCAAACAAAAAGTGATCTGACTTCATGGTTAATGCAAACAAAAAGTGATCTGACTTCATGGTTAATGCAAACAAAAAGTGATCCGACTTCATGGTTAATGCAAACAAAAAGTGATCTGACTTCATGGTTAATGCAAACAAAAAGTGATCTGACTTCATGGTTAATGCAAACAAAAAGTGATCCGACTTCATGGTTAATGCAAACAAAAAGTGATCTGACTTCATGGTTAATGCAAACAAAAAGTGATCTGACTTCATGGTTAATGCAAACAAAAAGTGATCTGACTTCATGGTTAATGCAAACAAAAAGTGATCCGACTTCATGGTTAATGCAAACAAAAAGTGATCCGACTTCATGGTTAATGCAAACAAAAAGTGATCCGACTTCATGGTTAATGCAAACAAAAAGTGATCCGACTTCATGGTAAATGTAAACAAAAAGTGATCCGACTTCATGGTTAATGCAAACAAAAAGTGATCCGACTTCATGGTTAATGCAAACAAAAAGTGATCCGACTTCATGCTTTCAAAGTATCAGGACATGCTGAGGCTGTCCTGCGTTGCCCTGTCTCGAGCTAGCCACCATACCTGTGCATGTGTGAGAGCCAGCTGTGGCGGCGTAATATCGAGATGAACACACAGAGCGATGGCCTGAATGTTGTCAGATGTGGGGGGGTTGTAGTGGACGGTGGCCCCCACAGTGGATGTGACACTCAGACCCTCCAACAGTGGCCAGACCTGCCTGTCTTCATGCAGTGTGTATGCCGTTATCTGCTTCAGCTGCACAGTCCAAGGCAGCTTCTCACCTACGCATTTCAATGGACAACACAGAATGACAACAATTACATGCATGTTTCACACACAATTACTATGCCATGGGCATAGCCAGGCACCACACTATTCAGGCACCACCCCTAAACAATCCCATTCATACCAACAGGGTTAACCTTTTGCCTACCAGAACTAAATGACAAGCAAATTTGCCCTGGTGGAGCAAAACAATGATTATTATCATTATTATCAAGATTATCATTGTTGTTACTTACTGAGCAGAGAGCCGTCGACCAGTGTAATAGGGATGTCCTGCAGGATTGCCATGGGTGAGGAAGCTGCACTGTGCACACTGACACTGGGTAGACAGACGACCAGCACCTCCCCCATCACACCCCCCCACCACAAGCTCTGGATGTTGGCCGCGATATCCGCACTGCCCTCCAACAGCAGCAGTGGTGCACTGGGCAGGAACACGCAGCTCGATTTGATGTCAACCTGATGGGACAGTAGAGTCAGCAAAAGCACCCTGAGCCAACGTCTGCCTCAGCAACTAGTAAACACCACCAAGTCAACACAAGGTCCCTAGGCTGATGTCTGTTTCAGGTGACTCGAGCAAGAACTAGTGAGTACCGCTCAATAAACAAAAGTTTCTTTGGCGGACATCTGCCTCGGCTGGACCACGCATGGCTGTGCGTGGTTCAGCAGAGACAGATGTTGCCCAAAGAAACTTGCATGGTAGTTACTAGTTAGTAACTTTGTTTCTTTCTCTCTCTTTCTCTCTCTCACACACACACACACACACACACACACACACACACACACACATTTTTACATATGCTAAGGTGCATACTTACATAAACACACATAAACATGTATCTAGGAATCAGAGGTTGGTCTCCATGTGCAAAGTCACTTGAATAAAACCACCTGACCAATCATCACCAGAACATCACACTTTCAGTTGCACATTCCCATCACCAAAAGAAAAGTTGCAAATTGTGAACTTGTTTATGTTTACTTTGAAAAAAAGTTTTAATCCCAAATATGTATTTTTCTTTAAAATAATTTTTTTTCAAAAAATACTTACCGATGGTATTACTGATAGGAAGACATACTTAGCCTGTTAATTTCAGCCTCCAAAATTGTGTGTTGCTACACAACCATTGACGTAACTCTAGCAAGCAGTTACGTAATCCCCTGCAGGGCCTCCCTCTCCTCCGAGTAGCCTCCCTTCCTAATCTTGCAAGAGTCCGTTATTGCCAGTTCGAAGTTAGCTGACTGGCGGCAAGCGGGGAAGGTGGGAGAGAAGTTTGAGTAATACCATCTGTAAATATTTTTCGAAAAAATTTATTTTAAAGAAAAATACATTTATTTCTTAAAAGACGTTACCGATGGTATTACTGATAGGAAGAATTGCGAAGAGGAAGAGGGTGCCGCCGAACATTCAACCCCCCATGTAACTGCTTAGCTAGGTCCCCTGCTGGTGCACACTCCCGACAATTTCAGCTAAGTGTTACCTATGGCGCCTCAGCGCCGGGAGGGAGTGTTGCGCTGCAGCAATGTCCCCCACCAGAGCCAGGTTGTGTCCCTGGCTGGAGAGGTCGTGCAAGTAAAGACGGGCGAAAGTAGTTTCAGCCCGCCAGCCCACAGCCGCCACAATGTCCTTCACGGCGCAGTTGCGGTTGAACGCGACGCTCGTGGAGACAGCCCGGATCTCGTGCACCTGAATCCGCAACCTCTTCGCTCCCTCAGTCGAGAGGTCGTTGTAAGCGGAACGGATGACTCCGTGCAGCCAAGCGGAGATCGTCTGGGTGAAGATATGGTGCCGGCCCAGAACCAAGGGCAGGAAAAGGCGTGAACCACCCTGCCATAAGGGATTTGACCGGCGGAAGTAGATTTTTAACGCCCTGACTGGGTCCTGCTGTCTGACATCCCGGGGCGTGTCAGGACCCCTCAGTGGACGAATAGTGATCAGTTGAGGGGCAGCTGAGGGGAGCCGGTTTTTAGCCCAAAAGGAAGGACTAGTGAGTAGTTGAATCGAGCCATCGGCCCGGAGCTGCAGGCAAGATGAGTGCACGGAGAGAGCGTGGAGCTCACTTACTCGAGAGGCAGTGGCTAGAGCCATCACGAAGCACGTCTTCCTCATCAAGTCTGAGAAGTGCGCCAAGGGTAGCAGTTCAAAACGAGCAGTGTTGAGCCAGGTTAACACCCACGCAAGGTCTCATCGTGGGAGCAGTGAGCGGGTCACTGGTCGCCGAAGGTCAAAATGAGCCATGAGGTCAGCGAGGTCCTTGCAAGATCTGGGATCTGGTCGACCCAAATGGCGTTAAGTGTCAGCCACCATAGAAAGATATCCCCGAATGGTGATGGGTGCCAGGTGCTGATCCTCAAAGAGCCACAGGAAGAACTCGGCAAGCTGAGGCATAGTCAAAGCTGTGGGGGAGAGGTGTCAAGTCCCGCACCAAGACTGCAAAACCTGCCATATTCCCTCATAGACTTTCCTGATGGAAGGCCGTTGGGCTGAAGCAATAGCCTCCACCGCCGCATCCGAGAAACCTTGAGCAGGGAGGGCAGGCCGCACATTTGCCAAACGTGGAAGAGGAGGTTCTCCGGGCAAGGGTGAAAATGATCCTACCGTGGCTATTTCAGCATCGTGCGCGGCGTGGGAAGCCACAGAGGGGGATCCGTGGTGAGACTCAGGAGATCTGTGATCCAGCTCTTGTTCCAAGAGAACGGGGCTACCAGGAACAGTACTGCATGGCAGCCTCCGAGCTTGAGGAGAATCTTGGGTATCAGCACAGAGGGAGGGTACGCGTAAGCCAGGAGACCCTCCCAGGGAATGGAGAGAGCATCCACCGCCCACGCGAGAGGGTCCGGAACAGGAGAGACGAAGAGGGGCAGTTGTGTGTCCCACCTCGTCGCGAACAGGTTGATCATGGGCGTCTCCCAGTACAGGCAAATCATCCGAAAAAGGTCGGGGCGCAGAGCCCACTCGGTATGGAGGAGCTGGCCCTGACGAGACAGGGAATCCGCCAGCACATTCAGACGTACCGGAATGTGACGCGCCCGTAGCGAGATGCCCCGATCTTGGCACCACACGAGAAGCTGGAACAGAAGGATGCAAGGTGAGGGAGAACGCGTCCCGCCCTGCTTCTGAATATAGGAGACGACTGTCGTGTTGTCGGAGAGAACCAAGACTTCCTGGTGTGACGCGCGCGCCTCCCAGGCAATAAGGGCGAGCCAAACTGCCAAATCCCCCGAAGATGGCCTCCAAAGAAGGAGATGGAGTTGAATCGGCCATGAGTAGAGCCGGCCAAGTGGAAGCAAGTCCGCTGCGGCACTCATGAGTCCCAACAACTGTAACCACATCCGCGCTGGAGCCTCAGTTGCATGATACATCTGCCGGGCCAAAACAACTTGTCGATCCGAGCCTGGAGAAGGCGCACCAAGTTCAAGTCGGTCTGAAACTCAAGGTGGAGAAAACAGCGGGACGGCGATAGGTCCGACTTGCTGAAGTTGATCAAGCTGGTGAAGAAGGAAGAGCAGGGCATCCCTGTCATCGGACAAGCAGGTCTCATAAGGATTCCAGAGGAGAAGATTCAAGATTCAATATGACTTTATTGATGCTGTAATAGAAGATAATCTTACACAGCAAAAATTGTCTTGCCACCGCAGGTGCTGCTCACATTCACTCACTCGCTCATTCCACAAATTACAATAACAGAGCTACAAAATGGACAATGACTCGGGACGGGTGAAGCCCGTCGCCAAGGCATCTAATGGCCGCGCGGCGCCAGTGGCCTCATCCCGACCCGAACCTCCCTGACAAAAACAAAATGTTAAGACAGCCCTAAGTCTCCTGAACACACTATTATATATTATGCTCTTTTGTTAAATTCCTACTTTACAAAAGCTAGTACATAAAAATGTATTTTTCTTTAAAATGAATTTTTTGGAAAAATACTTACCGATGGTATTACTATATGGGGATTAGTTCTTAGCTAGTCTAATTTTAGCCCAAAATTTGTTGTGTACGATTATGGCCGTTATGGCAGGAGAGTGGTGCCATAGACTGGGCGGAAGCCTGGTTAGCCTCCCTTCCTGTATCACCACGCATGCGCTCCGCGCTTCCCGCTTCAGTCAGTTTCTTAGCAGACCAGCGGCAAGCAGGGTAGGTGGGAGGGACCTTCGAGTAATACCATCGGTAAGTATTTTTCAAAAAAATTCATTTTAAAGAAAAATACATTTGTTTTCTCAAAACACATTACTGATGGTATTACTATATGGGAGAATCCCGAACAGGAGGCGGGTGCCGCTACAACGTTAGTGGCCCTCCCCAAACAACCTCCCTCTAATTTTAGCAAAGATACTTACGGCGCCCTAAGGCGCCTGGAGAGAGTGTTGCGCCACGATGTCTCTCCCCAGCGAAGGTTCTGGCGCTGGATGGAGAGGTCCCTCAGGTAGAAGCGTGCGAAGGCGGTCACCGCTCGCCTGCCCATAGCCAGGAAGTCTTTGACAGCAAAGTGGCGGTCGAACACTAGGCTTGCAGCCGTGACTAGATCTCGTGCACCCTGGTGTGCAAGCGTGTGGCTGTGTGAGAAGCCCGGTCCTGGTAAGCGGAACGTGACATCTGCCGAAGCCAGTAGGATATCGTCTGGGCTGAGATGTCATTCTACCTGGGGACAGAGAGAGGAGAGTCGGGTGTGTGTCCTGCGTAGCGGCTTGGTTCGGCGCAGGTACACCTGTAAGATCCGCACTGGGTCCTGTTGTCTGGACTCACGGCGGAGCCTGGGTCTCTTAATGGGTGTAAGGTTCGCACCGGGTCTGTGTCCGGACTTACGGATGGAACCTAGTTCTCTTAATGGCTGAATCGTAACCAATTGGGGAGCAGCCAAGGAGATCTGGCCTTGGCTAGGAAGGCCGGGTCAGGCAGCAGCTGAAGTGAGCCGTCCAATCTGAACTGCAGACAGTTGGGGCACGCCGAGAGGCGTGTAGCTCGCTGACCCTGGAAGCAGAGGCGAGGGCCGAGAGGAAGCAAGTCTTCCGCATCATATCTGGTAGTGTTGCCAACTGGATGGGCTCGAAGCCAGGTGCGTTGAGCCGAGTAAGCATGTAAGGCAGGTCCCATCTAGGCACCCCGGAGCGTAGAGTGGGCCGTTGTAGACCGAGCTGGTCCATCAGGTCGGCAAGGTCTTGCAGGCACCGGGGTCGGGCCGTCCCAGATGTCTGTACACGTCCGCGATCATGGCCAAGTAGCCTCAAGGAGAAGGGCGCTAGGTGCTGGTCGGAGAGCAGCCAGAGGACGAACTCCGCCAGCTGTGGATCTCAATTCGGTGTAGGAGAGGCGTCTGTCGTCGCACCAGGAGCAGAGGACCCTCCACTTGCCTTATTAACTCGTCTGGTCGAGGATCTGCGAGCTGTAGCGGTCGCATCCACTGCCGCGCGCTAAAGGCGGAGACGCTCTGGACACGGATGGTAACCGAACAACTTGGTTGCTTGAGCCTCGCGCTGGGGTGGTGAGCGTCAGCGGGGTGGCCGTAGCAAGGATCAGGCGATCGGTGGTCCCCGACCTGGTCCATCAGAAGGCGCCACCAGGAACAAAATCGTGTTGCGCCCTCAGAGCTCGAGCAGAACCTTGGGGACTAGCACCGACGGTGTGTTAGGCAAGTCGACCAGGCCGTCCCAGGGGATGGAGAGAGCGTCCACTGCCGAGGCCAGGGAACTGGAAGTGGAGAGACGGAGAAGGGGCTTCAAATTTCAACTCAAGGCGAAGAGATCGACCATGGGTGACTCCCCGGCTATGCCGATCATCCGAAGATGTCTGGACGCAGCGACCACTCGGTAAGCAGAAGCTGACCGCGTCGGAGAGGAAGTCGGTTCGGACAGTCCGATGACCCGGGATGTGAGGCACGCGAAGAGTGATATCCCGTTCCTCGCACCAGCGAAGCGCCTGGTGGAGTAGGAAGCAGAGGGGGGGAAGAACAGGTCCCGCCTCGCTTCTCGAAGTAGGCGACGACCGTGGAGTTGTCTGACCGTACCAGAGGCTTCTAAGGTCGGAGGCGAAGTTCCCACCAAGGAGGGCTTGCCCGACTGTCTTCAGTTCCCACCCGTTGATGTGTCGGGGTGACGACTCTCAGGATCACAGGCCGGAGGTAGTCTCGAATGACGGCAGGAGGTGAGCTACCCAACGAGAGAGGCTCGCGATGACGCACAGGGAGGGAGGGGCGGCGAGAACCGCGGCACTCATGTCGCAAGCCAGGATGGATCTGCGCAGCGCCGTAGGTGATGACGGGTCAAGGCTGAGACCGGGACCGGAGCGGCGAGGTCAGCCATCGACAGACGCCAGAGCCGTAGGAGGCGTAGTAGCAGGGGACCGGGCGTAGAGACGTCTCAAGGGAACTAGATCCGCTGCTGCGTCCATCAGTCCCAGAAGCTGCAGCTAATGCCTGGTAGAAGCATCGTCGTATGAGAACCTGCCGCTCTAAGTTCGCCAACTTCTGGAAGCATTTCTCCGGGAGCCGGCCGAAGTAGAGGTCGGTGCGGAATCCCATACCCGGGTGCATGAAGTGACGCGCAGAGACGAGATCGGACTAGCCGAAGTTGGCCAAGGAGCCCCGAACTTCAAGGAGGCGGAGAAGGGCATTCCAGTCCTACATCAGGGCCGACTCGGACTGGTTCCTCAAGCGCAGGACGTCTAAGTAGTCCAAGGAAAGACTCGTGGACTTACGACAGGCTCTGGCTACCGCAGCATCCAAATCCGAGAAACTCCCAAGGGCTGAAGTCGAGGCCGAAGGGAAGAGCGCGCAACTGGTAGACCCCTCTCCGGAAGGCGAACGTAGTAACGCCTGGAGGCTGGGTGTAAGGCAACGTGAAGTCCCGCATCCGAGGTCCGGGCTGACAGCAATCCATCGGCTGCATGGCGGAGCGAAGGGCCCGGGGGGGTCTCCAAGCGGAAGGATGGGGCACGAAGAACTTGTTGAGCGCCGAGAGGTCTAAGACTGGGCTCCACCTGCCACCAGGAACGGGAGCCACGACGAGCCGGTTGTAGAACGCCGGGGAGTCATGTCGCATAACCACCTCCGCGGCCGCTACAGCAGCAAGTCGGCTACTTCGGCACTGAGGGCCTCGTCTCAGGGCTGGTCCGACGGCACCGCCGTCCACAAGGAGAGCGGCGCGGGGAACTGAGACCGAAGAAGATCAGGAGTCCCTCGGCGATCGTTGAAAGAATCCACGGGCCGTCCAGCAGAAGCACTCGCCACACATAGCTGAGGAGCGCTAGCTTGAAGAAGGGTGGGCGCAGGGAAGGCTGAAGGTCTGGGGGGGGGGAGACGTCCACTTCTGGTAGGGGGCGGGGCTGGAACTGGAAGCCCACAGGGCGCGCCCCGGAGCTAGCGGAGGACCCAAGGGAGCTGAGACAGCGCAGCTGGATCAGGAGTCCTAAACGCTTCCTCGACAACGAGTCCGGCGGGCTCAAAACGGAGCTCTCCTCCAAGGGGAACTTGGCGAAGCAGTGCCTAAAGATCCGCCGGGAAGGGACAGAGGCGAAGAGCCGCATCGCGTCGCCACAAGACACCGTGTACCGTCGCAGCCAACGCGTTGCCGAAGGTGTGGTAGGCCACGCGGTTCCCAGATACCGCCAGCGCTAGCAGGTCCCAGAGCCGAGAAGACAAGGAAGGGAGCCAGGCATCTATCCGAAGGACGAAGGCCAGTGGCTCCAGAACAAGGAGCCCGCTGCAAACAGGGCGAACCGAAGAGTGTAGCTGTCTGTTCCACTGTGGAAAGAAGCCTGAAGTAAAGCAACCCCGCAAGGTATCGCCAGGAAGAATCGAGGCAGGGGCAGAAGAACACTGCGAGCGCCTCGCGTATCACGATGCCGAAGGAGCACACAGCTGCCGGTCACCTGCTTCTTCTTCCTCTTCCTGAGTCCGAGAAGAACCAGCGGAACCGCAGCGAACAAGGTCCTGAAGCCCGGCGGCTGGGGGAGCGACTTGAACCACTTGCCCTGACGATCAGCACCCACAAGCAGAGGCCTTCCTCTTGAGCGTGGCCGGGATCCGCGGGGAGGCAGTCAGCACGACGCGCGCCGCTGCATCCAGAGCACGAAGAGTCTCCAAAGGTCCCAAGGAAGCCGACTGTAGCTGCTCCACGTCATGTGCAAGGAAGGGTAGGTCAGGGCTGGTCTCTCAAGAAGTAACGAAAAGACTCCGCAGGAAACAGGCTGAGCATCGTCCTCTGCCGGCCCAGGGCAACTTACCTGACAAGAAGTAAGAATCACTGCCTGTCGTCCCAGGAGAAGGCCGCAGCTCTAGGCGACGAGCTTCTCACAGAAGGGTGAAGTCGAGGGAGCCACACGGCAGAACAGTCCCGCAAGAGTTTGGCGACGAGACACATCACGGTCTGCAGTGTCGCTGCCGGCGGTCGTGGCGTGGCAGCGCTGCGCTGTCTGGCGCGGTAGCGGCGACAAGAACCACTGACCGTCGGGCCGCTGAACTGTGGCCGAGTCATACCTAGCCCATGCCTGCGGGTCGGTTAGAAGCTAAGTGTCGGAAGAAACTCTCTGGCACATCGACTTGTTCTTGGAGCGCGACCAACGACGAAGGAGGGAGCGCTCATGGCGAACACGGGGCGGGCAGTCTCGGGGCAAGCTGGGCTGCATCTCAGGTTGCGTATCCGGGAGCGGGAGCGGGAACGCCGAGTGAGTCTGTCCGATCTAGGCGCCATGTCGCCAGTGTAATGTCGGGGCGCCGAGTCGTTCACCAGTGGCGGACGAGGAGGGGGGCACAGGGTCCATGTAGCAGAGTGTGCCGATCGCTGACCTTGTAGGCTGCAGCCTTCGGTGTCTCTACCCGGACGTCTACTGGAGCTGCGGGATGTGCCTGTTGCCTTCTTGTGACTGTTAGGAAGCCACCACCATGTAGCGCCCACTCAACGGGACAGTGGTGGATACCGGTGAAAACACTAGAGGCTTAGCTGGTGGGCCTCGCCGATCTGGAACCGCACAGCGACCACTTGACGGGACTGTGGTGGATGCCGGTTTTAGCGCTCTTATTTCTTTTAGCTCGCAGTCAAGGCTGCTGCGTCGGAAGCGCTACCACACGGTAAGGGCCACTCGGCGGGTCTGTGGCGCGTACCGGGGAAGGATCGAATACCGGTGCTTTCACAAGAGGCTTAACTTTCATTCTTTATTCCCTTTGCGGGCCTCGCCGATCCTGCACCGCACAACGACCACTCGACGGGACTGTGGTGGTTGCCGGTTTTAGCGCTCTAGCTCGCAGTCGTTACTGCGTCAGGAGGTGCTACCACACGGTAGGGGCCACTCGGCGGGTCTGTGGCGCATACCGGGGATGGATCGGAACTCCGTGCTGGGGTCGGTCGTTTTGGCCATAGAAGCTCTGTAGCTGTGTCCACTACTCTTCCGGCCATGGGGCGCAGACCAGGCACGGGATAGATGAGGCACATTCGGAACAGGTCAGGCAAGGAAAATCGTCACTAGGCCATTGGAAATGCCCACATCGCATGCAGGTGCGGACTTGCCAACTGCAACACAAAGGGTACAATGACAATCGAGCGAGCGTGTCCCCGTGGACACGCAAAACGAACCTCGTTAGAGCGAAAATTTCGAAAACCAAAAACGGCTTATGCCGAGGCCCGGCGCTCTACCCACACCCTTGAGCGCCTGGCATAGGCTCAAACCGAATCTATACCTCGGCATTCGAAGAAGAAGGACCAACCGCCTGGCCAAGACCAACAGCCAACGTGGAGGAAAGATGACCAGGCGTAGAGGCAGCTCAAACTATCGCCGGTCGAGACACCAGTCCACGCAGGAACGGCAGGGTCGACAGAAGCCGCCAGGAAGACGCCGGCCACGAACCAACACTCCCGGGCTCGTCCTACGTAAGAGTCGAACGACGAGCAAACACACCAGTCCCAGTTCTCAAACACACACCCCAAGCCTGAACCGGCGCAAGCAAGCGCAGGCCAGAACCGGGTCACAAGGGCGAAGCTACAAGTCCGAGCGGCCACAACACGTGAAAACAGTTCACCGGCGCCACTGAAGGCTAGCCCTAAGTCACAAACACAACTGCGGAGGCAGTTTCACACGAAAGCGTCCAAGCCTAAGCCACAAGGTGAAGGCAAAACAACAGTCCAACGACCGGTAAACGGGCTCAGGAGAACTACGAAGCGTAGAGCTCACGATGTACACAACCGCTCAGTAACTAGCAAAGAAACTGACTGAAGCGGGAAGCGCAGAGCGCATGCGTGGTGATACAGGAAGGGAGGCTAACCGGGCTTCCGCCCAGTCTATGGCGCCACTCTCCTGCCATAACGGCCATAATCGTACAAAACGAATTTTGGGCTAAAATTAGACTAGCTAAGAACTAATCCCCATATAGTAATACCATCGGTAATGTGTTTTGAGAAAACAAATACAAGTTAACAACAAAAACAAATTACCGTCAAAAGGAAAATAATCTCCGATCTAGGCAACATAAAACAACGGTCAAAGATGCACCTGGAGGCCCATCGCTATAGTACAGTGCCGGTGTTCAGAGGGCACCGCTCCGACAAAGTCCGTCAACATCATTTATAACACATAGTAACAGTCATGAGTCATTATAATGAAATAAAACCAGCACCCCCACACAGTCATTTTCACTGGCACGCCGCTTTTTGGGAAATATCTGTCAACAGCGAAGGTCGGTAGGCCAGGCAGTATGTGATACATAAACACAGCTGTCGCGGTGTTAGGAAAGCTCGCTGGTAAATTCTTCTCTGTGTGCTTCCACGCTCTTCAGTGGGGTCAGTCAGAATGAAGAAAAATCTGGCAGTGGGTTAGTCTTTGAATAATGTAGAGATGGAGCCCGGAACAGCACATGTTTAGTAACTCCACAGTTTATGTGCACGCTCTTCTTTAGATACATAGGCTGGCACGACTGGTGAAACAAGTCCAAATTCCAAATATTGTACAAGATTAAGACAATGTTATAGTCGGTACACCACAGCTATCACATAAAGTTGTCAAAAAAAGTACATCATTGTTCCCTCAGAACTTGATGGCACAACACTGCCTGGAAAATAATAATAATAGGAGTCGCTTCAAAGCACAATTGGCGGATTTTGCCAGAGCGGCCGGCCAGGAGATGGTGCCTGGCCACCATCTTTGTTATCTTGCCGATATCCTGTCGAGATTGTCGAGAAAGTCAGAGGTCGGACTGAGAGACGACCGCCGAGCACGGGCGATCACCGCATCCATAATCCTGGTGAAGACCCAAGGACTGAGATTGAGACCAAAGGGCATGGCCTGGAACTGATACACCACCCCTCGGTAGGCGAAGCTTAAGTAACGGCAAGCTGAAGGGTGCATAGGAACATGAAAGCTAGGCATTGGCAAGATCCAGACTGACAGCGAAATCCATGGGCTAGACGGGGGCACGAAGGGCTCGAGTCATTTCCGAATGGAAGGAAGGAGCCACAAGAAATTTGTTTAAAGCTGAGAGATCAATCAACGGACGCCAACCGCCATCCGACTTCTGGACAACGAAGAGACGACTGTAGAAAGCCGGAGAATCGTGCTCGCCGTATGACCTCAACGCCTCCGCCTTGACGCGATTGCTCGGAACCTGAGTCCAAAGCAGGGAGGGTCGAAGAGGAGGAGGGCGTAGTTGAAGCCCTGCCACGATGGTAGAAAGGATCCAAGGGTTGTCCGGGAACAGCGACCGCCACACATCGCTGCACTGGGATAGCCGCCCGCCGAGAGAAATCGGCGGGGGCAGTGTGGGAGGAGAGTGAGCCGTCCTGGCCGCCTGCCACGACCAAGCCAGGCGGAGGCCGGGGACAGGAGGGCGCGGGAATGGCCAAAATGGGGGTGACGGGAGGGCCAAGAGGCACACTGGCAACTGGGCGGGAGGCGGGTCTGAAGGACCGCAGGGCGCGACCCCCGGCCTTGCGGGCCGCACGAAAGCGAGAAAAGGCTGGGCAAGACGTAGGCCAGATGTCCTTGTGAGTCTCCTTCACGGCCTGCCAATTGGAGCCAAACAGTAAGGGACCGCCAATGGGAGCCTGGCGGAGCTGAGACTTGACTGACGAAGGTAACCCAGAACAAGCATCAAGCACCGCATCCCGCCGTATTAAATCACAGTTGATGGCAGCAGCCATTGCATTGGTAGAAGCATGGTAAGACGCCCGGTTAGCTAGTTAGTTAGTTATTTGGGTTTAACGCCAAGCAGGCAACTAAGGCCATCTCACGGCGGGAAGGTTAAAAATCTGGTCAGCCAGACTAAAAGAAAGGTCTTAAGACATGATGTAAATATACCTTAAAAATATATCAGGCTAAAATGTCGCACAGGTCTTTAAAGAAAACGTCGAAAGACTCTCAAAAAGGTCAAAATAATAGAAATATCATAGTCTATAAACGCTCAAATCTTATTAAAAATATGGCACTCTCTCAGAAACACAGGACAGGAGTTGCTGGAGGTCTCTCGTCGATGGCCTATACCCGGGTAGGGGTGACAGGCGTAAGTAAGTAAGTAAGTACTCTCTCAGAAAACTGAAGATCTTGTCCGGGGGCACATCCCGGAACAAAACCTTCAAGTAGTCTGCTGTGAAATGTTTATGCCTTGTGTCGATTAGATCAGCACAAGACAACAAAAAGTGTTGAACAGAGTACTGCTCGTCACAGGCATAACACCATGGACGCTCCTCCTGTTTTAGTAAATAAGAGTGCGTAACATACATGTGCCCGATGTGGAGCCGAGCCAGGACAGTCTCCTCACGGCGGCTGCCACAGCAATAAGGTAGACCGTCGGACAACTTAGGAAGGGCTTCATGCAGCTTGTTAGCTTCCTCTTTGTCCCACTCGGACTGCCACTCACAGGCTACGTACTCACTAGCCAGAGATACAATATAGGAGAATACAACCCCACCCATTTCAGAAACAATTGATTTATTTAATCCTTTCCGTAAATAAACAAACGCACTTGACCAAATACATTTAACAGATTTATCTGCCCAGTCAGGTCCCCCAACCCCTTGGAAACAAAAGGCTAGTTAAAATATCTTCCCGAGAAATACACACCACCCACCCCCACACCCCACCACTCAATGCTGTCAGAGTTGGCCTTCCTGAGAAATACTTCCTGTTCATACCACCATTGTAAACAATAGTCCTCTATGCCCAAATAGTGTGTGTGTCTCTCTCTCTCTCTCTCTCTCTCTCTCTCTCTCTCTCTGCACACACAAAACAAATTAGCATTCCTTTTTGTGTCAACGCTTCAATGTATGTCACTAAACCACTGTGTCATTTTTTTTCTCTGGGGCAAACCAAAAATATAGAACAAATCTCGAATGTAGGTTATTTCGTAAATGAAACGTCCAACGTGAAAAATTGTGTGGAGGAAAATTTATCTGTGAAAAGTTTTCACTTCACACATCGTGACTGCTGCGACGCACATGGACATTGCGCTGTTGAACAATCGGCCTTTGTGCTCAAGACTGTCGCGTGATGAAACCGGATTCCTGTTGGGTGCAGTTATTGCCGTCATAACCTGTAGGTAGAGACAGCTGTTGTGTAGTCATTGTTAGTTTACAAGATTGCATCTCTTCATAACCAGAAAGTTGGGCTTGAAAATTGGTTGTGAAACGGTTTTCTGTTTTCGCTCCAGCGGGTGACAATCAGCCTTTCATACAGTTATTTATTAGTCTGTCGCGTGATGCATTTAAATTGAAACCCACAACTTTAATCCCAGGAGAGACCTCAATTATTCAATTTAGTATACACCCCATCATGTTTTACAAGTGTTTTAGATCACTCGAGGAGAAAATCGGGTGTGATTTGTTACTTTGAACCAGATCACGGACATTGCCTTGTCGTGTTATGCATTTAAATTGAAACCAGATCACGGACATTTGTGTTGCGTGCGTTTTATTACCTTGTTTACCCAACCAACATGATAATGGCGGACCTATCTGTGATTTTGGACCTTGCAGCTTCTGGGCGTAAGGTCTAAAATCACAGACCGCACACCATAAATAAAACCAGACAAGCTTTTCGTAGTCATTATTATAAGGCTTGCGGTGTGAGTGGTTAGTTTGAAACCCCTTTTATAACCAGAAAGGCAAGCATAGTGTTTTTGTACAAACAGATTATATTGTGTTTTTAAAATGGACTTAATGACGCATGACCCACATTGCGGCTTATTTGCCGGTGCCACGGGCTGTGGAAAAACTCAATTTGTTCTTAATCTCTTACAAACAAGATACATCTATCATTTCGAAAACATAGTAATATTTTGTCCTACAATCAAACACAACAAAGCTTATCACAACCGTTTATTCATTTGGACTGACAACAACATATACTTAGTCGACCCCGAGAAAAAACTGAATGATTACCTACAATATTTTACAAAGCAATTTGAAGGACAGCCAACATTGTTCATAGTTGATGACTGTTCTGCAGAAAAAGACATTGTCAAGAAGAGAAACACTCTAGCAGAACTTGCCTTCAGTGGCAGACATGCAAACATAAGTGTATGGATTCTCACTCAGAAATATAATGCTGTACTGAAAGATTTTCGAGAACAGTTAAAGTTTATCTGTTTGTTTTACTGTAAGGATCGTGACAGCTTTGAAGACTGTCTTAGAGAGAACGATGTTATACCAAATAAGCATGAACGAGACTGTGTGAAAAACAAACTAAAATCAACCAAGCATCTAAAGCTCATTTTAAAGACAGATCAGCCCACAGGGTATGGGTTAGTAAATTAATTTATCTTTTTGGTTTGTCTATAAAAATGACAGACAGACAAGAAAATCAAAATTGGCCTATTCGTAAATTCATAGATATTACATCGAGTTTTAGGGGTTTTATGCTTATTAGTGACTTAAAAACACAAGTTAGACACCCTTTTTCATCACTTCCAACACCAATGAAAATATATATGACATATAGTTTTTATCTTGGATATTCTAATACTTTTCCATGTTATAATAATAGGACAAATGATTTTTTAGTTTATGATGCTAAATCTGACTGGTTTAAGATTATGTGTTTACAAATATACCATCAAATAAAAAAAGAAAATGTTAAATTTATTACTGTTAATAAAACAATATTACACATGCAAAAGATTGAACATGATACAACAGAAGACATATCTATGAAGTGGCTTATTAGTTGGTAATTAATTTTGTCTATTATATAGATTTTAGTCAATAAAGTGCCATTTTTCATTATATAATTTTTTATTTATTTTTTTGTCGGACAAATAAAAAAGATGGACAACCGTCAAAGATTAAGAAACGTTTTTCACACAACTGACTTACCTATATCTAATATTTACAATGTCTATGAATCAATAGAAAGATCTTTTTTAGTCATACAAAATAACCTTCTTTCTGATAGTGTAAAGATTCAGATTGTTGCAAAAATAGAATTTGTCAGAGATGTTGGTGAAGTTATTGTAACGTATATCTCGACAAGGCAGCACACAGTTAATTCGAGAAGAGAACTAGAGAAAGTGTTTAGAGAAAGATTGTTACCAGACTTCCATGAAGCAATTGACAGAGCAGAAATGCAAGGGTCTGGCTGGCATGAAGGCCTTGTACACGAACTACAACTAAAGCAGTCAAGATATCATCCTATTTTAGGCAAATCATGGATACCACTACCAAAAGAGGTTGTAGACAAAAAGGGTGTGGTCAATATTCAGAACAATGATAATTTCTGTTTTATGTGGTGTGTACTTGCCAAACTGCATTTTGTAAAAACAAAACCTGAACGTGTATCTAACTATACCAATTTTATAAATGAACTCAACTTCAGTGGCATTGAGTTCCCTGTTAAAATAGAGGACATAGACTTGTTTGAAAAACTAAATCCTGGTATATCTGTGAATGTGTTTGTGTGGGAAAATGAATCTGAGAATAAGTTACAGCCAATTAGAGTATCTCCAATTGCCCCAACCTATGGGCAGTCAGAAGATAAACATGTTGATATGTTACTAATAAGCTCTGGTGATAACTTTCACTACACAATTATTAGGAGTATGTCACGACTAATTCATAATCATGTATCAAAACACAATGGCAAACAGGAAATATGTAAAAGATGCTTACAAAGGTTCTCCTGTATAAAAGTGGCACATAAGCATACCCAGCACTGTAGGTCGGCTGATGACATTCAAACAATACTTAGGTATCCAGATCCTGGCAGCAAGGTTTATTTCAAGAACTATGTTAATCAACAAAAGCTGCCATTTGTAGTATACGCAGATTTTGAATCACTCGTCGTTCCATATGAGGGTCCAGTTCCAGAGTCATTACCAAAGACTATAAAATTGAGTGACCAAGTGGTGTGTTCTTTTGGATACATTATTGTTAGGTCAGACGGTCTTCATTCAGAACCTGTTATCTACAGGGGTGAAAATGCAGCTTGTCTGTTTTTAACAGAAATGAGACAACTGTATAGTCAGGTAGTACAATATCTCACAACATGTCAGATGCCTTTGGTGATGACAGAAGAAGACAAACTGAAATTTGATACAGCTGAGACGTGTTGGATTTGTGAACAGCCTCTGGGGGGTGATAAAGTTCGTGACCACGATCACATAACAGGGAGTTACAGAGGTGCTGCACATAGCAATTGTAACTTGTTATTAAAAATAGATCCTAAGACATACAAGTTACCAATCTTTTTCCACAATCTCAAAGGATATGATTCACACATTATCATGCAGGCTGTGGATGAGTCTTACAGAAACATAAGTTGTATTGCTCAGACAACTGAGAAATACTTGACTTTTAGGTTAGACAAATTATCATTTTATGACTCTATGCAACATCTGTCTTTAGGGTTGGCTAGTCTAGCAGAAGGACTGACTGAGTATCCAATAACAAGTAAATATTTTGAGCCAGACTTGATTAAAAAAGGTGTTTATCCATATGAGTACATCAGTGACTGGGTAGTGTTTGAAGAAAGGAGACTGCCTCCAAAAGAGAAATTTTATTCTACACTAACTGGCAAAGGTATTTCTGACTCTGATTACCAGCACGCACTTGATGCATGGGGTAAACTAGGATGTCAGACAATTGGTGACTAACATGACCAGTACTTAAAGGCAGATGTTTGCTTGCTAGCAGATGTATTTGAAAGTTACCGTGAAAAGGGTTTGTTGCACTACAGACTTGACCCTGCTTGTTACATCACTAGTCCTGGCATGACATGGGATGCATTTTTGAAATCCAGTAAGATATTTATAGACCTGTTGTCTGATCGTACGATGGGTGAAATGGTGGAACGCGGATTGAGGGGGGGCATTAGTTTAGCAGCAAATAATTATGCCAAGGCAAATAATAAATATCTTGACGACTTTGACCCCTCAATGTCAAGGTCATTTATTACGTACGTGGACGCTAACAATTTGTACGGATTCGCGATGTGTGAATTATTACCATTAAAAAACTTTTGTTTGTATGATTTGTCACAGTATGGCATAAAAAAATTAACAAAATATATTATGGCTCGAGGTCAAAATGATGAAAAGGGTTGGATCTTTGAAGTAGACCTGGAGTACCCACACCATCTACATGATTACCACAATGATTATCCATTAGCAGTTGAGAAAATGAGTATGACAGGGAAAAAAGAAGACACCAAACTAGTGCCAAATTTAAATGATAAATTCAATTACGTGTGTCACTATCGCTTGTTACAGTTTTACATCAGACATGGGTTAGTACTAAAGAAAGTTCACAGAGGTATTCAATTTGATCAGAGTGCTTTCATGAAAGATTACATAATGAAGAACACAACCCTTCGTGCCAGAGACGGCAACACTGCATTTGACAAAGACTTCTTTAAGCTTATGAACAATGCCTGTTTTGGCAAGACAATGGAAAATCCTCATCACAGAAAAGATGTGAGACTGGTCACAACTGAATTGGGTGCAATTAAACTTACAGGTAAGCCACAGTACACAGGGTACAAAGAGTTTCATTCATCATTGTATGCAGTGTCACTCAAAAAAAAGATTGTCAAACTGGACAAGCCAGTATTCATTGGTATGGCAATTCTGGAGTTGTCAAAACTGGTGATGCTTGAATTTTATTATGATTACTTCAAACCGAAGTATCCTGACTGCCGTCTGTTATACACTGACACTGACTCTATGATCATTGATGTGTGTACTGAAGACTTTTATGAAGACATGAAAACAGAGTTACACATGTATGACACGTCTGATTATCCTAAAGATCATCCACTGTTTAGCACACAAAACAAAAAAGTGCCTGGTAAGTTTAAGGATGAACTAAAT
>BTPG01000001.1:127104478-127146728 GCA_036245525.1 Semisulcospira habei | reverse complement strand
AACTTGCGATTGTGATACCCTGTTCTCTGAAAAGTGTTTTAAGTCTCTCAGCCAGAGTAGTGTCTTCGTGAAGTATTTTCTGAATAGTTTCTCTTATTCTGTTAACTTGTGATTTTAGTTTTTCCCTCCCAATACTAATCGCTTCTAACCGTCCTGATCTTTCTATCTGCAAATCATTTAATCTGTGTTGGATTCTTTCTTTCATTTCTGTGTCAAGATTCCCATTGTCTGCGGTAGCCAGTTTCTCTTTTTCACGTTCTATGTGTTTATCAAGCTCTCCCAGTTTGGCAAGATTATTAACCATCTCACCTCTTATTGTCTGCAGTGATTTATCTAACCCTATAATCTCCCGCATTGACAAAGGTGGATCTTCTATTGTTTTCATAGCATCATTTATTTGTCCTTCAGTAAATGAGGTTTCTTGTATCACTGTGTTTGCTATTTCTGGTAGGCTTGTTACTGGTGCCATTTCAATTTCTTGCCCTGTTGGTAACTTTGTTTGCGTGTCTTGAAGCACACTAACCAGTCTTGGCGTGACAGGAGACCCACCAATACCAAGTTGACGCAAGGCACTAACACCACCTTCATTTTTTATTGTACTTAAAGCCCTAAACCTACTAGGGTCTTTTTTGTTAGTCAATAGTACTTTTCCTTTGTCAACAGTATTTAAATATAAATGACCCTTGACATCAAGTTCAAACTGGTTAGGGTCTATGTTGTCTGGGCGGCCACCAACATGATTATAAAATGAGTTCACTTTGGATTCTAAAAGTTCGTGACGTAAACTGTAAATATTTCTTGTACCAGTCATATCTGCCATATCTGTTGTATTACCAAAATCATACGTGTCATCCATTTCAAAATCTTCATGATTAAATCCTCCCGCGGCCATTGTTTTTATTAATTTAATTTTTTTTATTGTGCATAATAAAAATGACACAGTCCTACGGATCAAAGTTAGACCCACACAGAAAACTACGTGAACCTTTCGGTGTTAAAGCAGTTAGACAATCAATTGTCATCACAAACAATCCTAGTACTATAGACCAAAACCAGACTCTTACTGTCAAGTTTCCAAACCTAGGCCCCAGTGACGTTATTGTTCCTGGTACTGCTCGTCTTGCTTTTAATATTGAACTTTCATCGGACGCAGATGACAAAAGAACACTAGTTAACAATCTAGGTAGAGCAATTATTAAGAATATTAAAGTTAAACTTGAAGGACAGGAAGTGTTTAGTCTTGACGACGCTGATGTGTTCTACTGCTACACGGATTTGTGGCTTACACAACCAGAACGAGAGGATCGTATTTATCAAGGCATACAGTCAGATAGCATTATGAAAATTCGAATAAATGCATCAGACAAAACAACCACAGAAGCAAAGGACGTTATTGTGGCCGAAACATATGGAAATAGGTTTTGCATTCCACTCGAATTTGAAATCCTAACAGGACATTCGCCTTATTACCAAGGGGCACTAAATGACCGCCTGAGTTTTGAACTAACCTTCAATGATTACTCCAAAGTTATCAAATCAACGGATCTCAATGCATCATATAAGATCTCTAACATTTCCTTGGAATATGAGATTGTCACGCATACTGAACTAGCCAGACTCATACAAAATCAGTACCAGTCAAGACTTCCGATTTATTATGACAGAGTGATTAGACACAGTTTATTTAATAAAAATAAAAGCGACCAGATTTGGAATATCAACCTAAACACGCCTGCTAGGTCACTGAAAGGCATTCTTATGTTATTTACTGAACCTGAAAGTCCTTACAAAAGAGATTCAGAAAAATTTTACAATCCGAAAATTACACATTTATCCTGCACAATCGAAGGCCGACCTAATCAAATTTTTGCATCTGGAATGATGGGATATCAGCACTATGATGAGATCACAAAGTATTTTGCTGGGGGAAGACTTATAGAAAAATCAGCAAATATTGCGTGCAAAGATCTGCATCTGTATGACGTAAGAATCGGTGAATACCTGACAGACAAGTACGCACTGTGGCTAGATCTGCGTTCTACGGAGGATAATTTCCTTCATGGTTCTGGCCGTATTATCGAAAACGGTAGTGACGGAATCTCAATTCAAATTCAGAAAAAAACAGAAAAATCTGAAAATATAAATATATATTTATATCTGATTTATGATGCGCAACTAAACATCTCTGAGAGCAGGCTAAGTAGTCACATATATTAAAAGTATTCACTTACCTTTTCAGGGTTGTTTCGGCTTAGTTTAGCCTCGTCAGAAAGGTTTTAAACCTTTGACAACCCATTTTTGGATGAACAATTTCCGTGGTCTTCTAACTGCGCCAAACCACAAAATCCAAACGTGTTAGCTCTCAGGTGTAATTTGTGTTTTGTTTGTTTTGTTGGGTTGTCGGCGCATCCTAGAGAAAAAACACATGTTAGAAAGAAACACATACACACAGCACTCCCGGGGCTAAGTCACAAAAACTTATACCGTGTGTATGTGTTTCCCAACACATGTTCCGCTGTCAGTGCATCCTAGAGAAAAAACACATGTTAGAAAGAAACACATACACACAGCACTCCCGGGGCTAAGTCACAAAAACTTATACCGTGTGTATGTGTTTCCCAACACATGTTCCGCTGTCAGTGCATCCTAGAGAAAAAACACATGTTAGAAAGAAACACATACACACAGCACTCCCGGGGCTAAGTCACAAAAACTTATACCATGTGTATGTGTTTCCCAACACATGTTCCGCTGTCAGTGCATCCTAGAGAAAAAACACATGTTAGAAAGAAACACATACACACAGCACTCCCGGGGCTAAGTCACAAAAACTTATACCGTGTGTATGTGTTTCCCAACACATAGGCCTAAAGGTCTCTAACTCTATCGTGCAACTTTGTTTACTAAATAAGGTGGGGAACGTACACACTGTTGAGATAGGCAGTTAAAATATCACTGAGAACGTTTATAAATGTTGTCACTCGCATTTATATCTCTTTATGGGTGAAAATTTGATTTAAAATAGTGAAGCTTTTATGACAAGGGGCATAACCGCTTCACAACTCTTGTGTGCTGACGTACGAGAAAGTCCGATTTTTGACCAATCAGAAATTTGCAAGCCCGACCGGCGCGGTTTCAAAATGGCCTCGCAGGAATGTTGTTTACACTTTCACAACGTGCAGTGTGGTGGGAATATTTGTGCTTTTTCAGACATTTCGTTACAAAGAGTGATTGAATTTTCTTCCCAGTGGATAGCTCTTGATGGTGAAGCGCAATCAGTGAGTAGCTCTTTTCGAAATCTGCTGGAAACTCACGGCAATTCATCGTTCCTCGGCGGTACTTTCGGTTTTCACCGCGAATGCTATCAGCGGCTGACAAACAAAACAACACTTCAGAGAGCCGAGAAACGTCGGTCAAAAGCCACTGCTGTTGATTTAAGTGTGCGTGACAACGATACTGACAGAAAGCGCATGACAAGGCAGTCCAATGTGTCAGCGATTGGCAAGTTGAAGTCTAGAAACAGTGCCATCCTGCCAGACATCTGTATAATATGCCAAAAAGATCAATACACTAGAAACAAGAACGGCGCCTACACTATAGCAAAACTCACACTGTGCGAAACAGATGGCCGAACTTTACAAGCAGCAGCAGAAGAGAAACAAGACGAAAAAGTGCTTCTTCACATCAGGGGTTGCACTGACCTGGCAGCTGCCGAGGTACAATATCACGAGAAATGTTATAGGGCCTACACCAGGAAAGTCGGCAGCAGCTCAGCAACGGTCACACGCGACACAGATGCAGGGTTTGAACAATTTTGTTCAGACATTGTAGCTGGAAAGCTGTACCAAGACAAATGTGTGTTGACTTTCAATAAACTATTTCAACTCCATGTTGACTATGCAAGACAAAGTGGCTGTGCCCCATATGCCAAAAAACAGAATCTAAAGTCTGCTTTGAGGGCACGCTATCCTGGACTGCAGTTTTTCCAACCACATCATAAAAACAAGAGTGAACTCGTCTATGCGCATTCACAGAGTCTAGCCAGGTATGGACATACATGTAATTGTTACAACTTCTATTCATTAAAATGATGATGTATATGTACAAATTGGTTCACAATTTGTTGTTGTTGGTGTTAAAAAGTAGTACCGTGGAAAGCACTGTGAACCCTTTAGAGTAGGGAGTGCTGCATATAATAAGGAAATCAATATAAATGAAGTTATCAACATATTATTGTACAAATCAATTGATTGAAATTTGAGTTCCTGTTGTGTGTGAAGTAATAGACGCAGGGTGTGTGTGATGCGGGGTAAGGGGGGGGGGGGGGGGGGGGGGGGGGGGGAAGGAGGTGGTGTGTTGACAGATAATGCCCAGAAATAGAGTAAGAAATTTAGTAAAAATAGTCCTGCTGTTTGTGTTTCTGACTGAAATAAAGTCCATGACAAAGCACATTTTCTTGTTTTAATTGGATGATTTAATCTTTTTTGTATCTTGCAGGTACATGGACTCACAACACACAAGTGATGAAAGTGACAGTGAATCCGAGACTGAGGATGAACACCCAGCTTTTGAACCCTCATCCTCTGCGTCTTCTGACATCAACACCAGAAAAGAGCTGTACATGTCTGGCCTTCACTTGAAGGCAGAGCTGGAAAAACAAAACCCATCTATAGTGAAGTGGCCTGTTGAACTGGAAGATTTAACTGCTGCTGCTGCCAAGTGTTCGGTCCCAGTTCATCTGTTTAACACTGTGGCACTGATTACAGGGCTCTCAGAAGATCCTGTCTTTGATGACTATACACAGATTGAGGACACTCAGTTGGAAAGAAAACTTGTCTCTATCTGCCAAGATTTGGTGTATCTACACTCACGTGGATGGAAAACAACACCTAAACATGTGGCATTAGCCATGACTGTGCGACATTGGACTGGATGTGCAAGGCTGATTCAGTTGCTAAACGGGCTTGGCCACTGTGTCTCAAACACCCATGTTTTGGAACTTGACACTGCACTTGCAAACCAACAGCTTCTCCGCAACACACTGGTGCCTGACAATTTTCAGGAAGAGAAGTTCACTACTCTCGCTTTTGACAACAGTGACTTCCATGAAGAGACATTGTCAGGGAAAGGGACAACACACTGCACTTCAGGCATCATCATCCAGGAGACAGAGAGCAGCAGTTCAAGAGTGGTACAGCAGCCAGTTGCTTGTGAAGGAGGTGATGCTAGCAGACCAAAAAAGGCACGACTCAGCAGCATCCCTGTCCCCGAGGATTGCATCCCTGCATATGTAATGGAGAAACGCAGAGGTCCTGATCCAGCTTTACATCCTATTGATAGCTCTATGGACATTTGGAGGGATGTGTCGGTAAGTTGTTTTTGAGCTTTTCTTTAATATGAACAAGATGGCAAGCCATTCAAAATCATTACCAGAATTACTTGATCAGTTGATGCACATCTTAAGTGTATGTGCACACACAGTGCGCAATGTTTTTGACCACTGGCAAATATGCCGCATGGTGCCATGTATGCATACACCAAATGCACACATAGCAAGTATAGGATACTCTTAAAGCAAAACATGCCCTTTGTCACCATGTACACACCACATTTGTGTGCTCTGAATGCATGGTTTCAGTGTATGTGCACTGTTCGCGCAGTTTTTGAGAAAGTATGTAGCTTTGCATTTATTTTCTGTGCGAATTCACTCAAGGTAATATGCAGGGAGACATAGGTGGCAAATGTTAACAAAATTCAGTTGACCAAAAATTAATATATATATTTTTTAATCTCCAGGGGATTGTTGAGATAAGGGAAAAGAAAGAAATATGTCATGAGTCAGAGAATCCACCACATCTGTGAGTGATGTATGCACAAAAAGTCAAAGTCAAAGTTTGCAGTAAAAATGAGTAATACATATATGTAATTTGTATTCATTGTTTCAGTTTCTGTCGCTGTCACTAGACCTGCTCTTCAGCCTCGCAAAGGTGCCTGAAGAACTTTGTCAAGTGTTACCAAGTTGGACAGGATTTAACATTGCATTGAGGGAAGGCATTGTGCCACCAGTCTCAAAGGTATCTTTTAAAGTGGTTCTATGAATCAGCCAGCTATTCGTTGTCAGTGTCATTTTGACTGATAGAATTTCTAATAAAAAAAATCTTTTAATTTTCCTATCCTATTCTATCCCGTAACTCGGAGGTCGTAGGGGCACCACAGATGATCGTTTAACCAGCGTACTCATCTTTCTCTGTCCTCAGCAACCCTGATGGCTTCGCTCAGTGTCAAGCCAGTCCATTCTCGAATGTTGTCCTCCCACCTCTTTTTCTATCTCTCTCTTCTTCTACCTCCTTGCACTGTGCCTTGCAAGGCCTGATAATCTGGTGACGTGGCCATACCATTGGAGTTTCAACAAATTAAGACGCGCCCTTTTCCTTTTACATTTTAAAATTTGTTTATAGATCTATGTCAATTTGTCAGAGCAAAGAAAAATGATCGAAGCAATTTATAACGCAATGTTACTGTAACTTTTATCTTAATCCTGCCGATACAAATGTGGAGCTTGTTTATTATTATTATTTTAATTTATTTTTTACTTTGCCCAATTTCTCCGCATTTTGTTGCTGTTTCAGATTGGTTACCTGCCCATGATAGACAGCAGTCCAACTGAAATGTCTACAGTTCTGGCAATACTCCAGAGGGGTGTTCGGATTGCCGATGAGCTAAAACTGCAACATGTGGTCATGTGCTTTGACCAACCCATCTATGCCAAAGCGCAAACCATCAGATGGCAAAACCCAGACTTTAAAGAAAGACTAATTCTCCGGCTTGGAGAGTTTCACACCAGTGCAGCCTTTATAGCAGTCATTGGCCGAAGATATGAAAACTGTGGGCTGATGGAGATATTTGTGGATTCTGGTGTTGTTGCTGCTGGATCTGTCACTGGTGTGCTTGGGGGCACTTTCTACAACAGAAGCATCCGGTGCTACAAGTTGCTTGCAGACTGTCTGTGTCGCCTACAGTGGACGGAGTTCCTGGCTACGCTTTCTGCAGAGGACCAGCAGCTAGCTCTGCAATTTGCTGCCGAACTGAACGAGTCCTTTCCTGAGTCATTCGAGGAGAAAACATCTTCTGACCATGGAAAGACATTGGTGCAAGCCTTCCAGAACCACAGAAAACAGCGTGCTTCATTAAATCCAAACTATGGCTATTGGAACTCTCTCCTGGAAATGCTACAGACCCTGTTGTTGTTTGTGAGGGGCACACGGGAAGGCAGTTTTGAACTGCATCTGGCAGGCGTTCGCATGATGTTGCCATGGTTTTTTGCTTACGACAGACAGAATTATGAACGATACCTGACTGTGTACTTCGCAGAAATGATGCAGCTGAAATTGTCGCATCCACATGTCTACAGAGAGTTCTGTGAAGGGCGCTTTGCTGTCCAGCGGCATCCTGACAACTCATTTTCTCAGTCTGCGTGTGATCTTGTGATCGAGCAAACAGTCAACAGGGAAGCCAAGACTGGGGGCGGGTTGAAAGGCATCACAAGAAAGAAAGGTGCAGTTCACCGGTGGCTTCTCACCCGAGTGACTCGAGCTCTCATGGCTGCTGCATGCTGTCAAATGGCAGGGCAAGTGCATGCTGAACAAGGTAATGTATTGTTCTTTTTCATCAATTTTTTTCCGTTATTGTGTTAAGTCAGATTTTCTTGTCATTTGCAAGTGGTAACTTCAATTTTAAAGACAGTTACAACTACACGTGTGTATTTCTATCATACCCACGGTATTCATTCACACAGAGGCCCTTACTACAGCTTGTACGCAGCATGTATTATGATAATACAATACAATTTTCTTCAAAAAAATATTTAATTCAGTTTTGAATTGGCCACTTGTTTTTACTTAAAATGGTGCATTATTGTCCGATAGGACACAAGGACTTGGAGATGTCAAGGATTGAGGCTGATGAACGTGATGTTGGCAAGCTCATGAAGACTATCACAGACATGGCCAACCCCTTCACAAGTACCCATCCCATGCTGTTCAACATTGCCACAGGTTTGTTTGTCTATCTATTTTTTTTTAACCTCTAAGGATTTTTACCAACAACCTTTTCCTGATGAAAATTAACGTTGTTTAATTAAAGAAAAGTAAATCAGATTAGAAATTAATTATTTGTGTGCTGAGTTTAGTTTGGTCAAGTACAGAAAAGAGAATGGGTGCAGGTACTTACCTGCTAGCGTAACATTATTTTGTAATAAATTTTGTAATCATTATGTGCTAAAAGTAAGGAAAAAATGGCTTCTTTGTGTGAATGCTTGTATGGCTCCCTTGTTGTGCTTGCAGGTGTGGTGGCTGAACCAGGAGTCATGGAGGACATGCTGTCCGCAAAGGAGAAGGGAAATGAGGCATGTGAATGCTTCATTGAGGAGCGTCTGAGAACTTGCAACAAGGATGTCTTCGCGCCAGTCCACCAGCTGAAGTTGAAAACATTTGGGGAAACTAAAAAGAACCCAAAGCAACAGAAACTCAATGCAGTGAAGGCAAGTCGCACCATGATCACCAGGATCTTGATTGCTTCCAGGGTGAGAAACATTAGTCTCCAGTCTGTTCTCAAGTACAACCTAAGTGGCGTGCCCCTGGCAATAGCAAACGAGAATGGCACTCTTGCGAGAACTGACAAGTCAAAATTGGGTACAGCTCTTAGGGCAATGACAAACAATGTTGAGGATCTTCATGCTGAGGTGGTCATTCTTGATGCTATGGCCATTCTGCAGCAGCAAGTGTATCTTCCAAAGACCTTCGGAGAGCTGGCCAAGAAGCTGCTACGTCAGATTGTCAACATTGCAAGAGCATGTCAGTCAGAACGCGTTGACTTTGTAGCAGACCGGTACATTCAGCCAAGCATTAAGCAGCAGGAACGTGACAGAAGGTACAAGAAAGAAATGCGTGCAATCCACATCACACGTAGTGCACAAGATGTCCCAACTCCTTTCAGTCGCTTTCTGTCATCCAATGACAACAAGGAAGAGCTCCTTCACTTCTTGGCCCAGGAATGGGTTGGCCTCTGTGCAGAAATTCCTCCTGGCCTGGAAGTGTTCTATGCACACGGACTAGTATGCCAGCGGTTGACTGCAGGTGGTGTTGAAGCTGTTCCTGAGCTTCAGTGTGACCATGAGGAAGCCGATACACGCATGCTTCTTCATGCACAGCATGCATCAGCAGCGTACGGGAGCATCATTATCAAATCCCCAGACACAGATGTTTTGGTTCTCTCAGTTGCTTTTGCAATGGACATTAGTGCAGAGCTGTTTGTGTCCACAGGTTCCATCAATGCAACAAAAAATGTCAGTGCCACTGCCATTGGACTCTCTGAGGAGATGAGTGCATCTGCATGCAGTGCGTTGATCGGCATGCACACCTTCACTGGTTGTGACAGCATCAGTGCCTTTAAGTTCAAGGGCAAGTCAAAAGCTCTGGAGCTGATGCTATCCAACCAGAGGGTTCAGGGGGCATTCCAGGAGCTTGGGACAAACTGGGAGCCCTCTGAGGAACTATTGTCTGCCCTTGAGCAGTTTGTCTGTGCCCTGTACGCTGAGAACGACTGCTTAAACATCGACGAAGTTCGATACAGACTGTTCTGTCGAGACTTAAGAAATGAGGACGCCATTCCCCCCACCCAGGACAGCCTTCGTCTGCACAGTAGGCGAGCTAACTACCAAGCTGCCATCTTCCGACGAAGCCTGTCCCCATACATCAACGCGCCTTCAGCTGACGAGCACGGTTGGACGCAGACAGACGGCAAGTTGGATGTCAAATGGATGACCATGCCCACTGTGCCCCATGACGTGTTAAACATGGTGACATGCAAATGTGCCAAATCAGGCTGCACTCCCCAGAGTAGGTGTGGCTGCCAGGAGGCCGGCTTGCTGTGCACTGAGCTGTGCAAGTGCAACAACTGTGTAAACACCGAGCGCCAGCATCCAGCTGAGGGTGTGCAGGACCTGGAAGACTCTGACTCCGATTCAGATATTGACATTTAGTCACTGTGTTGTGCGAGGTATGTACCTCAGACTTTAAGTGAATCTAACATGTATCAATTAGGATTTGGTGCTGCAGTGGAAAAACAAACTATAACAAGCTCTCCCAAGCCTGAATGCTTCAAAGTTGTCTATTCTAGTGGTAGTATTCTTGGATTAAACATCAATTCCTGAGGTATGTAATTGCTTTTAAAATCCCTTGTTGTGATGTCCTGTCATTATTTATCATGAATAATATATGATTGATTATAACAGTCCTCTTGTTTGAAATAGTTTGTGTCTGTTTCTGATATTTTGTGTCTGTTCGTCAGAGCGTGAATATTTTTTCTTGATATTTTGCGTTCATTATTTAATTTTGGATCTCTGCCATTTAACATAAACTTCATAAAACCATATAAATGGATAATGTTATTGTGACAGAGCTATGAATCAACAAAAAAGCTATGAAATTTTTGATTATTCTGACCAGTACGGCAAAGACTGAAGGCGCCACGGCTGTCTTACATTGCGTAACTTTAGGGGTCAATATCTAAACAAAGAGAAATGATAGAAATGACAACATTGCATTTTTAGAAAGACCAAACTACATGTTTTTCAAAATAGCAATGTTTACATTCCCCACTTTTTGAGTAAACGAACTTTTTTTTTAGGCCTCATAGGAGCACATAACTTGTGGTCTAACATGACTGCTATGGCAAAGAAGTACAATGTATCAAATTTGCTTGCACGTTCATAACCCTGAGAGCCTGTGTATTAGCTTACATCACGGTTTTCACTAAGCGGTTTAACACTCACTTTTTCTCATTGCTTCCACTTTGTTTTTGCATTTTTATTCTCATTTCCTTCATAGATGCAGCTAGGATTGAAAACGTGGAATCATTTTCTAATTCTGTTATTTTTTTTTTGAGATCTTTTGCTTTTTGTTCATTCAGTTGTATATCTCTCTCTTTCAATCTGATCCTTTGATCACATCGACTTTTATCTTTTTCAGTTTTTTTTTTTTTTCTTTTAGTCTGCCATACTCTATCATCTCATTGTTATACTCCTCCTTATTACCTTCATCTTCGTACATAACCAAAAACATTGTAGACTTCTCAGTCGCATTTTCAATATCATGTAAATCCTTTTCTAAATCCTGTGCTTTATCCTTCAGTAGTTGCAATGCTTGTTTGAAAAGACTGTCTTTTCTTTCACAAGTGTTAAACCGCTTTTTGAAAAGACCTAATCGCATGATACTGTTTTGTGCCATGGTTTTGCCGGTGCCTTGTTAGGAGTTGGGTTTTATCTTGAAAGCCCTAGGTACCGATTGGATAAAATATTTTAAGCCAATAAAAATAAGCTAATGTAAGAGTTGGTAAATCACGCGACAGAGTAATGATAACTACGCAAATGCTTGAGCATATATATTGTTCAGCTTGAGCATAAAGAACCCGATTTTCTCCTCGAGTGATCTAAAACACTTGTAAACATGATGGGGTGTATACTAAATTGAATAATTGAGGTCTCTCCTGGGATTAAAGTTGTGGGTTTCAATTTAAATGCATCACGCGACAGACTAATAAATAACTGTATGAAAGGCTGATTGTCACCCACTGGAGCGAAAACAGGAAACCGTTTCACAACCAATTTTCAAGCCCAACTTTCTGGTTATGAAGAGATGCAATCTTGTAAACTAACAATGACTACACAACAGCTGTCTCTACCTACAGGTTATGACGGCAATAACTGCACCCAACAGGAATCCGGTTTCATCACGCGACAGTCTTGAGCACAAAGGCCAATTGTTCAACAGCGCAATGTCCGTGTGCGTCGCAGCAGTCACGATGTGTGAAGTGAAAACTTTTCACAGATAAATTTTCCTCCACACAATTTTTCACGTTGGACGTTTCATTTACGAAATAACCTACATTCGAGATTTGTTCTATATTTTTGGTTTGCCCCAGAGAAAAAAAATGACACAGTGGTTTAGTGACATACATTGAAGCGTTGACACAAAAAGGAATGCTAATTTGTTTTGTGTGTGCAGAGAGAGAGAGAGAGAGAGAGAGAGAGAGACACACTATTTGGGCATAGAGGACTATTGTTTACAATGGTGGTATGAACAGGAAGTATTTCTCAGGAAGGCCAACTCTGACAGCATTGAGTGGTGGGGTGTGGGGGTGGGTGGTGTGTATTTCTCGGGAAGATATTTTAACTAGCCTTTTGTTTCCAAGGGGTTGGGGGACCTGACTGGGCAGATAAATCTGTTAAATGTATTTGGTCAAGTGCGTTTGTTTATTTACGGAAAGGATTAAATAAATCAATTGTTTCTGAAATGGGTGGGGTTGTATTCTCCTATATTGTATCTCTCTAGCCACATGTCTAAAATCACTATAAACAGTCTGTGTGTCAAGGACAGGGTCATTGCGTGCATCGTTGGCAGCAGAATCTGCGATCCTGTTGCCTTCGATGCCCACATGTCCTGGGACCCAAATAAAAATGATGTCATAATATTCCTTCATCAAGTCCGCGTGGAGCTCTCTGATCTGCACCAGCAGTGGGTGGTCATTTCGTGCCCTGAAGGGCCTGCAGGGCAGAAAGAGAGTCAGACAGAATCAGGAAGTTCCTTTCTCTAGATCGATAAGCATGCCTGAGTGCCAGCAGAACCGCCTGCAGATCAGCACTAAATACAGATGAGTGGTCTGGGAGGCGGTGCTTAAATGGGCGTCTAGGATGGCGAGAGGACACTGCGGCTGCAGCCACTCTCCCATCCTCAGACTTTGACCCATCCGTATAGATACGACAATAGCCAGGAAAAATTGAAAGCAGTTCATTGAGGCTCTGTTGGTATATGGCTGGTGGAGTAGAGTCTTTCTTGTGGGCAGTCAAGTCCAGCAAGATGTCTGGAACTGGTAAGAGCCAGGGTGGAGTGATGTGTTGCAGGGATTCCGAAACTCTGTCCAGGTCCAATCCGGCCGCCTGCAGATGGGGTCGGACACGGAAGCCCGGTTAGCAACAACCGCCAGAGAATGCACCTCGCGCAGCGGAGCAGTAGACTGAGGGTCCCAATTGTCCTCGAGCGCGCGGACAATCGCCTGGGTCGCGAGGTCTATGAAACCCGAGCAGGCCAGGGTGTTGCGGATCAGGACAGCAGTCTTGTCAAAACCGCGAGGAACCCGGGAAAAGGCGGCACAGCGACCACCCGCTTGCAAATCTGCCGTGTCATTGAGAGAATGTAAAGGGCATGAAAACGCCTGTGAGTGACCCGTGTACCAATGTTGGTGAAAGCAGATGTCGATGCCCTCAGGCCACTTGGTATCCGAAAAGAAGAGAGGTTCTTTTGAGTTTCCAACAGGAAACTGCACCGAGAAGGCGTCCGCCAGACCCCAGAAGCCAAGTAGTTGCGGGAGGGATTTGAAACGCTGAGGCTGAAGGGCAACATCCACCGAGGCTGAAGCCTTCCGCTTCAGAGGAGGGGCAGAAGGACAAGCCTCCGGAGGAAGAAACGGAGAACGAGACCCGTGGCCTCTTCAAGTGACCGCCGAGTCTTGATACCCGAGTGAAGCGGGACGAAGATGCGAACAGCTGTGCTGAGAGTCCGCAGGCATGGGACTCATGGACGGGGAAAGGTGCTCCAAAGCGCCAAAGTCAGAAGCGGAATCCACAGGATGAAGGCTAAGAACTTCCTCATCGACAGTCGCCGCCAAGCGCCGGGGTGAACAGGGTCCATGGAGAGGGCTATGGTCGTGCTGTATCCGAGGGGAAGACCGTCGAAGGATGGAAGAGGAGGGCTGGTGCCAAGGGCGCCGAGTGCTCTGACGGCCAGTGGAAGAAGAAGAAGAAGAAGAAGAAGAAGAAGAAGAAAAAGAACGGCATCGCACGGAAGAGGGAGCGTGCAGGCGGCTCACCTGAAGAAGTGGGCGTCGGCGAGAACCGTGGCGAGAAGATGAACGAGAACGGGACCGAGATTGTCCCCGCACTGGAACGTGATGACGGTGGCTGCAGCGTGGTGGGGAAGGCCGCTCGGCGGGAAGCAGATCCCACATGAGAGGAGCGCCGCGAACGACGGAAAGTGGGAGAAGCGCAGGGATCACGGCGGCAGCTGGTGTGTGTGTGTAAAACCCTGAAGTGGTTTGTCCGGAGGAGGGGGTGTCGGAGGAGAAGCTATCCGACCCGAGTGGTGAGACAGACGCCTATCGGACGTACCGTGTGTAATACGTTTGCGCAGTGACCGGCTTCTAGCCAGGGCACAAGGAGACAGTGGGAGCCCTGAAGCGCCCAGAAACAAGTTGTGATGTGATGACAGATGGCGACACGGTGGCATAAAAGCGCAAGTAGGCAATGTCATGCCTGGCTGGTCTAGAGCCGCGCCAGGGACAGCCGGGGGCCGATGTCTCCTCCCCTGAGGGAGATGAGGGTACCTCCGCGAGAGACCCGTCTCCAAAGATCGGGTGCACTGGGCTGGCTGCGAAATACGCTCGAGAGAGCGGGGGCGTAAAATCCCGCCTGGCACAACACAACCCGCGGGTGAAGGGACAATGTCCATCAGCTTGGCTGGGGTGGAAATTAGCCGCAAAGGTCCCATCTCCGAAGAACGGGAGTGTGGTAATAGTATGCGACTGGGGTCCGGTGACCAGAAGCGTCAAGAAGAAACACCGACGGCGGAAGAGCTGGGAGTGGCCGGGCGATTTGTAGCCTCGTCAGACTGCATGGAGCGCTTATGACGGTAGAATCCCCAAAGTTCGGAACAGCGGTCCTCTTCCCACGTAGCACAAGTCACACACATGTGGTCCAATACACAGCCCGAACAAGGCAGACAGCAAGGGTGTAAATGACTAGGCCACTGGAAATTTTTACAGGTGGGGCACGTTTTAAGTTGCAACAGGGAACAGAAAGAAAGCGCGCGCGCATAGCTCAGAGATACGTAACTGAGCACACGACCGTTGTAACCAACAGTCGAAGGCGAAGTTGAAACGCTGCAAATCCATGGAAATTGCCTCAGTCCGCCACAATCGTCGGGCGAGGCAATGTCCGAGGCCTTACCTGGCCATGTCAAGACTAACGAAACCAAAGGAGAAACAAGGGAGATGAAGAAAACGTGGAGACTGATGATGAGGAAACCAAACAAGATGGAAGCTAAGTAAGGAACTGGAAATAACGGGCTATCGCGAGATTAGGAAGGGAGGCTACTCGGAGGAGAGGGAGGCCACTCAGGGGATTAGGTAACTGCTTGCTAGAGTTACGTCCCTGGTTGTGTAGCAACACACAACAATTTTGGAGGCTGAAATTGACAGGTTAAGATTGTCTTCCTATCAGTAATACCATTGGCAACGTTTTTGAAGAAATAAATTCATAAATTGTGTTGTAACTGTTTTATTTAAGCATGCTTCTTTCTTCATTGGGTTCTTCTCTGCATTTTACACACTTGGCAGTTACCTTACTGGTCTGGAATTTGGAAACTTTGCCGTGAGATAATCTTCATAGTTTGCACAGTGTAAATCTCAAACAACCAGTCACTGACCTGCACCTGCATCATGCGCAGAAGAGGGAAGATCTGAACCAGGAAACTGCTGAGACTGTCTGCTGTGCCAATGTCCTGACCCCCCTTGCTGCTCCCCCCATCCCCTCCACCAGAATGGGTGAGCAGCCGTGACAATGTTTGCGAGTGTGAGAACAGACGTGAGGACGTAGGCTGAGTGTGTGAACTGCCAGAGCGAATGGACACTGCAAACAACAGGGACCAGTGGGTGAAATTCCCTCTGGCCAATTCGAGCCTTGGTTGGCCTGCGCACAGCTGTGTGCAGGCCAATTATGGCTAGAGTCGTCCGGAGGACTTTTTGCATACTGTGGGTATTTTCATCATAAGCCTATTCAAGTTTAGCACCACATTAACCCACTTAGCCCCAATGTACCAAACAGAAAATGGATCAACCATGATAATTCAAGCGTAGTGCCAGATTAGCTTGGCACCATAGGCGCCAGGCTAATCTGGCACTACACTTGAATTGTCATGGTCGATCCATTTCCTGCAACTGTTACATAAATGTTAGTGACACCTCTAAAATGTGAACATTTGGGAAACGAGGCCTTGGGGTTAAATGAGTTAATGTGAAGGCCAATAATGCAGCCTGACTTTATGGCTCCCACGTAACGCAATAAAATGAGGCTGACCAGTCATTCAAAAATGTTGGTCAAACCCTGTAAATCAGAAGACAAGGCTTGACCCACACGTGAACTAATTTCTTTCTTCTACAACAACCCTAGCTGGGATATTTGGACAAAACCTGCTGTGGTCTACAACAATGTGGGAGTAAGAAAACGGCTATGAGGACAATGAACCCTGGACACAAATCATGGGCACGGCATCAAGTGCTGACTGTAACAGCTCTGCAATATTTCACTGTCACTTATGAGATGAGAATGGACACCAAACAACATGTGCACACTATACAGAAAGATCCACACAAAAACAATAGGGGGAGACAATGTGATCTAAAACAATAAGGGTTTTCGTCTGGTACTGTTATAGGGGATACAACGTGTAGCATTAACCCCTTCACTGAGAAAAAGTGAACACAAGCCAACTAACTGCGGGGACTCATGAGAATATTATGTCTTTTGTAGTTGTTATTTGGTATCTATGTCCACGGGTGAGGGCTCTTCAGTGTTGAATTAACAAAAATTTCAGCAACATAATGTGTCCACAGGCAGGGAAGGGATGGAGTAGTGGTGCACTCTAGACGGGAAGAGGCTCCACAAAAAACATGGGCGTATTTCCAAGACACAAAGCTATCAGGAACAACCCTTGTACTTTCACCGTGAGTTCACCCAGAGCAGCTTGCACTGGGAGCAAAATGGGCCAGCAGCCTTACTGTGAGAGCCGGTGACCTGGAGCGGTGACGTGGCCTCTGCCAAGGGCACATTCACAGCAGCACTGGAGACATCCGCCGAGGGAGAGTGAAAGTGAGTGGAACGGGGTGCGTAGGCAAACCACCGTAACAAGCCTGGGTCCAAGCAACCAGCAATGCCCTCAACGCTCACCAAGAACACAGAAGGAGCTGGGAAAAAAGTCACAGCAGCTGTCATGTTCTGTGACGCGTATCTAACACATGTTCTTTTACTGCATTATCCACTGTTTGCACTATCAAGCTGATGTGTCTACTAAGTCATATGACATAATTTCACCCCCTTGTGCTTGCAGTTATTGATACTGTGACCAGTGCAGTCAATCACACTGTGAGCAGTACCAGAGGCTGCATCTACAAGGGCATTAACCCGTTTTGCTGCAGGAGATAAATCAACTTTAATTCAAGAGTAGTGCCAGATTAGCTTGGTGCCATCAGGCACCAAACTAATCAGGCACTACCCATGAATTAAAGTTGATTTATCCCCTGCTGTAGTGTGTCAGGGCCAAACAGGTAAAAAATTAATTTTTCTCTAAAATATATTTTTTCGAAAAATACTTACCGATGGCATTACTGATAGAAAGATACGTCTAGCTACCGATTTCAGCCTAAGTCTCCGTTGTGCAAGCAACACAACCGGGGAGGCAACTCGAGGAGTTGTCGTTTTATATAACTCCCAGCGTGACCTCCCCTCCCCTCCCATAAGGCCCTTTGGGCCTAGCGACTAGTCATACGCTAAGCGAACGTAGCTGGCGGCAAGCGGGGCAGGTGGGAGGGCCCTTAGAGTAATGCCATCAGTAAGTATTTTTCGAAAAAATATATTTTAGAGAAAAATTTATGTTTCCTCAAAAACATTACCGATGGCATTACTGATAGGAAGAATAACGAAAAGGAGGAGGGAGCTGCCCACCATACCCCGTCCTGAGAACATGTTGGTTAACGAGGTGCCCTGGGCGCAAACTCCCGACGATTTCAACGATGCATTACCGATGGCGCCGGGAGGGAGTGTTGCGCCGCCGAGACGTCCCCAACAAGGGCCAGGTTCTCCCTCTGGCCCGAGAGGTCTCGTAGGTAGAAGCGGGCGAAGGTGGACCTCGTGCGCCACCCAACGGCCGCCACAATATCCCGCACCGCACAGTTGTGGTCAAGGGCAAGACTCACAGATACCACCCAAACCTTGTGCGCTCGAATACGAAGTCTCTGTGCCACGTCCGGGAAGAGTTCTTCATAAGCAGAGCGGATGATCCTGCAGATCCACGAGGATATAGACTGTGCTGAAATATCGTCCCTACCACGTCGCAGGGGAAGAAAGAGTCGTTAACTGGAGGCATGCTGGGTCCACGGATAATGCATGCAGCTCGCTGACTCTGGCAGCCGAAGCGACAGCGAGTAGGAAACAGGTCTTCCTGGTGAAGTCAGCCATAGTGGCTAAGCAGGCATGGGAATTAGAAAATTGAAAAAAGTCTGAAACTAGTGGGGTCCGGGGGCATGCCCCCCTCCCCCCCCTCCCCTCCCCCCCCCCCCCCCGGGAAATTTTAAAATCTAGATTAAAATCATTTCATTATCATTATCATTTCGGCGGAAATTTGCCTTTAGGTGGACAATTCCCATGCCTGCTAAGGGCAAAGGTTCGAAGCAGTCCGAATTAAGCCAAGTGAGGATCCAGGCCAGGTCCCAGCGCGGAAGTAGTGAACGCTGAACAGGTCGCTGTAACTCGAAGTGGGCAAGGAGGTCTTTGCACGCACCCGGATCCGGTCGGCCCAAATGTCGGTAGGTATCTGCGACCATAGAGAGATATCCCCGGATGGTGATAGGGGCCAAGTTTTGTTCGTCAAAGAGCCACAAGAAGAACTCCGCTAACTGGGGTGTAGACAAGGCTGTTGGAGACAAGTGTCTGGAGAGGCACCAGGACTGTAGGACTCTCCACTTGCCCTCATATACCCTCCTGGTGGAAGCCCTGCGGGCCGCAGCGATAGCCTCCATTGCTGCATGCGAGAAGCCGCGAGCAGTGAGGGACGACCGCACAACCTCCAGGCGTGTAATAGGAGCCGCTCCGGACACGGGTGGAAGAGAGCTTGTCTTGGTTGTTTCAGCATCGTGCGTGGTGTGGGTAAGTGCAACGTTGGCGAGGCTCACCAGATCAGTCATCCAACTGCATGCCCAGCTGAAGGGGGCTATGAGAAAGAGTATCGTGTTCGAGCCTCGGAGTTTGAGTAACACCTTGGGAACAAGGACAACCAGGGATAAGCATAGGCTATCAGGCCGTCCCAAGAGATCGACAGGGCATGCACTGCCCAGGCGAGAGGGTCTGGAACGGGTGAGACAAAGAGGGGAAGCTGTGTGTTCCACCGTGTCGCAAAAAGGTCGACCATTGGTGTCTCCCAGCAGGTGCTGATCAGCCGGAAGACCTCTGGTTTGAGGGTCCATTCGGTATGAAGCAGCTGGCCCCGGCGAAAGAGAGAGTCTGCAAGCACGTTGAGGTGACCGAGAATGTGGCATGCCCGGAGAGAGATGTGTCGATCCCAGCACCAGAGGAACAGCTGGTAGAAAAGCATGCAGAGAGACGGAGAGCGCGTCCCGCCTTGTTTCTGGATGTACGATACCACAATGGAATTGTCAGACAGAATCAAGATCTCGTTGTGATGGATACGAGTCTCCCAATGAGTCAGAGCCAGCCAAACTGCTTTCAACTCCAGCCAGTTGATGTGTCTGTTCTGTAAGGATGGTGGCCACTGGTCCGAGACCTCTTCGAAATCCGGAAGTAGGTGGGCACCCCAGCCGGATAGGCTCGCATCTATGCAGAGTGAAAGCCGAGGAGGTTGGGAGGAAATGGGCACTCCTGACGCGAGCCAGGTCAGATCCGTCCACCGAAGTAGGTGTGACCAGATCAAGGGGCACATGGGTACTAGGGCCATAAGGTTGTTTGAGTAAGATCGCCAATGGAAAAGGAGATGGAGCTGAAGAGGCCCGAGAGTACAGGCGACCGAGAGGAAGGAGATCGGCTGCTGCACAGATGAGCCCCAGTAATTGAAGCCAGATCCTGGCAGGGCACGACTCGGGACGCGACACCTGGTGAGTGACCGCAGCCAGTTTCTGAACGCGAGAGGCCGTTAGTCTCACAGTGTTGCGGTCGGTCAGAAACTCCATCCCGAGATGGATGAAGGTACGGGAGGGTGTGAAATCTGACTTTCCTTGTGGACCATAAATCCCAGTCTCTGAAAAAGAGTCAGTAGAGCGTCCCGGTCTGTCTCCAGAGACTGGGAGTCCTGATTGTGGAGCAAGAAGTCGTCTAGGTAATTGGAGGTTGGGCTGGACGAGGTCTGTTGGGCCCAAGAGATCACCGCGTCCATAATCCGCATAAAGACCCAAGGGCTGATGTTGAGGCCGAAGGGGAGAGCCCGAAACTGGTATACGACTCCGTCGAAGGCGAAACGTAGGAAGTGGGGAGACGCTGGGTGAATGGGAACATGGAGGTAAGCATCGGAAAGGTCGAGGCTGACTGCAAAGTCAAAAGGACGCACCGCTAACCGCGCGGCCCGCGCTGTCTCCATGTGAAATGAGGGGGCCGAAATGAACCAGTTTAGAGCCGAAAGGTCGATTACCGGACGCCACTGACCGCCGGGCTTTGGAACCAGGAAGAGGCGGCTGTAGAATGCCGGCGAGTCAAGTTGAGAGACCACCTACATCGCAGCCTTCTGAAGTAGAGACGCAATCTCCTGACGCAGAGCCAAAGCCTTGATCGGGTTGGAGGAGACATGAGTCCACACAGGTGAGCAGCGGAGAAGGGGTGGTTGGAGAAACGAAATATGAAGTCTGTCTGAGATTGTGGAGAGCACCCAAGTATCATCCGGCAGCAACGACCACCACTCGGCGATGTACCGGGCGAGCCTCCAGCCGACGGGGTGCTCCGTGGTCGTCCGCGGGGAAGGTAGAGGGTGATAGTCACTGGGCCCGTCCCCGCCCGAACCGCCGGTAGGGGCGGGGAAACGAGGGGGCTGAAGAGGGGGGAGCGCAAGAACGGCCGGAGAAGACAAGACGTCCAGGCCTAGAGGATCCCCAGGAGGGTTGCGGGGTGGGTCTGAAGGTCCGCAGAGGATGACCCATGGCCCTGTGGGAAGACTGAAAGCGGTGGGAATCCGCAGGGGGGAGGGGGGTGCGAGGCCAAAAGTCTTTGGTAGACTCCTTCACTGACTGCCAGGTAGGGCCAAACAGAAGAGCACCGCCGAGGGGGGCCTGTCGCAGCTGGGACTTCACCGAAGTGGGAAGGCCGACACATCGCTGGAGGACGCCATCCCGCTGCATAAGGTCACAGTTGGAGGCTGCTGCTAAAGCGTTTGTCGAAGCGTGGTACACTGCCCGATTAGCCGTCACTGCGATGGAGTGTAAATCGCTCAGGTGGTCAGAGGCCTCAGGAGAATCCCAGAAGTATTCAATACGTCTTACCACAGCCTGTGTGGCTAACTCCCAAAAACCCAACACAGCTAGAGAATTCCGAATTAGGGTAGCCGTCTTGTCTAGGCCCGCGGGAGTAGACCAACCCACAGCATCCTTACCACCAATCTGCGCCTCTGCAGTGGGATCCACCGTCGGGAGGGGGCACAGAAAGGACTGGTTGTGTCCTGCGTACCAGTGCTGTCGGAAGTTAATCGCCACATCCGCAGGCCAGCGGCGGTCGGAAAAGAAGCCAACGTCCGACAAATTGCCCTGTTGTAAATGAGCGTTAAAAGCATCAGAGAGGTCCCGAAAGCAGGTGGGCTGAGGAAGGGTCTTAAAACATTTAGACTGATGTGAAGCGTCGACCGAAGCTGAAGCCTTCCATTTCAAGGGAGGAGAGGGGGTGCAAGCTTCCGGCTAAGCACCTTGTCTCGATCCCCCCCCCCCCCCCCCCCCCGCAAGGATCCGCCAGGCGAGGGGGGGGGGGGGGGGGGAAATCGGAACTCCATGAGCAGAGAGGGATCGAACAGGCGCGACTGGAAAGCTAGAAGCGGGCGCACGGACCACTCTCAGGGCCGGAAGGCCCGAATGGTGGGGGGCAGAATGAGCGCTCACCTGAGAAGAAGATCGACAGGAAGAGGAAGGGAGAGGCAGTTGGTCCCGAGACTGGCGATTGGGGGAGGAGCCACATGGGGGAACAAAGCTGCGATGGTCCGGAGAACGTGATTGTAATGCGATTGAGCAGGCATCTCTGGAGAGAGGGCTGGGGCTGAAAGAACGACCACGTAACGTCCGAAGCGGACTTGCGGTGAAAAGTTTAGAAGGATGAGTGCGCCGAGTGCACCGTGTGCGATCATCCACGCGAGAGCGTCTGAAAGAAACAGTGAGGGAGTCACCTACTGCTGGTGGCTGTAACGCCGGGTGGGAAGTGCTCGTATGAGTCAAGGGGCCCAGAGTTTTACTACTCATGGGGTGAGACTCGGGAGAGGTCACGGATGAGCGAGTCAAGGGCCCCAGAGTCTTACTACTCATGGGGTGCGACTCGGTAGAGGTCACAGATGATCGAGTCAAGGGCCCCAGAGTCTTACTACTCATGGGGTGCGACTCTTTTGAGGCCGCAGGTGGGACCCCATGCCGCGCCTAGGAATGCCTCCGATTTGATGAAATGGCCCGGGTCCCCAGTGGGATAGAGGCAGTAAGGAGGGGCCGTCCCGATCGCGGAAAATCCTGACTCCCAGTAGAGTGGGACGGGACTAGCGACGGGCGAGCGCTGAGGTCCGAGGTAGGAAATATCCGGTTCGAAGAAAAGCCCACAATATCCGACGATGCTCGTTTGTGGGTTTCCGAATGGTCGGAAGTTATAGGAAGGGATGTCGCACTGGCGGCAGAGGGGTGCAAAGCAGCCGGCGAGCGGCTAATTAAGCGAGGAGCCACGTGCCGGTCGCGATTATAAAAATCCCAGAGTTGTGACCAACGACGCTCTTTCCACGAAGAGCAGACATGGCACAGTCGGGAAGAAGAACATCCCGAGCATGGTAAACATAAAACATGTGAATCAGTCAGGTACTGAAAACCCAAGCAGCGCGGGCATGTACGTAATTGCGAACTGCAACAGAAACGGGAACCGTGAAAAGAGAGGCCCCGTCCCATCCATCTCATGTTTTGCCGTTAGTTGCGCTAAAAGCAAAACAGAAAACGACCAGGAGAGAAGCCGAAAACAAAGGGCGGACGAGAAAATCGAAAGCAGCCTAACGCCGCCCTATGCGCGAAGAAAAAACGGTGCCAAACGGGAACCGTCTCGAGTCAGATCGAAACCGTTAAAAATGGCCGGCTCATGTATAACTATAATCCGAGACCTTACCTCATGTCCGCTATGAAAAGGGAAAAAAAATCGCCGTTCAACTCCCACCATATGTCGTAAGGATAAGAATCAATGTAGGATGGATAATTGCACACACAAAGAAATCCAGAAAAACACAAACGAAGTCGAGAAAACACACGGAAAACACGAGATAAACAGAAGCCGAAACCGGAACAGCCGTTCGCGTCGCAGTGAAGCGTATGACTGGTCGCTAGGCCCAAAGGGCCTTATGGGAAGGGAGGGGAGGTCACACTGGGAGTTATATAAAATGACGACTCCCCGAGTTGCCTCCCCGGTTGTGTTGCTTGCACAACGGAGACTTAGGCTGAAATCGGTAGCTAGATGTCTCTTCCTATCAGTAATGTTTTTGAGGAAACAAACAGCCATACTTGCACTATTTTCAGACTTGTGGGCGACCTAGGGACTGCACTTCCGCAACGCATGCCAACAACAAGTGTCATATTGACACCATCTCCATTGCCACCTTCCTGTGCCAGAATGTGCAGCTAATCCCCACAGTTCTGTACAGTGTGTGTCATTACAACAGTCACAGGGTTATCTGCTTGTCAATTACTGAAGACAAATGAAGGCATTTTTTGGCTATCATTCTGGTCAACATTTCAGCTGATTTCCTGTTTACCTCTGGCCTCTTCTCCAGCAAGTCTGGTGCACAAAAATAAGACTGAGAAATGACAACTTGAAACACACACACAAACACACACACACACACACATACACACACACTCAGATTACCCTCTGCTGTGCTGGTATGATGCGGTTTTTGCAAGGTGAAGGCCACACATTCAACTGTGTTGACCAGGCATTCTGCGGGTGTGTGCTGGAATCGTACTCTGTCGGCTACAAGGCTGGAGTCCACAGGGCCATATAGCAGAGGAACCGTGTTCATTCCTTTCGTGTCTACTCCAGACATAAATAACACAATAACACCTCTTAGTTCCTGATAGAAACACCCCATACCGATTGCGGGTGTACTCCTCTGGTAAACCCACTTGAGGAGTACACCACAAGTACTGTTCAGTGCAAATGAGATGCTGTGCATCTCATCTGAACAGAAGTGTACTTGTGGTGTATCTGGGAAGTATACCCGCAAACAGTACAGGAACAAGTCACTTCAATTGACAATGTGTGACAGCAAAATCCTTAATTTCAAGTGATAAAATACAATGCCCACTAACACGCTATGATACATAGGTCAACCTACATTTGTGCATTCTAATCACAAAAGAAATTTCAATACAAACATGTACAAAACATGCCATCACACACATAAATGCACACAAGCATGAATGAACACACACCTGGAATGTAGAGCAAGGCCTGGAGAGAGGAGAGAGTGCCCGTGTAGGCCTGAAGCAGTGGGGTGTGACACGACCTCAGTTCCACACCACTCACACTCACTTCCAGTACAGGTAGGTCCCCCGGCTTTCCATCTGAATGGCAAAAAGTCTTGACATAAATGAGCCAGCTCCATATTTAACCCTCTGGCTGTTGGTAGCAATGAAAAGCAATACCAACAGCCAAACTCATTAACCCTTTTAGCCCTAGATCCCTACAGCAGGAGATGGCTTGACCATGATAATTCAAGGGTAGTGCCAGATTAGCTTGGCGCCTTCAGGCGCCAAGCTAATCTGGCACTACCCTTGAATTATCATGGTCAAGCCATCTCCTGCAACTGGTACATAGTTGTTAGACAACACCTCCCAAATTTGAGAAATGGGACCTTCGGGATTAAAAGGGTTAACAATAATAATAAAACTGTGCCTGTTGCCATATGGGAAGTCTGCTACAGGAGAGCCTGCTGTGAGTGGTCAGCACTGCTGCCAAGCAAAAGTGGCTGTCAACAGCAGATGCATGTCCATTCCCAAGAGGTTTGGTAGCAATGGACCTAGGGGTGCTTGAGATACTCTGATGGGTACATGCATGTAATGCATTATTTACTGGACCTCTGTCAAGCTCTTCACACCTCTGTGAAGTATGATATATGTTTTGGAATCTGCAGGAGTTCAGGACGAGATCAGTCAAGCCAGCACAGGGGTGAAGGGAAAGAGAAAGAGCTGTCTCATTTTCTGTCCCCTCAGTTCAATCACCTCAGTTCAATTGTAGTTAATATCTTTAAATGTTGTAAATGACACTAATTAATATCCCTAAATGACATTAGTGACATAAACATCTCTCAATTACATTAGTGACATAAACATCTCTAAATGGCATTAATTAACATCCCTATATGACGATTTATTGTGTTTCTCTTACTCTTTGCTATTAATGTTTCTTTTCTAACAAGAACCCTGACCAGACCTTCCCCTGCAGCCACTGCGGTCGAACCTGCCTGTCCCGGATTGTCCTCCGCAGTCAACGAAAACGCCTGCAGACGACGTGGGCAAGCCCTATAGAATCTTCGTTTGCGAAGTCAAGCCAAGAGATGACATTAATGATATAAACATCCCTAAATGACATTAATTAACATCCCTAAATGATGCTATTCAAATGATGTTAATAACATCCCTAAAAGTATTTGGGGGCTTTTTGTGGTTTTGTGGTTTTTTTGTTTTTCAGTTTATTTCTTCATGTTTCGATTTATTGTTTTTCTCTTACTCTTTGCTATTAATGTTTCTTTTCTAACAGGACAGTTTGTAAGAGAGGCGTTTCGCCTAAAACTTTATCCTGTCAATAAAACGTTTCATCATCATCATCATCTCATCCTATCTCGCATCGACTACTGTAACTCTCTCCTTTCCGGCCTCCCTCACTCCACAACTTTCACCCTCCAGCGCGTCCAGAACAATGCTGCCCGCCTCGTCCTCAGAAAGAAAAAATCCGACCACATCACTCCCCTGCTCAAACTCCTTCACTGGCTTCCCATCCCCCAACGCATCCAATACAAGATTCTGTCTCTGCTACAAATCCCTGAACAACTGCGCTCCTGCCTATCTCTCAAACTTACTTCACCCCTACACTCCTCTCCGCTCCCTCTGCTCCGCCTCCGACCCTCTCCGCCTCCACATCCCCCTAAATAAACTCAGCACTTTCGGCCCCCGCTCCTTCTCAGTATACGGTCCATCCACCTGGAACACTCTCCCACTCTCTCTCCGTCAGAAACACTCTCTCTCCTCCTTCCAGTCCGCCCTCAAAACTCACCTCTTTCAACAGTTCTAGCACTATACCACCACACTCCCCACCCTAAGCAGACTATCGAAATGTATTTGTGGTACGTGAGTCATTGTCTAAAGCATGCGCATGCGTGCGCGAGTTGTGAGTGCGCGCTTAGAGTTATAATTATTATAAGATAAGCGCATTATAAATACTGTAATTATTTATTATTATTATTATTGCTGCATAGTTTTCATAAACCTAAAGAAAGGAGTCCCTTGCTATGCATGCTTACTTTACTTACTTACTTACACCTGTCACCCCTCCCAGGGTATAGGCCATCGACGAGAGACCTCCAGCGACTCCTGTCCTGTGCTTCTCCTTCGATTTTACTCCAGGTGGTTCCCAGTCTATTGATGTCTGCTTGTAGGTCTCGACGCCAGGTGTTTCTCGGCCTGCCTCTTTTCCTCTTTCCCTGGGGGTTCCATGACAATGCCTGCCTAGTGATACTGGAAACTGGCTTTCTCAGACTGTGACCAATCCATCCCCATCTTCTTCGCCCAATTTCATTCTCTGCTGTTATCTGCTCTGTTCTCTCCCAGAGTCTGACGTTGCTGATCTTCTCTGGCCAGTGGATTTTCAAGATTCGTCTAAGGCAACTGTTTATGAAGATCTGTACTCTGTTGACTTTGGTTTTTGTCAACCTCCAAGTCTCTGTTCCATATAGGAGAACTGCTTTCACGTTGAAAATCCGGACTTTGGTGTGTTGTGACAGCTCTCTGGAACTCCACATGTTTTTCAACAGGAGAAAGACTGCTCTTGCTTTACCGATTTCGTGCTCTGACATCTGCATCAGTGCCACCTTTTTTGTCGATGATGCTTCCGAGATAGGTGAAGGACTCCACCTCCTCCAACAGGGCGCCAGCAAGCAAGACTGGTTCTTCCCTGTTGCATTCAGCTTCATTGTCTTTGTTTTCTGTTTGTGGATGGTGAGGCCCACTTGGGACGAGAGGTCAGCAAGCCTCGTGGTCTTGTCCTGCATTTGTTGATGAGTGTGGGACAGTACAGCCAAGTCGTCTGCAAAATCGAGGTCGTCAAGCTGTGTCCACAGTGTCCACTGTATTCCGCTTCTTCTCTGCTCAGTGGTCCTCCTCATGACCCAGTCTATGGCCAGTAGGAAGAGGAACAGAGACAGCAAACACCCTTGCCTGACGCCAGTTCTGACCTGGAGCTCCCTGGTGAACTGCCCTTCGTGGATCACGCGACATGTCATGCCATCGTAGCTGCTCTTGATCAGGCAGACGAGCTTTGTGGGTACACCGTAGTGTCATAGGAGTTTCCACAAAGTCTCTCGGTCCATGCTGTCAATGCTTTCTCGTAATCCACAAAGTTGATGTACAGCAGGGAGCTCCACTCCAGGGACTGTTCCACGATGATGCGGAAGTGGTGATCTGGTCTGTAAATGATCGTTTTTTCCTGAATCCTGCTTGCTGGTCTCTCAGCTGGGGATCGACGGAGCTCTTCATTCTCTCCAGGATGATCCTGTTGAAGATCTTTCCTGGTACTGACAGCAAGATGATTCCTCTGTAGCTGGAACACTTGCTGAGGTCGCCTTTCTTGGGAAGCTTGATTAGGTACCCCTCCTTCCAGTCAGCCGGCATCACCTCCTCTTCCCAGATCTTTCCAAACAGTGGGTACAGCAGCTCTACTGTTGTCTCTAGGTCTGCTTTCAGAGCCTCCGCTGGGATGCCATCTGGCCCTGCTGCTTTGCCGTTCTTCAAAATTGAATTTTTTGCTAAAAAGTATTTTTTCGAAAAATACTTACCGATGACATTACTGTTAGGAATATTGTCTTAGCTAGCCTAATTTCAGACAAAAATTGGTTGTGTACCTATATGGCAGGGGAGGCAACAAGGGGCACCATAACCTAGCCAGTATCCTGAGTAGCCTCCCTTCCATCCCTATCTGGGCACATGCCCACCAGATTCCCGCCAGTCTGCTTAGCTGACCAGCGGCAAGCGGGGCAGGTGGGCGGGTCATTCTAGTAATGTCATCGGTAAGTATTTTTCGAAAAAATACATTTTAGAGAAAAATTCATTTGTTTTCTCAAAACACATTACCGATGACATTACTGTTAGGAAGAATTGCGAAGAGGAAGTGGGTGCCGCTTATAACGCCCCTAACCCCAAAAAACTGCCAACAAGACCCGCCCTCCCTGGAGCAACCTCCCGATAATTTCAGATAAGAACTGCCTACGGCACCGAGGGTGCCGGGAGGAAGTGTTGCGCTGCGGCGATGTCTCCCACCAATGCCATGTTTTCCCGCTGGCCGGAGAGGACCCGATAGGTTCTCGCTCTGGCTGGAGAGGTCTCTCAGGTAGAATCGGGCGAAAGTCCGCTCACCAGCCTACAGCCGCCACAATGTCTTTGACGGCGCAGTAGCGGTTGAATGCGAGGCTTGCAGCCATGGCTCTGACCTTGTGCACCCTGATGTTCATTCCCTTGGCCGCATCAGGGTAGGTGGCGGGTATCACCCATCGGAGCCAAGAGGAACCGTCTGGGCTGAGATGTCATTTCTACCTGGGGACAAGGGAGGAATAGGCTGGTACGTCCCCTGCGTAGCGGCTTGGTCCGGCGCAGGCACACATGTAAGGCTCTCACTGGGTCCTGCTGTCTGGTCTCCCGGACAGGGCCTGAATCACCCAAGGGCCGAATGGTGACCATCTGTGGGGCGACCAAAGGAGACCGGGTCTTGGCTAGAAAACCGGGTCGGTCAGCGGTTGCCCAGAGCCATCCGTCTGGAACTGTAAGCCTGAGGGGCGTGCTGATAGAGCGTGCAGTTCGCTGACCCTGGCAGCAGTGGCAAAGGTCAATCGGAAGTAGGTCTTCCACGTCACGTCGGCTCTCCGCGCCAACTGGAGTGCTTCGAAACGGTCTAAGTCGAGCCACGTTAGCCCCCAGGTTAGGTCCTGGGCAGGACGTGTAGACCGAAGTGGGCCAAGGTCGGCGAGGTCTTTGCAGCCACCAGGGTCGGTTGGCCCAAATGGCGGAGTGCGTCAGCAATCATGGCCAGGTAGCCCCTAATGGTGATTGGTGCCAAGCTGGTCGGTGAAGAGCCAGAGGATGAACTCCACCTGCTGGGGGACCGTCAGGTCCAAGGGGAGAGAGGCGCTCGTTGTCACATCAGTCGCACAGGACTCGCCACTTCCCTCGTAAACTCGCCTGGTCGAGTGTCGGCGGACTGTAGTGATAGCTCCCACAGCTGCCCTTGAGAAGCCCCTAGCGGCGAGGGCTTGCCGCACCACCTCTAGGCACGGAGGAGGAGTTGCTCGGGGCACGGAAGGTACCGCGCCCGCCGTGTCTGCTTAATCATCGTGCATGGGGTGGGGAGCCGCAGAGGGGGGCCCACAGCAAGGTTCAGGAGGTCAGTGGTCCACGAGCATGTCCAGCAGCATGGACCCACCAAAAACAGGACCGCGTTGCAACCTTGAGCTTGAGCAGGACCTTTGGGACGTGCACCGTAGTTGGGTAGGCGAAAGCGACGAGGCCGTCCAATGGGAGGGAGAGAGAGAGCGTCGACCGCTCAGGCTAGCAGGTCTGGAATGGGAGAGACAAAGAGGGGAAGCTGGCGATTCCACCTCGGTGCGCCGAGGTCGATCATGGGGGTCTCTCATCTGCGCAGATCATCCGAAGATGTCCGGGCAGAGCGCCCACTCGGTGTGGAGAAGCTGGCCATGTCGCGCGATGGAGTTGGTAGGACATGCAGAAGTCCCGGGATGTCTCTCGCTCAGAGAGTGATGCCTCGGAGCCCCTGGTAGAAGATGAAGCATAGGGAGGGGAACCGCGTCCCACCCTGCTTCTGGTTGTAGGCGACTACTGTGGCGCTGTCTGAGAGGACGAGAAGCTCCTGGTGTCGCAGACGTGACTCCCACACAATGAGGGCTTGCCAGCCCGCTTTCAGCTCTAACCAGATGATGTGCTGGGCCATGAGATCCGGGGGCCAGACGCCGGAGGCTGTGGAAAAAATCGGTAGCAGGTGAGCGCCCCAGGTAGAGAGACTTGTATCGATGCAAAGGGACAGCTGGGGTGGAGGCGAGTAGAGGGGAACTCCCGTCGTGAGCCAGTCAGGATCCGTCCAGTGAAGAAGGTGAGGACGGAGCATCGGCAGCCCCCGAACTTGAGACTCGAGGTCGTCCGTCGAGGGTCACCAGGGGAGAAGCCGAAGCAGGGGTCAGGAGAGACGTCCTAGGTGAAGTAGGTCCGCTGCCGTACTCACCAGGCCCAGAAGCTGAAGTCACCATCTATCAGGGATCGCCCCCTCTTGAGACACCTACCGCGCTAGATTCGCCAACTTCTGAATTCGCAGCTCCAGAAGACGCACTTCGTAGAGGTCGGTGCGAATTCCATCCCTAGGTGGACAAGCGGCACGACGGCATGAGGTCGGACATGCCCACGTTGACCAGGAAGCTGAGCCTGTCGAGGAGATCTAGAAGTGCATCTCGGTTCTTCTCCAAGGAGGCCTCCAACCGGCTCCGGAAGAGAAGATCGTCTAGGTAGGTCGACGTGGCGCATGAAGACGTCCGCCTGGCCTTGTCTAGTATGGTGCCCATGATGCAGGTGAACACCCAGTGGCTGCGGTTGACACCGAAGGGAAGCACGCGACACTGGTAGACCACGCCGTCGAAGGGGAAGTGGAGGTAACGTCTCGAGATAGGGTGCCTGGGGACGAGCAGAACGCATCTGACAGGCCCAGGTTGACGGCCAAGTCCATAGGCTGAACTGCGGCGCGAACGCTCGGGCGGCCTCCACGCAGAAGGACGGGGCGGCGATGAACTTGTACAGCGTGGAGTGCACGCGGCGTCTGTCGTAGCCGCTTCCTAAATGGTCGGGAGGTCGAGGCCGCAGCACAGGAGGCATCACGAAGCACCAGTTCACAAGAAGTGGCAGCAGGCAAGGCGTCGACTGAGGAGAGGTACGCAGCGTGGTTGGTGGTGACCGGCAAGCCAGGAAGTTCCCTAACCGTGGCGAGTGGCGGGTGTCTACGATCCTTGATGCACGGAACGAAGTCCCGTAGAGGCTTGGGCATGTGTAGTCAAGCGCCGTCTCTGCAGGTCGACGCGCGACGTCCCGGGACCGGACATACTTCGTCCCAAAGCCCTGGGGGCCTGGCAGGGACCCTGTGTCGTCTGCCGAAGATACAAATAAGAATAAAAAACGATCATTATCATACAGCGCTTTAACTTACCTCCCAGCTCTAAGCGCTTTACAATGTGTACACACAACTAAAAATACCGTGACATGTGCACACAAAAAACAATTCTAGTGGATGCGAGGAATCGGGAGGCCGAACTGGCGGAGAGGCAGGGCGAGCAGCTCGCTGTGGGCCAGGCTCCATGTAAGGCGAGCGGCCGCACACTGGTCCCGTAGGCCTGCCCAGGGCGAGGGTACTTGTCACTGACCTTGAGGTGGAACAACTTGTTGGACTTTCCAAGGGTTTGAACGGCCATACTCCTGTCTTGGAGGCAGGCCTAGGGTGATGGCTGGCATCCCAGTCACGGGAAGCAGTCCGCAGGCGTGGCGGCCTGTCCCACGAGCGCAACCGCCGTCAAGGTATGGAAGTCCGCTCGGTCCTTCTAACACCCAGTGGCCTGTCTGCACAGGAGGGTGGGCGGGCGTTCGATCTCGTCGTGAGCCCGGCTCATCCCTTAACTTTTATCCGACGAGCGGAGCACGTTAGTCCAGCAGTCTTGTTCGGTCGTGGGCGCCTGTCAATGATCTAGGAGCGGGACGCCGAACGTCTGTGCTAGGTCTGTGCCGAGGATTTGGAGGGCCATACTCCAGAAGCCACGTCCGGACTCGCGGCCGGGAGGCGGGTCGTGCAAGCACGTTGCAGGCCAGACTCATACTGGAAACTCTCAGTACTTAACCAGCTGGCGTGAAATCGGCCGAAGTTCTAGGAGTGGTAACCTGTCGTGTGACCCGGCTCGTAGGACCGTAATGGCAAGCAAGCGCCCCCTGGTCCAGCATTCTCTTCCTGCCTAGGGTACTTGTTACTGGCCGAAGCCGGGACGTCATATGTTTATGCTGGATTATCCCCCGGGTTGAGGCGACCTGTCCCGTAAGCGTGAAGAAGGTTGGGGCACGGGTGAGCTTGTAGTACTCTATGTGCCGAGTGGGCGCCCAAAGGCCCAGTAGTCTCGTCCTGTCCAGGGTATTGGCATTGTCCCCGGGCTGGACGCCATACGCCAGTGCTGGGCCGGTATGCGTGTGGTGCAGCCCGTGCAGCCCGAGTGTCCAATCGAGAAGTAGGTGGGTCGAGCTCGCTCGCTGTCAGGTTCATCTACTCTCCCTGTCACTGACAAGCAGGTGCCCACTGGTCCAGCAGTCTCGTCCGTCCGAGGGTACTTGTCACTGCCCTAGGAGTGAGACGATGTACGCCTGTGCTGGACTGGTCCCGACAGTCTGGAGGGCCGTACTCCAGATGCCGCTGCCGGACCCGGAGGTCGGGGGCGGGTCATGCATGCACATTGCGGCCAGACTCATACTGAATACTCTCAGTATTTAACGAGTTGGCAAGAAATCGGCCGAAGCCCTAGGATCGGTATGGGATGGCCTCTCCCGTGCAGTCCGAGTCACCACATCCGGGTTCAGGCTGGAACCACTGCTCGTCACTAGCCAGGGGCGCAGACAACGCATGGGTGAGTGGAGGCCCAGCCAGAACAGAATAGGCAGACGGCATGCTCATCCCTCGGCCATTGGAAGTCCCCACAAGCGTGCAGGTGCGGACTTGTAAACTGCAAAACATAGTCAACAGTGACAGGCATGGCTCTCCGAGGCCAAGCGACGAGCATACGTGAGAGAAGGTAAACTTCGTACCCAATGCCAAATCCACAACCAGTGCCGTCGCCCGGCGCTCTAACTTCCCTTGCCTGATGGCCGGTCGCGGGCAACAACCGAGGTTTTACCTTACCATGTCAGAGAGACCGTAGGGGACCAACCGTGTCACAGAAGCGAAGCCCCGCACTACCAACGGTAGAGGCCACACCACAAAGGTAGCTCCAATCTAGCACTGTAAACACAGTAATCCAAGGCTAGTGCGGAAACACAGGAAGTAATCCAAGTCCCCAGCACCACAAAGTCCGGCAGAAGTCCCCACACTTATACCGACGAAGGTAAACTCCAAGCTAGCACAGTGAACAAAGTAATCCCAGGCCAGTACAGTGTACACGGCGGAACTCCAAGCCACAAGGCAACTGGTCACACCATACACAGCCAAGATGCAGTAGGTACACAACTATTCACTGCTAGCTAAGAAACAGACTGGCGGGAATCTGGTGGGCATGTGCCCGGATGGAGATGGAAGGGAGGCTACTTGGGATACTGGCTAGGTTATGGCGCCCCTTGTTGCCTCCCCTGCCATATAGGTACGGCGCCTAGAGCATCATACCATGTATAGGTGCCTTATAAATCTTCCTTATTATTATTATTATAGGTACACAACCAATTTTTGTCTGAAATTAGTCTAGCTAAGACACTATTCCTAACAGTAATGTCATCGGTAATGTGTTTTGAGGAAACAAATGCCACTGCTCTTCTGATCTCTTCCTGGCTGGGTCTGTCACAGCCAGGCATCAGAACTGTTCACCCAAAAAAAATCTGAAAACGGCGATTTTGAAGAATTGTAGAGTTATTTAAAGCCATTTCCAAGTCAAAAGTGTTATTAAACAGGGGCCAGGAAAATCTGAAAATCGCCGAAAATCGGACAGTTCTGATGCCTGCACAGCTGATGGGTGGGTCAGTCTCTGCTGGTCGGATGTCTGGGGGGGTTCAGTAACTCTTCAAAATACTCGGCCCATCTGTCGAGTTGGTCTGCTCTGTCTGCAATAGGCTTGCCTTCTTTGTCTTTTACTGGTCTTTCTGTATGGCCATACTTGCCCGACAATCTTCTGGTAATGTCATAGAGCTGTTTCATGTTGCCACTGCCTGCTGCCTTTTCTGCCTCTGCTGCCAGGCTGTCTGTGTAGGCCCTCTTGTCTGCCCTGATACTCCTCTTCACCTCGCAGTTGGCTTCCGAGTATTCCTCCTGTGCCCTTGCTTTGGCTGCTCTCGTGCGACTGTTGTTGACAACTGCTTTCTTCTGCTTCCTCACTTATATCTTCTTCAAGGTCTGTGCAAACAGCCAGTCCTTGTGATGGTGTTTCCTGAACCCTACAGTTTCTTTGCGGGTTGAGTTCAGCGCCTCTCCAACTGCCTTCCACTGCTGCTCTGTGGTGACCGCCTCTTCTTCATTTACTAGCTCTTGTAGCACTTGAAACCGGTTGGACAGCACCAGTTTGAACTCTTCTCTCACTCCAGTCTCTCTCAGGAGGCCTACATTATAGCGCTGTCTTCTTGCCGTCTCTGTGCAACTTTTCTTTAACTTGAGCTTTATTCTTAAGGTAAGCAGATGGTGGTCTGAGGTGACATCTGCTCCCCTCCTCACTCGAACATCTTTAAGGGAGCTTCTAAATTTCTTGCTAATGCAGATATGGTCTATTTGGTTCTCTGTAGTATGGTCAGGTGAGACTCAAGTTGCTTTGTGTATTCTTCTGTGTGGGAAGATGCTGCCTCCAATGACAAGTCTGTTTAGAGCACAAAAGTTAACAAACCTCTCCCCGTTCTCACTCATCTCCCCTAGTCTCAGTCTCCCCATCACCTCTTCGTATCCGGTGTTGTCCTCCCTTATTTTGGCATTAAAATCGCCCATGATGATAGTGATGTCTCGCTCTGCACATTTGTCCACAGCACTCTGGAGTCGGTCGTAGAACTCTTGTTTCTCTTCCTCATCACTGTCATTAGTGGGCACATAACACTGGATGACGTTGAGCTTAATCTTTTTCCTGGTTCTAAAGGCTGCTGTGATAATTCTTGGCCCAAGAGGTTCCCAGCCCATCAGCGCTCTCTGTGCCACTGGTGACAGCATGAATGCTACACCTTCTGCATGGGGGGCATTCTCCTCTTCATGACCTGAATACAGAATCATCTCCCCACTTAACAGCCTTTTCTGCCCAGACTGCGTCCATTTGGCTTCACTGATACCTAGCAGGGCAAGGTTGTACTTTTGCATTTCCGCTGCTATCTGGGCGGCCTTCCCGCTCTGGTACATGGTCTTGACATTCCATGTGCCCATGATTGTGTCCCTGGATAGAGAGAGGCGGCTCGGTCCTGTGGCTTCCGAAGACTTCCGGCTATCACCATACGATGTCATAAATCTTCTGGTAGAAGAACCTTCCTCCTCCAGGAAAGGAATTGCTGTTTGTCTATTCGTCGGCTTTTCTGTAGCTATATCCTTATTTGCAGGATGAGGAAGCTACCCCCTCGCCCAACCCCCTTACTAGGAGGACCAGGGGTTTTCTGTCGGGGTCTCCTTCCCTTATGTTGGTTCACAGCACCTTATTTCATACAGTGCACCCCTCTCGCGAGGGACCCCCTATCCACCACCCAGGGGACACGCCTCAATGCCATATGGTCCCAGCGTGAGGCTATGCATGCTGGGTCTTCTTATAATCATAGGATTTCAAGTCAGCAAACATTATCGATACGCGAACCCAAAAGAGGACGAAACTGACCCGTTTCAGGAAAGAGGTCTGACAGCAGCGTGTCATCAGTGTGTGGTGCATGTGATGAAGGTTGTATCCATGATGATACGAGGCGGAAAACAGCCAGCAGACTGGCCTTGGATAGCATGACACTCCCCTGCACCAGCTCATAACTACGCTCCCACAAGGGCAGGTAAGAATTGTTCCTGCAACACAGACAGCACACCTTAACCCCTTCCCTACCAGTGGCTGACGAATGTGCTTGTGAAGTATTTGCCAATTCCACGCCAAAGAGCCCAGCTGGCAAGGAACAGAGATACAAAGTGACATCAGCAAGAGGCACAGATCCTCACCAGTCCCTGCATCAATCTTCCTTGCAAGTCAAGGGGTTCACACTGATTATTAACTCATTTAGCCCTGAGGCCCTAAAACAGGAGATGGATCGACCATAATGTCATGGGTAGTGCCAGATTACCTTGAATTATCATTGTCGATCCATCACCTGCAACTGATTGATAGTTGTTGGGTGACACCTAACAAAAATTGTGAAGTGCGACCATGGGGAGGAGGGGGGGGAGGAGGAGGGGGTTGCCAGAACCCCTAGGATTCCTTCACCCCCCCTCCCTCCCCCCCAGATCAGCCCTGAACTATCATGGTTGATCCATCTCTTGCAACTGGTACAGTCATTAAACATAACCTCCAAAATAATTATGGGAAATGCGACCGTGGGGTTAAATGGGTTAATCCCTTCACTAATGGGAATATGTGAACACCACCAAGGACCTCACAGCTCTCACAGCTGAACATCCGGTATTCTAAAAGTCACTGGTCATGACAGTTGGCTATCAAAACCACTGGCAGGGACATCATAGGTATGTAAAATAGGCACACACTTTATTTTAATGCAACCTTTGACTATAGAGATGAAAATTACAGACCATCATAAAGTTATCTGGCAGCATAACGAACCATGTTCATGCCAAAAGTACCATATTAATTACCGATAAAGATTCTTTACTGCCATTTGTCATGGGACATAGGAATATAGTTTGATGTTCGATGTTGTTTACACATAAATTTATCATACACACAGCAAGTAATAAAGAGGCTAAAATGAGAATAAGTTTGTACTGAACGTCACATTACTTCACACCATTAAATAATGTATAGTAAAAATCACGACAGAAACCTACCAAACATGCGGCAGAACCAGACTGCGGAAGTAAGTGGCCATGCTGCATGGAGGAAGGATAACGACAGGCGGGCAAGTTCTCTCTCTCTGTGCACCTGGCCTCAGTCCACCTTTCAAACTGAACACCTGAACATAGTGCACAACACTCAAGACAAATTCAAACTGTCAATTTCATGTTATTTATTGTACACTGTGTGATGCCTGAAGCGGCTTCAGCAAGAGGTATAGATCCTCATAAGCCCCTGCAACTGCGGGGGCTCATGAGGATCTATACCTCTTGCAGTTGGTGGTGCTTGTTGTCAGATGCTATTGTGCATGAGGCAATATAAGCCGCGAAGCTTGAACCTTGTACAAACTGTCTAAATACAACATATCCACATTACAATATGCTGTTACTGTGAGAACATGAATTACAATCCTAGGGTATCAGCATGAATTATTAACCCCTACACTGCTGAAAAACGCTGCACACTACCCAACTGAATGAGAAATATATACAATTGCAGGGTTTATACAGCTTGTTAAAAACACTCTGTATCCATGTTTATTTTGGGGCTGGGTTTCTTTAGACGCCGACTTGATAATGATTTTCAAAACACAATCTGCGTCCACTGGCAGCAAAGGGGTCAACAATTAAAGAATGAATAAATGCATTAACACAGGTCTCTTGCATCTTTAGCGAGATAGTGTGTCTGTTAAGCACTTCCACCTGCAGGAAGCAATAATGTGTCCTGGTCCCTGTAGGGCCCAAGACAGTCCATGTCTCTAGTTCTTTCTTGGAGAGGGGCCCTGGAATTTAACCCCTTTACTGCCCATGCATGCAGACTGTGTGTTTCAATGTATTGTAAACTCCACGTCACAGATCCCCAGCCGTCAAAGAAACATGGATACAAAGTGGTGTCAGCAAGAGGCATAGATCCTCATCAGCCCCCGCAACAGCAGTTGGTTGGTGTTCATTTTTTTGTTGTCAACAGTGAAGAGGTTAAGCATTCAATTCAAAAGCAACAGGTACAGCAACAAAAATGTATTTTTCTCTAAAACGAATTTTTTCAAAAAATACTTTACCGATGGCATTACTAATAGGAAGGCACGCTTAGCTTGCCAATTTCAGCCCAAAAAAACGTGTATACATCACAACCAGGGGGGGGGCGACTCTATGGAGCCGTTACCAGGAAATCCTGGGTTGCCTCTCCAGCCTCCCTATCCGGTCACATGCCTGGCAGTACCCGCCACTTTTTACCTTAGCTCAACAGCGGCAAGAAGGGCAGGAGGAAGGGACCTGTGAGTAATGCCATCGGTAAGTATTTTTTGAAAAAATACATTTTAGAGAAAAATACATTTATTTTCTCAAAACTCTTACTGATGGCATTACTAATAGGAAGAATTGCGAATAGGAGGAGGGTGCCACCCCCACATGTTCACTTTGCCAGGAAAAAGCACCCCATCATGCGTTAAGCTATCGAGGTCCCCCCACGCGCCCACTCCCGACAATTTCAGCTAGGCGTGACCTATAGCGCCTGTGGCGCCGGGAGGGAGTGTTGCGCTGCCGAGATGTCCCCCATTAGGGCCAGGCTGCGGCACTGGCCGGATAGCTCTCGCCAGTAGAAGCGGGTGAAGGTGGATCACCCCGCCAAGCCACGGCCGCCCCAACGTCTCTCCCTGCGCAGTTGCGTTCAAGATGGTGCACGCAGCCACTCCTCCACTCTCATGTGCCCGGATGCGCATCGTCCTCGCCCACTCCTCTCTCTCTCTGGACATGTGGACTGAGCTCCTGATGCCTGGCCTCGCCTAGGGAGCACGTCCCGTCGTGGGCGGACTGGCAATTCTCTTCACTGAAGGTGGGGCAGGGCACCCGGATGCGCTCATCTGTGCCGGGATGTCACGTCCGCCCTGGGCCCAGGGCAACAAAGGCGTGAGCGCCCTTGTCTGAGTGGCTTAGTTCCGCGCAGGTAACTCCCAACGCCCGGACAGGGTCCTGTTGGTGGGATTCCCGGGACTGGTACTTCACCTGGAGCTGGTGGACGGTCAACACCTGAGGTGCGGCCGCTGGGGCCGGTTCTTGGCCAGACCGTCGGGTCGGTGAGGAGCTGTACCGCACCATCGGCCATAAACTGGAGACAGGTGGGTTGCCCCATGAAGGCGTGGATCCCGCTCACCCTGGACACCATGGTGAGGGCGAGAAGGAAGCAGGTCTTCCTGGTTAGGTCTCCGAGCTACGCTGGGGGTGGAGGCTTGAACTGCTCCGAGTTGCACCAGGTTAGCACCCAGGACAAGTCCCAGCAAGAGATCAGCGAGCGGGAGCCGGTTGCTGAAAATCCAGGCACGCCATCAGATCCGAGCAGTCTTTGCAGGCCTCCAGGTCGGGTAGGCCTCGCGCTGGGACCATATGGCGTAGAGGCGCATTCCCTGGGTGGTGGATAGGGGGTCCCTCGCGAGAGGGGTGCACCGAATGATAGTTAGTTAGTTATTTGGGTTTAACGCCGAGCAGGCGACTAAGGCCATCTCACGGCGGGATGGGTAAAAATCTGGTCAGCCAGACTAAAAGCAAGGTCTTAAGACAAGATGTAAATATAGATTAAAAATCTCAGGCTAAAATGTCGCACATGTCTGGAAAAGAAACGTCTACAGACTCTCAAAAAGGGCAAATAAAAAATTCACATAGTCTATGAATGCTCAGATCTTGTTAAAAATATTGCATTCTCTCAAAAAATTGAAGATTTTGTCCGGGGGAACATCCCGGAACAAAACCTTCAAGGAGTCTGCTGTGAAGTGTTTATATCTGGTGTCAATTAGGTCAGCACAATACAGCAAAAAGTGTCGAACAGAAAACTGCTCATCACAGGCAAAACACCATGGACGCTCATCCTGTTTAAGTAAGTAAGAGTGCGTAACATATGTGTGCCCGATGTGGAGCCGAGCAAGGACAGTCTCCTCACGGCGGCTGCCGCAGCGGAAAGGTAGACTGTCAGACAACTTAGGAAGAGCTTCATGAAGCTTGTTCCCTTCCTCTTTGTCCCACTCGGACTGCCACTCGCGGGCTATGTACGCACTAATAACAGGTTTAAAATCACTATAGACAGTCTGTGTGTCAGGGACAGGGTCACTGCGGGCACTGTTGGCAGCAGAATCTGCGATTCTGTTGCCTTCGATGCCCACATGGCCTGGGACCCAAATAAAAATGATGTCATAATATTCCTTCATCAAGTCCGCGTAGAGCTCTCTAATCTGCACCAGCAGTGGATGGTCTGTTCCCGCGCCCTGAAGGGCCTGCAGGGCAGAAAGAGAGTCAGACAGAATCAGGAAGTTCCTTTCCCGAGACTGATAGGCATGCTTGAGTGCTAGCAGAATGGCCTGCAGTTCTGCACTAAATACAGAGGAATGGTCAGGGAGACGGAGCTTAAATGGGCGTCTAGGATGGCGAGAGGACACTGCAGCCGCAGCCACTCTTCCATCCTCAGACTTGGACCCATCCGTATAAAGACGACAATAGCCAGGAAAAATTGAAAGGAGTTCATTGAGGCTCTGTTGGTATATGGCTGGTGGAGTACAATCCTTCTTGTGGGCAGTCAAGTCCAGCAAGATGTCAGGAACTGGTAGTAGCCAGGGTGGAGTGACGTGTTGCAGAGATTCCGAAACTTTGTCCAGGTCCACTCCGGCCGCCCGCAGATGAGGTCGGACACGGAAGGAAAGTGGACGGACAGCTCCCGGATGGGCATCGTAAATCTCTGCAAACGACGGGTTAAAAACACAATCATAGGCAGGATTTTCTGGATGGGCCTTCAGCTTCAGAACGTAGCTGAGCATGAGGCGGATGCGGCGGAGCCTGAGAGAAGGCTCCCCTGCCTCTGCATACAGACTAGGAACTGGAGATGTCCTGAAGGCTCCCAGACATATGCGCAGACCTTGATGGTGAATTGTGTTCAGACGCTGCAGAACAGACTTGGAAGCCGAGCCATATACCACAGAGCCGTAATCCAGTTTGGACCGAACAAGGGCCCGGTACAGTCGAAGTAAGACGATGCGGTCTGCACCCCAGTCAGTACGACCAACGACACGAAGAATGTCGAGGGCCTTCCGACAAGAGGTTCTAAGGTAGTTAACATGGTTGCAGAAGGTCAATCTTTTGTCAAAGATGACCCCCAAAAACTTAGCCTCTTCAGCCACCTTAATTGGCACTCCAGCAATGCTCAGGCTAGGTTCTGGAAAAAATTTCGTCTGGTTAGTAAAATGCACACAGACTGTCTTGGAGGGCGAGAATCTGAATCCATTGAGAGACACCCACCCCTGGATGCGATCAACGCACAGCTGCAAGCGCCTCTCAAGGGACGCAAGTCCTCGACCTCGTGCACACAAAGCAAAGTCGTCCACAAACAAAGCGCATTCAGAATCATCCTTGACGGCCTTTACAATGTTATTTATTTTAATGCTAAATAAAACAGGAGATAGAATACTGCCCTGCGGGACACCCATCTCCTGTTCAAAGGAGTCGGAGAGGGTGGAGCCCACACGGACATGGAACGACCTGTTGGACAAAAAATTGTGAATAAAAATGGGCAGATGCCCTTTAAAACCCATGTCCGACAAATCAGACATTATACCATGCTTCCAGGTAGTGTCATATGCCTTTTCAAGATCAAAGAAAATTGCATAGACATGCTGCTTGTTGACAAAAGCATCTCGGATAAAAGACTCAAAGCGGACTAGATGGTCAGTTGTACTACGGAAGCGCCGGAAACCGCACTGGAGGTCTGTGATGAGACCCTGTGACTCAAGATGCCACACCAGTCGGGCGTTGACCAAGCGTTCCATAGTTTTACATAAACATGATGTCAAAGCTATTGGCCGGTAGTTGCCCGGGTCGGAAGGATCCTTACCCGGCTTGGGAATTGGCACAACCACAGCCTGGCGCCAAGATGGCGGAAAATGACCGGTTATCCAGATATGGTTAAAGGCCTTGAGAAGTACAAGGAGTGAATCCTCAGGCAGATGAGAGATATAAATACTGAGCGGATTGAAGCATCATTAACACAATGACTGAGTTAACCCCCTTGATTATATCTTTTTTGGCCCTCCATATCCATGTCTCCCACACAGAGTAAATACCATTGGAAGTTACCCCTAAATCATCATTATTTAAACAGCCACATTTTTATGA
>BTPG01000001.1:127080852-127104468 GCA_036245525.1 Semisulcospira habei | reverse complement strand
ACAAAGGTCACACATGTGTAATCGGTCATACACATCAGCCACAATGGCTTTGCCTTTTTTGTTGTTGTTTTTTTCTCCCTAGAATCCTGATCAATCAGATAACTGTTTCTAGAACATCTGATCGTGACCTTGCATCACAAAACAACAGGAACGAGTGCTGTTTTCTGTGGTACGCATCATTTGAGCGCGTTTTTGCGTGAACTGTTCGGCATCCTGTCTCGAAAGACAATGGAGTATGCGCTTGCTGGGTCAGTCACTGGAGTGACCTCTCCAGTGCGCAAGCCTGGGCGAAGTGTATGGAGATCCTGGGATGCCCAGTCGTCAAGATCCCCCTCTCGGCCTCGCTGATGTATCCAAAGGAATGCAAAGCAGTACGTTTGGCACCAGTTTGGCTGCAGGAGCTGCCAGAACAGTGCGTGAATACAGGCAGCTGTCTGCCTTCGGGGCTCCACTCCTGATTTGAAGGGTTTACTCCCCCACATTTGGCCGTTAGACCACAAGTTATGTGCTCCTATGAGGCCTAAAAAAAAAGTTCGTTTACCCAAAAAGTGGGGAATGTAAACATTGCTATTTTGAAAAACATGTAGTTTGGTCTTTCTAAAAATGCAATGTTGTCATTTCTATCATTTCTCTTTGTTTAGATATTGACCCCTAAAGTTACGCAATGTAAGACAGCCGTGGCGCCTTCAGTCTTTGCCGTACTGGTCAGAATAATCAAAAATTTCATAGCTTTTTTGTTGATTCATAGCTCTGTCACAATAACATTATCCATTTATATGGTTTTATGAAGTTTATGTTAAATGGCAGAGATCCAAAATTAAATAATGAACGCAAAATATCAAGAAAAAATATTCACGCTCTGACGAACAGACACAAAATATCAGAAACAGACACAAACTATTTCAAACAAGAGGACTGTTATAATCAATCATATATTATTCATGATAAATAATGACAGGACATCACAACAAGGGATTTTAAAAGCAATTACATACCTCAGGAATTGATGTTTAATCCAAGAATACTACCACTAGAATAGACAACTTTGAAGCATTCAGGCTTGGGAGAGCTTGTTATAGTTTGTTTTTCCACTGCAGCACCAAATCCTAATTGATACATGTTAGATTCACTTAAAGTCTGAGGTACATACCTCGCACAACACAGTGACTAAATGTCAATATCTGAATCGGAGTCAGTCTTCCAGGTCCTGCACACCCTCAGCTGGATGCTGGCGCTCGGTGTTTACACAGTTGTTGCACTTGCACAGCTCAGTGCACAGCAAGCCGGCCTCCTGGCAGCCACACCTACTCTGGGGAGTGCAGCCTGATTTGGCACATTTGCATGTCACCATGTTTAACACGTCATGGGGCACAGTGGGCATGGTCATCCATTTGACATCCAACTTGCCGTCTGTCTGCGTCCAACCGTGCTCGTCAGCTGAAGGCGCGTTGATGTATGGGGACAGGCTTCGTCGGAAGATGGCAGCTTGGTAGTTAGCTCGCCTACTGTGCAGACGAAGGCTGTCCTGGGTGGGGGGAATGGCGTCCTCATTTCTTAAGTCTCGACAGAACAGTCTGTATCGAACTTCGTCGATGTTTAAGCAGTCGTTCTCAGCGTACAGGGCACAGACAAACTGCTCAAGGGCAGACAATAGTTCCTCAGAGGGCTCCCAGTTTGTCCCAAGCTCCTGGAATGCCCCCTGAACCCTCTGGTTGGATAGCATCAGCTCCAGAGCTTTTGACTTGCCCTTGAACTTAAAGGCACTGATGCTGTCACAACCAGTGAAGGTGTGCATGCCGATCAACGCACTGCATGCAGATGCACTCATCTCCTCAGAGAGTCCAATGGCAGTGGCACTGACATTTTTTGTTGCATTGATGGAACCTGTGGACACAAACAGCTCTGCACTAATGTCCATTGCAAAAGCAACTGAGAGAACCAAAACATCTGTGTCTGGGGATTTGATAATGATGCTCCCGTACGCTGCTGATGCATGCTGTGCATGAAGAAGCATGCGTGTATCGGCTTCCTCGTGGTCACACTGAAGCTCAGGAACAGCTTCAACACCACCTGCAGTCAACCGCTGGCATACTAGTCCGTGTGCATAGAACACTTCCAGGCCAGGAGGAATTTCTGCACAGAGGCCAACCCATTCCTGGGCCAAGAAGTGAAGGAGCTCTTCCTTGTTGTCATTGGATGACAGAAAGCGACTGAAAGGAGTTGGGACATCTTGTGCACTACGTGTGATGTGGATTGCACGCATTTCTTTCTTGTACCTTCTGTCACGTTCCTGCTGCTTAATGCTTGGCTGAATGTACCGGTCTGCTACAAAGTCAACGCGTTCTGACTGACATGCTCTTGCAATGTTGACAATCTGACGTAGCAGCTTCTTGGCCAGCTCTCCGAAGGTCTTTGGAAGATACACTTGCTGCTGCAGAATGGCCATAGCATCAAGAATGACCACCTCAGCATGAAGATCCTCAACATTGTTTGTCATTGCCCTAAGAGCTGTACCCAATTTTGACTTGTCAGTTCTCGCAAGAGTGCCATTCTCGTTTGCTATTGCCAGGGGCACGCCACTTAGGTTGTACTTGAGAACAGACTGGAGACTAATGTTTCTCACCCTGGAAGCAATCAAGATCCTGGTGATCATGGTGCGACTTGCCTTCACTGCATTGAGTTTCTGTTGCTTTGGGTTCTTTTTAGTTTCCCCAAATGTTTTCAACTTCAGCTGGTGGACTGGCGCGAAGACATCCTTGTTGCAAGTTCTCAGACGCTCCTCAATGAAGCATTCACATGCCTCATTTCCCTTCTCCTTTGCGGACAGCATGTCCTCCATGACTCCTGGTTCAGCCACCACACCTGCAAGCACAACAAGGGAGCCATACAAGCATTCACACAAAGAAGCCATTTTTTCCTTACTTTTAGCACATAATGATTACAAAATTTATTACAAAATAATGTTACGCTAGCAGGTAAGTACCTGCACCCATTCTCTTTTCTGTACTTGACCAAACTAAACTCAGCACACAAATAATTAATTTCTAATCTGATTTACTTTTCTTTAATTAAACAACGTTAATTTTCATCAGGAAAAGGTTGTTGGTAAAAATCCTTAGAGGTTAAAAAAAAATAGATAGACAAACAAACCTGTGGCAATGTTGAACAGCATGGGATGGGTACTTGTGAAGGGGTTGGCCATGTCTGTGATGGTCTTCATGAGCTTGCCAACATCACGTTCATCAGCCTCAATCCTTGACATCTCCAAGTCCTTGTGTCCTATCGGACAATAATGCACCATTTTAAGTAAAAACAAGTGGCCAATTCAAAACTGAATTAAATATTTTTTTGAAGAAAATTGTATTGTATTATCATAATACATGCTGCGTACAAGCTGTAGTAAGGGCCTCTGTGTGAATGAATACCGTGGGTATGATAGAAATACACACGTGTAGTTGTAACTGTCTTTAAAATTGAAGTTACCACTTGCAAATGACAAGAAAATCTGACTTAACACAATAACGGAAAAAAATTGATGAAAAAGAACAATACATTACCTTGTTCAGCATGCACTTGCCCTGCCATTTGACAGCATGCAGCAGCCATGAGAGCTCGAGTCACTCGGGTGAGAAGCCACCGGTGAACTGCACCTTTCTTTCTTGTGATGCCTTTCAACCCGCCCCCAGTCTTGGCTTCCCTGTTGACTGTTTGCTCGATCACAAGATCACACGCAGACTGAGAAAATGAGTTGTCAGGATGCCGCTGGACAGCAAAGCGCCCTTCACAGAACTCTCTGTAGACATGTGGATGCGACAATTTCAGCTGCATCATTTCTGCGAAGTACACAGTCAGGTATCGTTCATAATTCTGTCTGTCGTAAGCAAAAAACCATGGCAACATCATGCGAACGCCTGCCAGATGCAGTTCAAAACTGCCTTCCCGTGTGCCCCTCACAAACAACAACAGGGTCTGTAGCATTTCCAGGAGAGAGTTCCAATAGCCATAGTTTGGATTTAATGAAGCACGCTGTTTTCTGTGGTTCTGGAAGGCTTGCACCAATGTCTTTCCATGGTCAGAAGATGTTTTCTCCTCGAATGACTCAGGAAAGGACTCGTTCAGTTCGGCAGCAAATTGCAGAGCTAGCTGCTGGTCCTCTGCAGAAAGCGTAGCCAGGAACTCCGTCCACTGTAGGCGACACAGACAGTCTGCAAGCAACTTGTAGCACCGGATGCTTCTGTTGTAGAAAGTGCCCCCAAGCACACCAGTGACAGATCCAGCAGCAACAACACCAGAATCCACAAATATCTCCATCAGCCCACAGTTTTCATATCTTCGGCCAATGACTGCTATAAAGGCTGCACTGGTGTGAAACTCTCCAAGCCGGAGAATTAGTCTTTCTTTAAAGTCTGGGTTTTGCCATCTGATGGTTTGCGCTTTGGCATAGATGGGTTGGTCAAAGCACATGACCACATGTTGCAGTTTTAGCTCATCGGCAATCCGAACACCCCTCTGGAGTATTGCCAGAACTGTAGACATTTCAGTTGGACTGCTGTCTATCATGGGCAGGTAACCAATCTGAAACAGCAACAAAATGCGGAGAAATTGGGCAAAGTAAAAAATAAATTAAAATAATAATAATAAACAAGCTCCACATTTGTATCGGCAGGATTAAGATAAAAGTTACAGTAACATTGCGTTATAAATTGCTTCGATCATTTTTCTTTGCTCTGACAAATTGACATAGATCTATAAACAAATTTTAAAATGTAAAAGGAAAAGGGCGCGTCTTAATTTGTTGAAACTCCAATGGTATGGCCACGTCACCAGATTATCAGGCCTTGCAAGGCACAGTGCAAGGAGGTAGAAGAAGAGAGAGATAGAAAAAGAGGTGGGAGGACAACATTCGAGAATGGACTGGCTTGACACTGAGCGAAGCCATCAGGGTTGCTGAGGACAGAGAAAGATGAGTACGCTGGTTAAACGATCATCTGTGGTGCCCCTACGACCTCCGAGTTACGGGATAGAATAGGATAGGAAAATTAAAAGATTTTTTTTATTAGAAATTCTATCAGTCAAAATGACACTGACAACGAATAGCTGGCTGATTCATAGAACCACTTTAAAAGATACCTTTGAGACTGGTGGCACAATGCCTTCCCTCAATGCAATGTTAAATCCTGTCCAACTTGGTAACACTTGACAAAGTTCTTCAGGCACCTTTGCGAGGCTGAAGAGCAGGTCTAGTGACAGCGACAGAAACTGAAACAATGAATACAAATTACATATATGTATTACTCATTTTTACTGCAAACTTTGACTTTGACTTTTTGTGCATACATCACTCACAGATGTGGTGGATTCTCTGACTCATGACATATTTCTTTCTTTTCCCTTATCTCAACAATCCCCTGGAGATTAAAAAATATATATATTAATTTTTGGTCAACTGAATTTTGTTAACATTTGCCACCTATGTCTCCCTGCATATTACCTTGAGTGAATTCGCACAGAAAATAAATGCAAAGCTACATACTTTCTCAAAAACTGCGCGAACAGTGCACATACACTGAAACCATGCATTCAGAGCACACAAATGTGGTGTGTACATGGTGACAAAGGGCATGTTTTGCTTTAAGAGTATCCTATACTTGCTATGTGCGCATTTGGTGTATGCATACATGGCACCATGCGGCATATTTGCCAGTGGTCAAAAACATTGCGCACTGTGTGTGCACATACACTTAATATGTGCATCAACTGATCAAGTAATTCTGGTAATGATTTTGAATGGCTTGCCATCTTGTTCATATTAAAGAAAAGCTCAAAAACAACTTACCGACACATCCCTCCAAATGTCCATAGAGCTATCAATAGGATGTAAAGCTGGATCAGGACCTCTGCGTTTCTCCATTACATATGCAGGGATGCAATCCTCGGGGACAGGGATGCTGCTGAGTCGTGCCTTTTTTGGTCTGCTAGCATCACCTCCTTCACAAGCAACTGGCTGCTGTACCACTCTTGAACTGCTGCTCTCTGTCTCCTGGATGATGATGCCTGAAGTGCAGTGTGTTGTCCCTTTCCCTGACAATGTCTCTTCATGGAAGTCACTGTTGTCAAAAGCGAGAGTAGTGAACTTCTCTTCCTGAAAATTGTCAGGCACCAGTGTGTTGCGGAGAAGCTGTTGGTTTGCAAGTGCAGTGTCAAGTTCCAAAACATGGGTGTTTGAGACACAGTGGCCAAGCCCGTTTAGCAACTGAATCAGCCTTGCACATCCAGTCCAATGTCGCACAGTCATGGCTAATGCCACATGTTTAGGTGTTGTTTTCCGTCCACGTGAGTGTAGATACACCAAATCTTGGCAGATAGAGACAAGTTTTCTTTCCAACTGAGTGTCCTCAATCTGTGTATAGTCATCAAAGACAGGATCTTCTGAGAGCCCTGTAATCAGTGCCACAGTGTTAAACAGATGAACTGGGACCGAACACTTGGCAGCAGCAGCAGTTAAATCTTCCAGTTCAACAGGCCACTTCACTATAGATGGGTTTTGTTTTTCCAGCTCTGCCTTCAAGTGAAGGCCAGACATGTACAGCTCTTTTCTGGTGTTGATGTCAGAAGACGCAGAGGATGAGGGTTCAAAAGCTGGGTGTTCATCCTCAGTCTCGGATTCACTGTCACTTTCATCACTTGTGTGTTGTGAGTCCATGTACCTGCAAGATACAAAAAAGATTAAATCATCCAATTAAAACAAGAAAATGTGCTTTGTCATGGACTTTATTTCAGTCAGAAACACAAACAGCAGGACTATTTTTACTAAATTTCTTGCTCTATTTCTGGGCATTATCTGTCAACACACCACCTCCTTCCCCCCCCCCCCCCCCCCTTACCCCGCATCACACACACCCTGCGTCTATTACTTCACACACAACAGGAACTCAAATTTCAATCAATTGATTTGTACAATAATATGTTGATAACTTCATTTATATTGATTTCCTTATTATATGCAGCACTCCCTACTCTAAAGGGTTCACAGTGCTTTCCACGGTACTACTTTTTAACACCAACAACAACAAATTGTGAACCAATTTGTACATATACATCATCATTTTAATGAATAGAAGTTGTAACAATTACATGTATGTCCATACCTGGCTAGACTCTGTGAATGCGCATAGACGAGTTCACTCTTGTTTTTCTGATGTGGTTGGAAAAACTGCAGTCCAGGATAGCGTGCCCTCAAAGCAGACTTTAGATTCTGTTTTTTGGCATATGGGGCACAGCCACTTTGTCTTGCATAGTCAACATGGAGTTGAAATAGTTTATTGAAAGTCAACACACATTTGTCTTGGTACAGCTTTCCAGCTACAATGTCTGAACAAAATTGTTCAAACCCTGCATCTGTGTCGCGTGTGACCGTTGCTGAGCTGCTGCCGACTTTCCTGGTGTAGGCCCTATAACATTTCTCGTGATATTGTACCTCGGCAGCTGCCAGGTCAGTGCAACCCCTGATGTGAAGAAGCACTTTTTCGTCTTGTTTCTCTTCTGCTGCTGCTTGTAAAGTTCGGCCATCTGTTTCGCACAGTGTGAGTTTTGCTATAGTGTAGGTGCCGTTCTTGTTTCTAGTGTATTGATCTTTTTGGCATATTATACAGATGTCTGGCAGGATGGCACTGTTTCTAGACTTCAACTTGCCAATCGCTGACACATTGGACTGCCTTGTCATGCGCTTTCTGTCAGTATCGTTGTCACGCACACTTAAATCAACAGCAGTGGCTTTTGACCGACGTTTCTCAGCTCTCTGAAGTGTTGTTTTGTTTGTCAGCCGCTGATAGCATTCGCGGTGAAAACCGAAAGTACCGCCGAGGAACGATGAATTGCCGTGAGTTTCCAGCAGATTTCGAAAAGAGCTACTCACTGATTGCGCTTCACCATCAAGAGCTATCCACTGGGAAGAAAATTCAATCACTCTTTGTAACGAAATGTCTGAAAAAGCACAAATATTCCCACCACACTGCACGTTGTGAAAGTGTAAACAACACTCCTGCGAGGCCATTTTGAAACCGCGCCGGTCGGGCTTGCAAATTTCTGATTGGTCAAAAATCGGACTTTCTCGTACGTCAGCACACAAGAGTTGTGAAGCGGTTATGCCCCTTGTCATAAAAGCTTCACTATTTTAAATCAAATTTTCACCCATAAAGAGATATAAATGCGAGTGACAACATTTATAAACGTTCTCAGTGATATTTTAACTGCCTATCTCAACAGTGTGTACGTTCCCCACCTTATTTAGTAAACAAAGTTGCACGATAGAGTTAGAGACCTTTAGGCCTACGTTGGATCCAACCTGATCTCCTCCGTCCTCTAGCCGTTGGCTGTCAGAAACAGCTCATCCGCCTAGTGGTGCAATGTGAACACCACCCCCTCACGTGGTTTAGCCCACCAGCTGAGGTGGTTTGCCAGGGTGTGGCGCTTGGAGCCAGCACGTGAGAGATTAAGGAGATGGATGAGGACCAGTGATGCCCGTCCGTCCTATGTAGGACGCAGCTGCCGAACAGCAAAGGTACTACCTCTATCCAGAGCCCCCTACACCCTTTGCGTGAACTATCAACATAATATTATGCATAGGACCTTTGACCCAACCTACTTTGCTCACAATCATGTGACCCGACCTACAAACAAGCTGCGACACACCACGCTAAGCCGGCTGCCTACACGCGCCTACCAGCAATACGGATCAACACAACACACGGATCGTGTTGCTGTGTCTCTACCCCTCTACCATGGGCCCACTCGCGAAACTGATAAACCAAGTCAGATGATTCTATTCCAGGTTTCCCTGGCCTCACTTGTTATGGAAATACACGTAATCATGTGACCCTATTTGACAGCGGAGCCCAGTAGATACTGCGATTCTATGGTCACAGTTTCAGTTCAGCTCCTGGCCTGCGAAGGACTAGGCAGCTTGAGAGGGTCACGATTAGTGTCGAGCAGTGTCATCAGGAAAATCATGGCTTTGTTGTTGTTGTGCGTCGTGTTAGTTGTGGCTGTCTCGATTTGCAACAGTCTATCCTTAAAATTCAGTCTCAGCGTGGACGTCGATCCCGAGGTGTATATGGATTCGGTAAGTAAGTGTGTGTGTGTGTGTACTGCATGTGTAGCGCGGTACAGAAGACATTCAGTTTCGTGATGGGGTTTGGGGGGGGGGGGGCGGGCAGCGTGCTCGACACTGAAACTACTTTCTAGCCTACTGAAGGCCGCCGGCAAACAGTGTCATTTTGTGTCGGGGAGGGGAGAGGGTTGGAGCATAGGGGCCCGATGATCCGCTTTGACTAATGCAAATCCGCTGCGCCACCGCGTGCGCGCCACCGCCGCCTATAAGTTCAAGACGGAATACAAGGGAGGCAATAGATTTCCCTGTCCCCCATAACCCGCCCGTCAGGGCCGTCCATGATCACCTCGGTGCTGTGGACGTTAAACCCGAACTAACTAAGGGAGGAAACAAAATCACTGACACAAACTGAGCGGCGAAGCACTGTGATTCCAGGGCAGTTCAACCCTCAAAGCAACCATCCGCCTAAAACCTCGAACTGAACAAACTCGGTAGATATTTTGCCACAAATCTATACCAACTTTGTCCTCCGATCAAAACTGATAGTTTAGTATCAAGGGGCGGCGCGGCTTTTTCCAGTCAACCATCATTATAGCAGACGCCGAGTTGGGTTTTAGGTACGGCCGGAAATACGCCCCGTGCTCATTTTTCATTGGTTTATGTAAATTAGCATATCCAATGAAATTAAAACAAGAGTGCGTCTTGTCGACATGAACTTGTGACACGCAGCAGTCGCTGTAGTAGTCCAAGAGCTAGCCCCACTACTTTGCACCCCCCACCCCACCACGCAATAAGATGGGTTTCAAAGTGTACCTTAGTATGTCCTAAGATGTTTAAGCGATGTTCCCCTAAAATCTTTAAAATGAACACACCAGAGATATAAACGATGGCGCAAGGGTATCCCCATTCACGCTTTTCGCAGATGCTAAAATGAGCATGAGAAACATTTTCCTCTAAATAAATATGAATTCATTCCAGATGCCCAAATCAGGCAATATTATGTTAAGGCACACCTTCTGAGTCCTCTGCAAAAAATCAGAATGAAAAATATTGAATGTGTGGCTCACAGAGAAGGTATTTGTGCACCCAGTAAATGGCCATTTCTCCGAAATCGCAAAAAAAAAGAAAAAAAAAGAAAAGAGGACAGAAATAATGTGTCAGATGCCTTACGACATTTTCTATAGCACTGGCAGTCAATATTCAGGCTTACATCATTAAAACAGGATGTCACAATTATTATAAACTTGACTAGGTGATGTTGTGAGTACTGTGAGTGCCACATTAGTTGATTTTGTATCCCTACCCCCAAGTTGTAAAAATACACAAAATTAATGAGAAAAATTACTAAAGTTATTCCATTTCATTTTGACCTCTCTTTACCTATTAATTTTCAATAATTTGAGCATAAAGTGCAAGAAAATGAGGAAAGTCGGCATCCTTTATGACACGTTTGTGGTGAATGATAGCTTTTTCCCATTTAAAATTGCCAAATTGGGAAACATATGTTGTCTCCGATGCCCTCAGAAATTTTGTATACAACTGATAGATCTTTTTTAGGTTTTAATAGTTAGGATAGAGTACCACAGTTACTCCCAACCTGATTTTATGATGCTGTGATTCATTTAAGGGCCACAGTGGCTGAATCTGCTGCCCTACCCCCATTTTACCAGTATGCAAAGGAATGCAAAATGATCATAAAAAATTGCTTAAGTCATACACCTCTGTTTAAATATTTTTTGTTGCCAGTTTTCGTAAAAAGTATGCACATTGAGCATAAAATTTGTGATCATTCATTAATTTCAATGTGACCCATCAATTTAATTGTAATTCTTTTTTGTTAAAGCATAAAAAGGGGGAAATGTCTGTAAACAGGGGCTGCTGCTGAAGAACTTCCTCTTTAATAGAACAGCAAGACTAAAGTAAACGGCACATTCAGCAGTCTTGTCAAACTCAGGGAAGGTGAACCTCAGGGAGATGATGTGTCTGATGCTGTTCTTGGTCTACATTAATGATATCAGTACAGTACAGCAGCATCAAGGTTCGTCTCGAACATCCTCCATGCATTGCGGATGACTTTGCATTGTGGAGCGCAGCAGAACATACTGAAATAGCATTTTGCAGAATCCAGGATGCTGCCAATAGAGTCAGCAGTTGGACTGAAAGATGGCCACTCAAACTGAGCTAGACCATCTCTTTTAATCAGATGGAAGAGGTCACCTTGAAAACTGGAGACCTTCCACTACCAAAGACAGACAGGCCAACTTTACTGGCAACAAATAAATTACTGGATTCACATGGAGGCCTCACATCAAAGCCATGGAAGCTAGAGCTGCGGGAAAAAAGTCTCTGATGAAGAAACTGGTGGGGACCATATTGGTGCAAATTACAGCATCCTGGCATAAGCAAACACCAGTTCAGTCAGACCAGTAGTGGGGTACCAAGATACTTTGACAACATGAAACACTCCCTGCAAAACCAAAATGCCAGGTTTGACAAGATGCAGAACATGGGTCATTCTCATGATGCAGTGAAATTCTTAGAGCTATCTGGAGTATTAACTTAAATTTGTTTTGGCTGTTAGGAACCATGAAACTTTATTATGCATATTCATATTTACACCTTTCTAGATGAAAATAAATGAGAAGAAAAGACCATACTAGACCCGCCTTACGCTAGGTAAAATATCTCCTAACAGTCTATCATTTTTGCCTTTTTTTCTCCACTAAACAAACAGCAAACAAAGTAATTGGTCACATTTTGATCAGAATACAGTCCAACCTTCCACATATTTTACGGGGCATTAAAGGGATCGGAGACATGACACCTTCCTGAGATACATCCTCCCTGAGTTTGACAAGACTGCTGAGTGTGCCATCGACTTCAGTCATGCAATTCTGTTGAAGAGGAAGTCTTTCAGCCATCGGTACATCATGCCTCCAACTCCAGATGGCAGAACCTTAACAGCAGCCCTTGTTTACAGACTCCCCCTTATGTTCTTAATCCAAAATAGTTACAATTAAATTGATGGGTCACATTGTAATTAATGAAATGATCACAGATTTTTATACTCAATATGCATACTTTGTTAAGAAAACTGGAAACACAAACATTTAAACAGAGAAGTATGACGAAAGCACTTTTTTGGGATCATTTTGCGTTCCTTTGCGTACTGGAAGAATGGGGGTAGGGCAGCAGATTCAGCCACTGTGGACCCTAAATGCATCACAGCATCATAAAATAAGGTTGGGAGTAACTGTGGTACTCTATCCTAACCAATAAAACCTTTTTAAAAAAAATGTAAAAAAAAAATTAAAAAGAAGACCCATCAGTTGTATACAAAATTTCTGAGGGCATCAGAAATCTTTTTTAAATTATTTTTTATTTGATTTCACGGACATGGCCATTTACTGGGTGCACAAATACCTTCACTGTGAGCCACAGATTAAATGTTTTTTCATTCTGTTTTTGCAGAGGACGCAAAAGGTATGCATTAACATAATATTGCCTGATTTGGGCTCCTGTAATAAATTTTGATTTATTTAGAGGAAAATGTTTCTCAAGATCACTTTAGGATCCACGAAGACTGAGCGTGAATAGGGGTACCCTTGCGCCATCGGCTATATCTCTGGTGTGTTCCTAAGGATTTTAGGGGAACATGGCTTAAACATCTCAGGACATACTAAGGTACACCTTGAAACCCATCTTCTTGAGTATTGTGGGGTGGAGGGGGGGGGGTGCACGGTAGCTAAGACTGGCTTATGGAGTATAGGTACGCATTTCGGCCAGCCCCACTGAAAAAGTCTACCGGCTTTAATGGATCCGGTTTAAACACTGCTCAGTTGTCAATATCTTTTCGAGTAAATGAAAAAATGATTCTCTTCGACTTTAGAGTAAACACGGCAGAAAACGATGGATGCACTTCAGTGCATAGAGGTCTCTTGCACGGCACTCTACTGAAGGGTTTAACGTTCATGAGAAAGAGGTCCGGGATACTTCCGGCCACATCTAGAATTTCGCGGGTGCGGTCTGTTTCCACCCGGCCTTGTATTCTGTAGTAGGCTGCGGTGGTGCGCACGCGGTGGCGCACCGGATTTCAGTGCATTGTAGTCAAAGTGAGCTCGCTACTATCATCGGGCCCCTATGGGTTGGAGGGGTACTTTGGTCCCAAAATAGGGAGGGGCGGGGGGGGGGGGGGCAGATAACAGAGGATACTCTTGTCCCCCACCCCCCACCCCACACACCTAAGTACCGAAGAGGAGGCCAGAGTGAGAGAGGCTCCGTCAGTATTTCATTATGAGTATGACGGCTACCGATCAAATTAACTTGAGACTGACATGTAGTAATCGTCTTGACGTCCTGAAGAAGGCGGAGAAATATCTGCAATCGCTCGTAAAACTTAAACATAACTTTTTAAAAAAACAAAACTGAAAACAAACAAACAAACAAAAAATAAAAAACAGCGCATTATCTAGGCGCTTCATATCCCAATTGAAAATCGGCTCAGATGTTAACGGTATCTTACACAGTTGAACTAAGTAAGTAAATGTGATACGTGCGGTAAAACATGAATCTTATCTCTGTGGAGCGTTTTGTTTTTCCCACCGCGATACTCGTCCACGGTGTACCTTTGAGGACTGACTGACAGACCAATACGGGAATGCATTTTTAACGATCTTTGTAAGTGACAATGTGACAAAACATTTTGTTACAAAGCAGGTTGAGGCTTCAGGGAAAGTCCATGCCGAGCTAACGGCGCCGTGTGTGCGTATGTATGTATGTGTGTGTGTGTGTGTGTGTGTGTGTGTGTGTGTGTGTGTGTGTGTGTGTGTGTGCGTATGTATGTAAACAAGAGAATCTCCGATATTTCTGTACACACGAGCTTGAAACTTGGCGTACACATCGACGCGCTTTCAGATGAGCATGCAGGTGTACTAATATATCATGTAGATAGGTAAAGTCAACCTGATTTTATACAAATTATAGCAAGACTGAAATTGTACCGTGATATTCTAGTTTTGTCACCATTTTCCCCAAGTCTTGAAGCGAAAGCAAGATTTATACCACGTTCAATATAAAATTACATAAAAACAACAACAAAAACGTCATGACAAATGACGTTTGACAAACTAGTGACGCGTATGCACTGCGCGCGCCCCTTACAGAGTTCACTATGACGCATGGCACATCTGCGAGGCTTTTTCAAAAGGAGATATTTAAACACCATAATCAAGTCAAAGACAAAAGGTAGACACCCTTGACAGCGAAGGCAGCTCTCATAAAGAAGGGACTTTGTGGGTTATGGTTCATCCCATCTTTTTTTTTTTTTTTTTTTTTTGGTTACTTCAGTTGTCAGAGGATTAGGCCTGCCCGCCTCGGACATGTTGGATATGCTATTAAATTCGCCCCACCGCGATCCGTCCTAAAGAAAAATCCCTTCTATAAATAGAAGGGACTTTAAAACTGATGGGGTTACGCAATAAAATAATTATATGCGCGCGTTGTGTTCGACCTATATTAAAATAATTAGATAAGTTAGATAATATCAACGAAAGGAAAATTCAGCTGAAGCGAAGGCACAATGACGTATGTGATACGGGGAAGAAACAAAAAGCTGGATAAGTAAAAATTGCAGGGATTACGCAACAAAATAATTATATGCAACCGTTGCGTTCGGCCTATATTACCAATTTGATACAAAAGAATGACTGAAAATGTGTTAAATTAAAAAGTAAAATAAAAAATAAAAAAACTGAGAGAAATTCCAGTTCGTGCGAGGTTGTTGACTGATAGTCGGAAGTATGGTCCGTGGCGCAGTGGTTAAGGAGCCTGCCACCAATGCCAAAGGTGCGAGGTTCGAAAACGGGTTCCGGCGTCGGACTTTTCTCCTCTGGTAAGTGTCACCGTTAATTCGGGCGGACCGTCGGGGGTTCTTTCTCCGGTTACTCCGGTTCTTCCACCCCCCACACTTTGGTACCGGTTTCAGGCCACTTTACAAATTTCAAATACATATCTGGCACATATCAAACTCGCTGCGACCGTATTTCCTCCCCTCCTTTTTTGCTCCTGCGACTCCCTGCCTGACAAAAGCTTTTCGAGTTTTTCAGTTCACGGATAGTACGACCGTGTCTTCACTTATACTGTGTATACACTATTTAGTTATAAATCCAGACCAAAAAGGTGACTGCCAAGCGTGTAATATGCAAAGAAGTACCCAACGGAGAAAGAAACACGCTTAGAAAAGACGGGTACAACACAATTTATTAATATTTCGGGTAAATACCCTTTGTCAAAATAGACAAACAAACAAACATAGAGATTAGCCGCTACTTATCTTCAATGGCAGAAGGAATGTGGCAACTGAAGGAGGTGACGTAAAATAAAAGAAAAGGAAGAACAAAAGTGCGGAAAAAGTAAAAATGACGTCAACGAAAAATCGCGTAAGAGAGAGACTCGGAAAGAACCTGAACACGAGAGACAAGAGTGTGTGCAAGCACGTGCAGGAGCGAGCGAAAGAAAAGGCGTGTAGATGAGGCCAGAGAAAGAGAGAGAGAGAGAGAGAGAGAGAGAGAGAGAGAGAGAGGAGAGAGAGAGAGAGAGAGAGAGAGAGAGAGAGAGAGAGAGAGAGAGAGAGAGAGAGAGAGAGAGAGAGAGAAGAGAGAGAGAGAGAGAGAGAGCGAGACGGAGAGAGAGAAAGAGAGAGAGAACGAATGGAGAGTACCCTTGGGCACGAAGTAGGCTGAGTGTCTAATACACAAAGCCTGCTAAACACCAACCCGAAGGCAAACTTTATATCACCTTCAAGTAGAGGACTACCTCGGGGAAAAACGGGAGGACCTCGGGGAAAAAACCCCAGCATTTAGCACGGTACACAACAAGTAATAAGTCATGAAAACAAAGCAAAGAATCAAATTCAGTAAGAGAATATTGGTATAAGTGGAGAGTAGGTAGTTGTGAAACCGTCTTCAAGGGTAACTCAAAAAATAAGGGGGAGAGAGAGAGAGATGATGATGAATCTTTATTTATTCAGGATAAAGCTATTAGGCAACTCAATGCCTGTCTTACAAGCTGTCCTGTAAACAAACAACATAACAGGAAAATAAACATAGCATGCAAATAATAACAATAATAATAATAATAATAAGAAGAAAAACTACGGAATAAAAAACAAACACAATAGGTGAATCAATGAAAGGGAAAAAAAAAAAATTCGTATTGGAGAAGTTGTAACTGCCACCAACACAAAAGTAAGAGAAATAAATGAGTGCATAGCATTAATATTATACTCAGCTAAGACAGTGTCAAAGAATCAGCAGCATCAAGAGCATATAGCGACACCGACAAGACCAAGGATTATCAGTTTACAAATGTAAGGAGAAAGAGAAAATACTTGACTTTCACGTGTTATCAACAACAATACTCTGATATGGCAAACTGTGAAGTCAGGCTGAATGGAAGTGCGTTCGCAAAGCTCGTTTAAAATGGGTTTTACCTGAACATGATTTAATGTTCAATGGCAATGAGTTCCATACAAAACTGCCCGAAAATAGAAGGCTTGACTTGTAGAGATCTATCCTGGGTCGGGGTAAATGAAGCAAGCCATGTCTCGTGTGTAGCTGATGCCTAGGGCTGAAGTTAAATAGCGCGCACAGATACTCGGGGACTTGATAATGAAATATTTTGTGCATGAGGACGCATTTGTTAAATTTGAGTTGTTCCTTCAGTGGAAGCAGGCCAAGAGATTTTATCTTTTGGTCTGTGGAAGTAGGGTGTGGAATAATTATTTTAACTGAACGACGATATAGAGAGTTGACTTTTTTAATATGACGTTCGCTGCATTCGTCCCACAAAGAGGACGCATAGTCACAGTGGCTCTTAATGTGCGCGTGAAAAAACAATGTACAGCACTTTGTACTAAGAATATGTCTAAGTTTAGAGAGCAGAAATACATTTCTGGACAAGGTTTTGCACAAACTGTCAATATGCGACGACCAATTGAGCTGGTCGTCAAGTACAACTCCCAGTAGGCGGTGCTTGGATACCTGTTGGATAGGTTTATCACCAAGTGAAAGTATCAAAGGGGCAGGACGTAGCTGATGCTTTTGGCGGGTTGTTATCAACATGCTTTTGGTTTTAGAAGTACTGAGGAGCATGCGATTATGCGTACACCAATCTAACACTTCATCAAGACTTTGCTGGAGGATACAATTTAGCGTCATGAGACGATCGTCTGATGTATGCAGCGTGGAATCGTCAGCAAAGAGTTCGCATTTTACCGTAGGATTTGAGATGGAAAGAGGCAGGTCATTGATGAATAAAGAAAATAAAAGAGGCCCTAGGATAGATCCTTGGGGAACACCGTGCCTCACTATACCTTCTTTCGAATACCTTCCGTTCGAGTACACCTTCTGTCGGCGGCAACTTAGGTAGGATGAGAAAAACGCAATAGAGTTCAAATCAAACTTATACACTGAAAGTTTCTTTAAAAGAATGTTGTGATCGACTAAATCAAATGCTTTGGTTAGGTCCAGAAAAACTGCACCATTTAATTTGGAATTATTGATTGATGAGAGCCAAGAGTCAACGATGTGAACGAGTGCAGTATGGCACGAGTGTTTAGGTCGAAAACCGGACTGAAGAGATAGGAGTAGGCGTTGATTCTCCAAGAATTGGAGTAGGTGCTTGTGAATGTGTCTTTCAATTGGCTTCGATAATATTGATAACACTGAAATAGGACGGAAATCGTTTGGACTTTTGGGATCTTTACATTTGGGAATGGGGACAACTTTAGCATCTTTCATGGCATCTGGAAAAATACCTTGGGTGATAGAAAGGTTGAATATAAATGTCAAGGAGTCAGCTGTGTATGGAAGTGACAATTTCAGTACCATGTTATTTATTCCATCCAGGCCACACGATTTACTGGTTAGAGTAGAAATATACTTACCAACTTCAAACACTGTCATAAGAGGTATGGAGAAGGACGCACCTGCTGCAGACTCGCAGTGTGTGCGCAGTTTAGCAGAACAACTGTAACTATCACTGCAAGTGGGAAAAGACTGTACAAGAGACTCAGCGATATTTAAAAAATGGGAATTGAAGTCGTCTGGATCCATGCCTAGAGATGTAGCAGCAGGGATGGAACTTTTCCGCTTAGTAAACAAATTGATTGCATTCCAGACACTTCGGGTATCTTTACCCTCTGCGATAACTTTTTCCGCAAGCGTTTTCTGTGCTTTTCTAACTAAGGATTTTACAAAATTACGTTGTTTTTTAAAATCTGCAAATTTTTTCTGCCGTTTTAAGTCATCTCTTATTTTCATCGCATGAATAATGTCCTTTGACAACCAAGGCGGAAGGGTAGGGTTTTTAATTCGTTTAGTCCTGAGTGGGGCATGTTTATCTAGGACCCAAAGAAACAGCTTGTACCAAAGCGTTAGGGCTTCATTGGGATCATTAGTGTTATAAATAAGGTGAAAGGGCATGTTCGATAGGTCTCGAAGAAAGTCATCAGTGTTTAATTTTTTGTAAGACCTGTAGGTGATAGTAGTGTGTTGTTTGTGCTGGGGTTTATCACGTTTAACTGAAAGATGAAAACAAGTAGGAAAATGATCACTAATGGCTATATTTGGCACATGGACGTTCTTGACAGCAGACACATTTGTAGTGTAGATGTGGTCAATCAATGTGGCGGATGACAAAGAAACTCGTGTGGGAGACCGAACCATCTGTTGCAGGCCAAATAATGAGGTGGTGTAATTCCACGCCGCATGACCAGTCGTGAGAAGGTCAATATTAAAATCGCCTAGAAGGTGTATGTCTTTGTTGTTACGTAATTGCACCTTATCCATCATGGTAACAAAATCATCATACCATGAAAATGTTGCTGAAGGGGTGCGATAAATAAAACCGATAAGTGTGGGGGAAGATTTATCGCATTTCAATTCAAGGAATAAACTTTCCACGTGACTAGACTCTAAATCCATACGGCGGGTAACGTATTGGCGGATAGAGTTATGAAGGTACACAGCTATACCTGTATGACCAGCAGATGATGCATCTCTACGGAATATAGTATAATTATGAATGGAGATCGAGTCGTCACTAATATGTTCTCTGAGTCTAGACTCCGTAAATCCAAATACATGAAAGGGTTGGGGTTGTGAAAGTAAAACAGTGGCGTCGGGCACTTTGTTGTATAAATGATAGATGTTAAGATGCCCTATTCGTAAATCTTGCTTTTGCAGCGAACACTGGGGTACAGTTGGGCTACAGGCAGGCATGATGAATGAACACGTTAGCGGAAAAATGTGTACGAAATTCAAATAAGAACAAATAAATGCGTATGAACGCTAACAAAGTTAAACAAAATAGAGGAGAAACTACAGAGCTGAAATTTAAGCTCTGTCACTGTCTCTGTAGGCAACGTCACTCCCCACGTCGGGGAAATAAAGTTTTGATACGTTCTGTAGGCAAATGAGTCACTGATAATATACCGTATCTGCGATATAAATACCGGCTCCTTAGCGTCACGTCCCGCGTAGGGGAAATAATGTATCGTGACGTTCTGAAAAGCGAATGAAATGAGTCACTGATCGTAGACCGTATAATATACGATAAAGACATAGGCTCTTTCGCTATAACAAGAAGAGTCTATTACCTCAGTTTTGAAAGAAAAGGAAAATGCAGGAAGATAATGATCGTCACACACTATACACAGAAGCAAATTCGGTGCACGAAATAAATCCAAAAGGCAAATCAATTAATACGCTATAGATTCAATGTCGGACACTAAACAGTTTGCCAGATTGTTAGATTCAGACGTCAGAAAATGATCACGGTGTGATGCTCCATCTAATGAGTGTGGGCAATATATGAGAGTGAAGGTGGGTGCCACACTGGGTGGCTCCGTCGACTCACAGCAGAGAAGCGAGGGAGACAACACATGGACTGATAAATACGACAATTACACATCATGGTACGCCGCGCAGGATGTCTCCGTTGATACGCCAGAACGAATCGAGGGAGACAGTGAGCGTGGGTTGAGAATGTCACTGTACTCAGGCAAGGGATGATGAGTAGACCACACTGTTTGTCCCCATCGATCCACCGATGAGAATCGAGGAAGGCAACCAGGGTGGGTTCACACTACAATGCACTCAGACGAGGGTCTCATAATGCCGCCCCTGATATTCTGGACAGGTGATGTAGGAAACACGCTGCGAGGTCATTGACTGGGGATAATGTGGGGTGGGGAGGAGGGGAACGTTATAGCTGAGTTCAATGGGCAGGTGACCGTTACGGTGCAAGCCTCCTAGAGGCGCCACGGGGGGTCCGTATTGCAGGGGGTCGTCACACAGAGTTGGCCGCAGTCCAGGCTGGTGGGCAAAGCTAGACCGCACAGAGGGCAGGGTTGCACGAGCAGTGGACCTAAGGTTGAAAGCAAGTCGCAAGGCCCCCTCAGTGCTTGGATGGAAATTATCATACTGTCTGTAGAGCAGTTTACGTGGGGCCCCACCACGAGACAGAAACACTGGCACGTTGTCAATGTACAGAGCCCTCGCCTGATCACACGCCACCATCAGGTTCCTGTTGGAAGGTATGATGGCATTGTTGGCGGGGTGTCGACCAAAAGCAGGCAGGACAGACGACATTTTGACGGCGGCGCATGGAAACTTAATTTTGACTAGTGTGAGGAGTTTGGCCCAGGTGTCCACACTGATCACTTGTCGGCGTTTGCATGTGTTGATGCCGACATGCAGCACGGCTAAAACAATGTGCGGTGCAGGAGGCTGCATGTCGAGCCACGCCATCAATTCAGCAATGGACATCCCCGGCACACAGATCTTCTGCAGAGGTACAGTCGGTGATACAATCCTGCTACCCACTTCTCGCAAGATTGAATCACCTATTAGCACAGCAGGGACCCCAGGCCAAATCCTCTCTTTGGTCAAGACGTCGGCGGGGAAGGGGTGATCCTGATGTTGACTCTGATTGGGGCGGCACGTGTTGCGTAGCGACCCCGTGCCTGTGTCTTCGGCCTGGTCGTTCTTGTTGCCGTCAACAGAGAGGGCAGCAAAGCGATTGGACACAGGCACGGCGCCGGCGACTACAACGTCACGGTATGAGGCTCGGCCAGTGTTGTGTGCGGGCTGGCTCGGCGAGGGAGTGGAAGGGGTGAGGCCGGAGTTTTCAATGGATAAGGGGGAAGCCATACCAACTGAGCGAATCTTGGCAAGGTTGGTGGCAGGCGGGGAATGGTCCGCGGGAACGGACCGTCGGGGCTGAGATGAGGCTAGGGATGGGCCAGGCTTGGTTGACAACAGAGTGCAACCCGTATGTGTATCTGTAATCTGCTTCGTGGTAGGCGGGGAAGTGATGCGCAGGGAAGTGAAGATTTTGTTGTGGTCACCAAGCTGAGACCTGAGTTTTTTGTTTTCAGCCTCCAGTGACTTGACACGACAACTAAGCTGTTCAAGCTGCTGCTGGAAATCGGCCTTGATGTCTCGAATCTCAATCCGGACCAGCTCTCTCACCTCCTTCTGTAAATCATACACTGCACACATGGCCGTGTCGTGCTGAGAGCTGATCGCAGCACCGAGACTATCAACAACACGGCCGAGTTCCGTTAGCTTCTTGGCCGTGTCAGCTTGGAGCCTGGAAGTTGACGGTTGCAAGGCAGAACCGGCGTCGGGGAGAGGGGGGCAACCGCCCGGGCTGTCACAGTGGTGACTGGCCGCAGATGGGGTGGCGTCACAGGAACAGCCACTGTGGTCCAAGCTGGCTGAAGCAACATCGGCACCGCCAGTCACGCTGATTGAGTCTGCACTGTCAGTCATATCAGTGGCGCTGTCTTGGACATGATCGTTATTGGCACTTCCTTCTACCTGCTCAAGACCTACACCGACCGTGTCCGTTGCGCCAGTGTTAGTGAGCTGTGAGCACATAGTGGCGCATGGTGGCAGTGCTCGTTGATCAGGCGATACACCAGACATGCGATAAGTGGGGAGGAGTAGGTTCACGACTGACCTCAGTTTGTCGAATTCCTCTTGCACCCAGTCCACACACGCCTTCCCCTGAACTAGAATTGTGCCCGTGGTATAGTAGATGGAGATTTTCAATAGTTTATTTCCATCTAGCGAGAGATCAAGCACAGATTTAAAAAGCTCAGGAGGAAAGTCAATGGCCAGGGGGTGGTTGAGGGAGAGCGTCTTAGTGTGGTCTTTTTGGAAGTCAGCCCATGTAGAAGAAAGCTCAGGGGGTTTGTATGCAAACTGGTATCGTTCTCTTAAAGCATGCCTCCACACCGGCAAGTTAAGACCATTCGTTTCAAAAGTGATCTGATGCCAGTCTTTTGATTTCTTAACTTTTCCCAAGTCAATGGAGCATTTGGCTTTGATAGATCTCGTGTTAGGGGGCATGGCTAAAGTTTAGTGTCCTTCACTGGAGTGAACTAGTCCGCCAGCTTGCTAACACGAACACACTGGACAGTCATACATGGGTGCATTGGCAGGGAGCTGTAGAAATGGTACCACAGTGCAAGGAAGTAGTAATATGCCAGTATGATACCAGTGCGATATAGGGATAGAGGTTTTCTTGCGAGCGGGAGGCAAGTGATCGACGTCAGCGCTCATGTTCCAAGTGACGCACTGGGTACTCAAGTTCCATATGACGCGTCAGCCGCTCTAGTTCCACAGAACGCGTGACGCAAATGTACACAATCATTGAATCAATGTTATCAATGCCAAAAGTAAATTTTCAGTTTGTTGACAAAGAATTATGAAATAATGATTACACGCTCACCTGGAAAAAGCAGAGCTAAGTCAGAAGAATCACGAACACACACAAAGTCAAGTCAGGAAACCCAACAGACCCGTTGAAGTACTCCGATGTTGGGCCGAGACGAATACCGCGGAATGAAAAACGGTATCAGGAGGATCACCGACCAACTCGAAGTAACAGTTCCTGAAGGAACGTGAGTTTTTCCAAGCAAGCAAGCAAACAAACACTGATGAAAACACTCACAACAATTAATCCAGGAATTCGAAAACACACTTGGTGCAGTGATGCACTCAAGGTGAGTGTAGGTTAACGAACGTTCTGGAACATAAATAACTTTTCAAGTGCTCACAGCGATCGCTCAGGATTATTTATCACAAAAATAGAAATCCATGACTATTGCACACATGCACACAGCGCACTTCAAGAAGTTAAATCCAGATGCATATAAGAAATACACATTCCCAGTGGAGGTTTGAAAGAAGTATCCTGGACAGTGTAACCCCGGTGGCGCAAAAGGCAGCGTCGTTAGTCCGGCGGGCGTCACGGATAACGCAGTCCAGTGGCAAGGACTGAGAAGAGGAGCGACTGTGATGACGGAAGCGACTGCAACGACGAAGCCTGACGAACTCCTAGAACAGCGCCTGAGCAGCGAAGGTGGTGGGTGACGTAAACTGCGAGGAGAGCAAAAGAGAGAGAGAGAGAGAGAGAGATGGGGGCGGGGGGGGGGG